>BSBM01000979.1:2400000-3000000 GCA_027924585.1 Larix kaempferi
AGAATACTTGGGGGATTCTAAAAGGTATTATTCATGGCATGAATCATCCAAGGTCGAAATATAGAGGAAGAGTAACTCCCATGGAAGAGGAAGAGGCAATTTGGATCTAGTGAGACACTTGGGGTAGATTCCCTAGGTCTATGACAACAATGATGAAGATGCTATGACACCTATGACACAAATCAGACCTGAAGGATGACCTATGACATATATGACATGTCAGGGCTAAAAATAGACTCCAAGAAGGCGCTCAAGGGTGTTAGGGCAGCTAAGATGCTTCCACACGTGATTTGGTGGAAGTGGGAGACTAGGAATTGTTGTACAAGTGGCATTCTTTGGAATCTCTTCCCAACTTGAGTTGGCATGAGTCTCTTGGAAGGATTAGACCCATGGAGGACATTAGAATTTTATAAATGTCAATAAAAAGGAATGAAATCATTTGTAGAATTTGCAATTGCATTTGTGAAGAGGGAGAGCTAGTGGATGACTAGTTGCTTGCCTTAGCCAATTTCGAGGGTGAAAAATTCCCATCCAAGTGGGAAATTGGAAAGGCCATTAAGACCTTTCATTTGGAGCTTTAATGGAGTCTTTATTTGCAGGTGTAAGGTACAGGGAAGCTCATGGTCTCTTCTATTGCAGCTCACTCCTTCAACCATTTCTAGTTTTGATGGCATATTATTGATCCTTGAGGGAGGGCGTTTTGTGTGAGCTATTGTACTCTTTGGGGGAGTTTCTTGATCCTTTCATTTGGATCTTTAATGGATTATTTATTTTCAAGTGTAAGCTAAAGGGAAACTCATGGTTTCTTCTATTGCACCACATTCTCTCAACCATTTCCAGTTTTGATGGCATATTCTTGATGCTTGAGGGAGAGCGTTTTTGGTGAGCTATTGTACTATTTGGGGGAGCTTCTCATGCCCCATTTATTTTTTAATATGAATTAAATACTCTGTTCTTCATCTCCAAAAATTTCAGGTCGAAATTCCAAGTAGAAATGTATAAATCTCATTTTTAATGGAAGAACAATGCCATTTCCCCGCTACCTTGTTGTGAACTAATGTATTGATGATGATTTCGAATGAATGGATGATTCTATGATGCATTTGTGATTAATGGAATTCCATGGATGTATTTTACAAGTTTCATATACTATACTTGAGCATTTGAAGTATTTTTACTCAGTTTAATTGCATTGGGAGAAGAAATAGTGCCATTTCCCCAAGGGTCAAATTGGTGATTTTTGCAGTTGAATGGGAGAAGGTTGGAATGGATATAATAATCAATTAATGGTTCACATGAGACCTTAATAACATCCTTAACACATTAAATACCTCTTTTCATAAATTTGAGTGGGTTTGGAGGCAATTGGGAAGCCATTTTCAGTACTTACCCCAGGGGGATTTGAACCCCAAATTACTAGTAAAATTGCATACTTGGTCCAGAATCTTAAGAGAGTTTTCAGAGGTCTTTTGGTGGCCATATGTCATCCCTGAACACATATGCAAGTCCTAATATCATTCATACACCTTCCTTGAATATTTGAAGGCATTTGGAGTCAATTTGAGACCTAGAGACCAATACTAGTCAAAGGGAAATCACTAGTAAAGTTACCTACATTGACAAGAATTGAAAGAGTATTTGCAAAAGTATTTTAAAGGTCCAAAGGCATCCCTGAAACACATATTTATGTTCTAATATCATTCATATACCTTCTCAGAAGATTTGGGATCATTTGGGGCAAATTTGGGACCTAGAGATCAAAACCAGTCAAAGGTCGAACTAGGGAAAAAAAGTGGAAAGTTGCCATTTTAATAAAATTTCTAACAAGGGACATTACAGTAGTATCAGAGCATGGTCTTGGCACCTGATGTGGTAGAACATTAATGAATACCGGGAGTCACAGAAATAAGCCACCACCCTTAGAAACTGAAACTGGATGCACTTTGGTGAAAGGGAAGAAGTAGGAGAAGAAGTGCATTCCTTGGTCACCATGAGTAAGGATGGGAAAGGAACCTTAGAGGAGAATGAGGAGTTTAGAAAATTACTGAAACCTTCCTTTGAAGACAAGTGGAGGCAATTCTTTCAAGAGTTCAAATTGTTGCATAGTGAACTTGGAAGCAACTCGGAAAAAATAATGAGCAATGGTTCTCTTTTCAAGGAAAAGGATGAAATAATTTATGTCACAAAAGAGGAACCTAATGTAATTGTGAAACATGAGGTACATGTTGATATGCAGGTTCTTGAAGATGCTACACTAAAACAAGAAGAAGGACAAGCACTTGTCCTTGTTCAAAGGGATTATGAGTTGCCTCATGGAGAGAGTTGCAAAGCCTTGGAAGAGGTACATGATCTCACAATAGTTGGACCAGCCAATTATGGAGAAGATGAATTAAATATTTCAATGGGTAAGAGTTGTAAAGAATTAAAGTTGGTTCATAATTCCTCACCCCACACTTTTTTTCCAGCCACATCACTTTGGGATGAAAATTGGGTGAAAGGTTTTTTTCTAGTGGTGCCACATGAGGGGTATAAAAATCCTACCTCTCCTTTTGATGATGACATGAATAGAGCACCTCATTATTTAGAATTGCGGCAGCATATTGCTTTACCTTATGATGATACATATCCTCATGGATGTATGGATGAGACTTCTTTGAGTCCTTTGAAGTCTCCTTGTTTTTCCTACTCATTATTTGGTTCAGATCTCAGTGGAGATTCTTCATTCACTTCTTGGATAAAAGAATGCATGGCTGAATATTTTGATGCATCTTGCATTCTTTTGGAGCAGCACTATCGGACATGGGATCCTCACCTATGTCATTGGAGCATATTTGATTGGTCACTTGAAGATTGTATGCACCTAGCAAAATGGTGGTCTACTTACTTGGAGGTATAAACACTTTCATGATTCTTTGATGAAGCATCTTCTTGATGTACATTTTCATTATGTTGTTATGTACTTTGATGATATATATTTTGTACTCATGATGTTTGGAAGAATGCATACAAGAAAATGGGATCCAAGAATCCTTTTATCTAATGGTGTGGGTTGGAGAGCACTCTTAATTGTTCGGGTGCAATACAAGCAATGGGACCCTGGAATAATTTTTATCTCATTGGTTTCAAATTGTTTTGGGGAAACAAGCAGTATGGGAGATGGATTTCCCACTTAATAAAGTGATTTTTATTAGAGTAGTGCAGCAGCAAGCATGGTGGTTCCTCTCTAAAATTTTCATGGAAACTCAAAGACTCATGGTTGGGCAATTCAATGGCAACTTGAAAGAATTATACAGGAAGCAGGTTCTTCAACACCCATGTTTGAAATTGCTTGAAGACAATCAATATTGGGAAGGGAGGATTTGTCATGTCCAAAATTTAGAATTGGGTCACAATGGCCTAATCACATTGGCCATATTCATTAGAGTTTGTAAAATTGATGTTAAAGGTCAAATAATTGCCAAGGAGGAAAATTACTAGTTTCCTAGGTTTGGGGTGGAAGCTCTGGGATTTGGAATAATGGGGATAATAAATGATGTTTGAACATTAGACTGGCATAAATATTTAATAAAGGATCTAAATAAATATATACAAGTGAAAATCAAAGTGGCATTCGATCATGAAGACACATGGAGCAAGTGGGACCCACATATGGTTAGATTTCCCCACTACACTTGGCATCATTCTCTCACCAATTCGAATTCAAGGTGAATGGTAGCATACTTGGGGGAGTCCAAAAGGTATTATTCATGGCATGAATCATCCAAGGTCGAAATATAGAGGAAGAGTAACTCCCATGGAAGAGGAAGAGGCAATTTGGAGCTAGTGAGACACTTGGGGTAGATTCCCTAGTTCTATGACAACAATGATGAAGATGCTATGACACCTATGACACAAATCAGACATGAAGGCTGACCTATGACATATATGACATGTCAGGGCTAAAAATAGAGTCCAAGAGGGCACTCAAGGGTGTTAGGGCAGCTAAGATGCTTCCACATGTGATTTGGTGGAAGTGGGAGACTAGGAATTGTTGTACAAGTGGCGTTCTTTGGAATCTCTTCCCAACTTGAGTTGGCATGAGTCTCTTGGAAGGAATTAGACCCATGGAGGAAATTAGAAATTTATAAATGTCAATAAAAAATAATGAAAGCGGCTTTTGATCATTTGTAGAATTTGCAATTGCATTTGTGAAGAGGGAGAGCTAGTGGATGACTAGTTGCTTGCCTTAGCCAATTTCGAGGGCGAAAGATTCCCATCCAAGTGGGAAATTGGAAAGGCCATTCAGAACTTTCATTTGGAGCTTTAATGGAGTCTTTATTTGCAGGTTTAAGGTACAGGGCAGCTCATGGTTTCTTCTATTGCAGCTCACTCCTTCAACCATTTCCAGTTTTGATGGCATATTCTTGATCCTTGAGGGAGGGCATTTTTTGTGAGCTATTGTACTCTTTGGGGGAGCTTCTAATGCCCCATTTATTTTGTAATATGAATTAAATACTCTATTATTCATCTCCATAAATTTTCAGTTCGAAATTCCAAGTAGAAATGTATAAATCTCAATTTTAATGAAAGAACAATGCCATTTCCCCACTACCTTGTTGTGAATCAATGTAATGCTCATGATTTCGAATGAATGGATGATTCTATGATGCATTTGTGATCAATGGACTGCCATGGATATATTTTACAAGTTTCATGTACTGTACTTGAGAATTTGAAGTATTTTTACTCAGTTTAATTGCATTGGGAGAAGAAATAGTGGCATTTCCCCAAGGGTCGAATTGGTGATTTTTGTAGTTGAATGGGAGAGGGTTGGAATAGATGTATAAATTAATTAATGGTGCACATGAGACCTTAATAACATCCTTAATACATTCCTTAAATCTGTTCAGAAATTTGAGTGGGTTTGGAGGCAATTGGGAAGCCATTTTCAGTAGTTACCCCAAGGGGATTTGAACCCCAAATTACTAGTAAAATTGCATACTTGGTCCAGAATATGAAGAGAGTTTGTAGAGATATTTTGGTGGCCATATTTCATCCCTGAACATCATATTTAAGTACTAATATCATTCATACACCTTCCTTGAATATTTGAAGGCATTTGGAGTCAATTTGAGACCTAGAGACCAATACTAGTGAAAGGGAAATCACTAGTAAAGTTACCTACATTGACCAGAATTCAAAGAGTATTTGCAGAAGTATTTTAAAGGTCCAAAGGCATCCTGGAAACACATATTTATGTTCTAATATCATTCATATACCTTCTCAGAAGATTTGGGATCATTTGGGAAATTTGGGACCTAGAGATCAAAACTAGTCAAAGGTCGAACTAGGGGAAAAAAGTGAAAAATTGCCATTTTAATAAAATTCCTAACAAGGGACATTACACTTTCTGAACTGATCCTTGAGGTATTTATGCCCTTGTTGAGTCTTGTTTGTCTCTCCTAAGTCCCTTAGGTCATCTTTTGCTTTCTTGAGTACTTTTGAGGTGTCTTGTTTGTTTGTGACTCTTTTTGAAGACCGGTTACTGTTCCTTGTTGGACGTAGCTTCATTTTTGTACCCTAGATGCTTGTTGCAGGTATACAAACCTTTGTTTTGTAACATTTTTTGTTTGTGTCAAAACTAAGCACACTTTGACGGTGTCTTGGCCTTTGATTTAGGGTCTGACCCCAAGTTGGAGACCTTAGGGTGTTTTCAAAAACTTTTTGAGTCTAGACACTTCCTGATTGCTTTGTCAGTTTCAGTCCAAGTAAGTTGAAGTTTTTCAGTTTGCTTCCATTCGAGTCTTTGTGTTTGTAAGGCCATCTTTGGATCGCTTGCCTACCGTTTACTTGGATTAGTGCTTTCTTAGGGTCCTTGGTGCTTTGGAGCAACCTTTGAGGTTTTCCTTTCCATTTTAAGCGTCTCTTGTCCCTCTTTTCTTTTCACTTTGTTTTCCAAGCCCAAATTTTTTTCCTTTAAAAAACTTTGTAGGACAAGTCTTCGTCAAATCATCGATTTGATTATTGTGAGCCTTAGAGTTGCTTTTCCTTACTTGCATTGCTCTTTTAGGTCTTACTTGCTCCCATTTTCAAGTTCTTTTTCTTTTACGTATATCAGAAAAAGCAAAAAATGAGTTTGGTAGTTTAAAGTAGTAAGACTTATGATCATTTCGAAGTAGCATAGTTTACTTTGTTTTGAATTTGAAAAGAAAAGAAAAAATAAAATTGTTTTAGGTTTGCTTAATTTTCATTTTGGAAAGAGCATAAACGAAAAAAAAAAAAAAGAGTCTTTTGTTGCTTTGAAAGTCATTATTTTGCACTTTACTTTCTCAAACCATTCCACACAATGCACTACCCCGTTGAGTAAAAATTAGCTTTAAAAATAAATTTCAATAAAATCAATTAGAAACATTTTTCTTTTTACGTATACATGACATCAGCTAGCTTAGGTTAGATTTTCGAGCTTAAATCACCTTAAACTGCTCGGAACTGGCTTCATTACGCAACAATCGTAGTACAACTTTCATTTAGATAAATCCATATATATCAAATAGTCCTGGATGCTCTACTCAAACTAGATTTAAGCACGAGGCCATGGAAGACTAGAATTGTTGAGGATATCCCCTCACTTTCCTTTTGACCATAAACCAGAGTCGATTTGCGTACGGGGGTCCTTTCGGACTTCGGGCTTTGCTACCCTGCCCATGCGTTTTGACTAGGCTAACGACTGTCCCCCTAGGTTATTTCGTATTTATGGTAGCCTTAGTATCAGACCTTTAGGATTCTACACAGGTAGAGTGGGCGGTTATTCCCACTTCACCTCGGACATGTATGGAAGGTAACCCTTTGGCAGTAATCTCGAGAAAGCGGTTTGGTGATTCAAGTGCTTGCACCCAGTGGACCTCCAGTGGATGCCACACAACTGACCATCAGTACTCTGTCAGTCTGTTCTGGGCCCTAATCATCCCAAAATTTCTTCCGAGAGTATTTGCTATCTATCTGATTGGTTTGATTACTTAGGATTTTTTAGTGGTATGCTGTTTTCTCCTTAGTCTTAGTGGCCACTAGGTTTTTACTTAGTTTTATTTTTATATAATTGTGGAATACCAACAGCTTCGTAGGTCTCGGAGGTTGCAAAACCTTCCTCCACTCATTGTGGAGCCAGTACCGCCACCACAATGATGGAGGACAGACTCCAGTGGTCTTTTTGAACTTACTAGTGAAATAAAGGTTCCTGGTGAACCACAACCCAGAACTCTGGATCGACAAGTTCTTAATACTTTCGAGGTTGAGGATATTACTTCTGGTGAGTTTAACACTCCTTTTAACCCTCCTCTTACCGGACCTAACGATCCGCTTCTGGTACCTGTAGGTTTCCAGCAACTTGAGTATAGTGCATATCTTTTCACACCTGTGCATATTATGACTAACCCAGGAGACGAACAGGGAGTTCCACAGACTCCCACAATGGGTATGAATATAAGGATTGTAAATCCTTCTTCCACTGCTACACCGAGTTTGTCGCAGACAGCCTCTGCTTCAACTCTGTCCTTCAGTTTTAATGCTGGTACGTTATGCATGCCAAGCTCAACCGCTTTGACATCCACCTCAATCACTACCCCTACTTTTGGACCCAATAATACAGTGAATGTCACTCCACCGCCTGTAACTCAACAGTCATACCATATACCTAGTACTTGGATTTCCACACCCAATGTTGGGCCGAATCCCTCTGCAACTATGCCTATCATGAGTACCATGACTGCGCCATCCACCTCAACTACCCCTAGTTTTAACACCTTTGCAAGTTACAATATGAATCAAAGTAATATACCTATAAGAAATATCCCCTTTTCTTTGTTTTTTGGAGGAGGGGGTAGTATTTTTAACCAACAATATGGCGTGGCTAACACCCATCCACAGTGGAAAAATGCAAAGGGTACCAACCCACTTTGATTTGGGTGGGGGAATTTCAACAACACTTTCACACAACAACAGATGGATGGGGGAAACCCCTACCAGAAGATTGCTAGGGGAAACCCCTACCAGCAGATGGCTGGGGGCAACCCCTACCAACAAATGGATGGGGGCAACCCTAACTAGCATTTTATAGGTCAAACTATGGGAGGATCCGCCTTCATGACTCCAGCTTATCAAATGCCATCTTATAGGCCTCATTTACCATTTCTGGCAACTCTGAATTTGCCAGATCTTTCCAAGTTAACGAACGATCCGGTGTGCCATAATGTTACGTGGCCACCAGTTCCCACTAAGCTACCTTCAGACATTCCAAAATTCAAAGGTAAAACTGGTGAGGATCCTAGTGATCATGTTACCACTTTTCATCTCTGGTGTTCTTCGAACTCATTGAACGAATATTTCGTTAGGTTGAGACTTTTTCAAAGAACCTTGACCGGTGCTGCAGCCAAATGGTACATTGAGTTACCTGCAGCCACCTTTTTTAACTTTTGGTATCTCGTTATAGTCTTTCTGAACCACTTCCAGCTTCCTGTTCAGTACAATGCCGGGACAGATCTTTTGTCTACCTTTAGACAAAACAAAGCCACCCATTTATCTTATCATATTCAGGAGTGGCGAAGACGGAAGAGGCTCATTAAGTCCAATATCCCCCCAGAGTTCTTATTAGAGTGGCATCTGAAATCACTCCTTCCTTATGTTTCTAAGGAACTAGATACTTCTGGGGTGTCATCGGAAGAAGAAGCCATTTTAGGACCCAGCAACTAGACTTGGTTTATGCTCAGTCTGGGTTCTTTTACGAGATTATACCCGACGCACCATGATCAAACACTGATCTAGGTAGACCAAAACCTGGACCACATGTTGACGGCATTGTAGGTTCAGTTGATTCTGTAGCTTTTGAAGCATTGACTAAACAGGGTCATGCCTTATCGGTCAAACAATCGACTGTAGAAGTGACTTCCATCACAACCTCTCCTTCTACTACTAAATCTGTACAGCAGGTTCAGACTAATCAAAAGTGCCCTCAGTAGCCCAACAACAAAAAGAAGGGCAAGAAAGGAGAGGGGAACCAACAAAAGCCCAAAAACAAAGAAAATGCCGAGGAGGGTAACAGAGAAAAGAAGAAGGTTAAGTTCCCTTGCAAGCTCTGCAAGTAGGACCACCTCACTCACCAATGCCCTCTGATCGAAGAAGCCCAGAAGTTGCTTCAAGAAAAGAAACCTGTCGTCCTTAAAGATCCATTTCCCAAAGGGCAGGGCTCAACTTCTAGCACCTCCAATGCTGGGGGCACCACCCATGCTTCAGTTGATCAAACTGTTATTAATATGGTTAACTCGGACGCTCTTTTACAAACGCGGGCAAGAAATTATACCTCGGATTTGCAAAATAAGGATAAAGATATTCCTGAATCTTCCACTCCTCTCCACATACCTGTGGATTCACTGCCCAAGATCCTGAAAGGTGTCTTGAAACGGGCTTCGCACAATCCCAACGCACAGGCTGCTACCAACTACAATGTGGTTGAAGATCTAGCCCAGACCCCTTGTGCCATGTCTACCTTAGAAGTTTTGCAAAGTTGTCCATTACAACGAAATGCACTTCTGGCAGTGATTGGAAGTATGGAATCATCCAACATGACTGCACGTTTTGATATGTCTGATATCAAGTACCAGTTGTCGTACCACGTTGCTCTTCAGATAGGGGTAGTTCATGGTCTTCTGACCATTGGACGAGCTGTCGTAGATGAGGGCATGTCTACGTGCGTAATGTCAATTTCTTGCTGGAAAGCCTTGGGTTCTCCCGAGTTAGCCCCCTCTAACATGATGCTTACTACATTTGATGGCAGAACCTTCCGTCCACACAGAGTCTTGCCATCATTTGACATCGCACTTGCCGGTAAGACAGATGCTGTAGAGATTGAAGTTCTGGATGCTCCGCTTGATTACAATATTTTATTAAGCAGGAGCTGGACATATGCCATGCTAACTATTCAATTGGTTTCTTTTCGAGTTGTAATGTTCCCTCACGAAGGCAAGATCATCACGGTCAATCAAATTTTGTTCTCTCGACGAAACAACTAGACTTCATCGGAATCCATAATTCCTTTAGTTGATCAATCTGCCCCAGCAAGCGAGAGTTTAGGAGCAGGGCTTTATGGGTCATTAATGGGCACTTTTGACCTACCCGCTCCCGTTCTTTTCATGCGTTCTGATGAAGGTACATCTACTTGTTGAATATTGTAACTTCTAAGAATATTATATTTGTACTTTATTATTCCGGAGATGTTTCATCCCTCCGAGGTGATTCTATTATGTATCCCGAGATGTTTATTCCTCCGATGAATTGTGGTAACCAAGGTTATTAGACCCACCATGCGGGGGTCGGCCCTGAGTTTATTATTTAGGGGTTATTAGACTTCACTAGGAGAGGTCGGCCCCATTAGGGATTTTGGTCAGTCGGGAATCAGTATAAGTAGAGGAGGAGAGCTCCTCATTTGACACACTTGCTCAACTCAGAAAATAGCTCACTTGTGTTTGAGAGGTCTGCATAAGAGGTAGAGAAGAATGAGGTAAAGTCTTGGAGCACATCTTGTATTTTGGTTGATCATCTTATTGAGGAAAGCTTTGCTGGGTTTTCTACCCCATGAGGGTTTCCCAGGGTAATATCTTTGTTTATCTTGTGATTATGTATCTTGCAGTGATCTTGCTAGTCAAATTAGAATAATCTTAACATGGTATCAGAGCTAGCCTGAATAGAACATCTTTCACAAGGTGAAATTATATTTCTCACTCTCTCCCAAAATTAGGGTTTCTGCAAAAGTTAGTGTTTTTGGATTTTGGTTGCATGGCTGAATAGCCATTCTAAAGATCTATCTTTTAAGCTTTGGATCGAGGTTTTTGGTTGGGTAGAACTCTGGGAAATTCAAACCCTAGTTTTACCAAAAGTGTGATAAACCAGAATTTCTGTTTGCAGATCTGGAAAAGTGAAAAGGTAAAGTTTCCTACTCTATCATTTATCTCTTGGACTCCCCCAAGAGAAGATGGCTCCGAGCACCAAGCTTGAAGGTATAGAGAATTTTCGGGCATGGAAATACATAATTGGTCTCATTCTTGAAGATAATGATCTTGTTCAATATATCAAGGATGAAGTTGCAGAACCTGAAGGAGATGAAGCCAAAGAGAAGCATAGAAAGGATTTGGTTAGGGCAAAGAGAATCATTGCTGATTCTATTAAAGACCACTCGATTCGCCAAGTGGCATCCAAGAAGACTCCAAAGGAAATGTATGATGCCCTAGGAAGAATGTATGAAGGAAAGAACATCAATAGGAAGATGAATCTAAGAACTCAATTGAAGAGTACCAAGATGCACAAAGGAGAATCCATTCAAGACTACTTCTCAAGGGTCTCCCAAATCAAGGAGCAACTGGATGCCATTGGTGATACTCTTGATGAAGATGAACTTGTGATGACTTCTAAATGGTCTCACTAGACCTTGGGAGTCATTCATACAAACCATGTGTGCCAGAAAAGAAAGTATGAATTTTGATGTAGTATGGGAGGATTGTGTTCAAGAAGAAGCTAGGGTATCCAACAGAGAATCCCTTCTCAAGGAGGATGACCAAGCCTTGGCTACACACAATAAGATATGGAAGAATCAATCTTACTTCAAGAAGGACAAGCACAAGGAGTCTAAATCTCCACAAATATTTCAAAAGAAAGGAAAAGGAAAGTTCTCTTCCTTCCAATGTTTCAACTATCATAAAGAAGGACACATTGCTAGATTTTGTCCTTCAATCAAGAAGAAAAATCTTCACTATAAAAGACATCAAGTACATCTTGCAGAAGATGATAGTGAAGAAGAAGAAGAAGAGGAAGTAAGGCCTCATAGGAAAAGATCCAAAAGAAATGAAGAAGAAGAAGAAAGGCCTCTCCCTAGGAAAAGATCTAGAAGGAATGAAGAAGAAGATGCAGAAGAGTATGTTCTATTTTCTGCACTCTCTGGATCTGTGTCTCTTGGAGAAGATACATGGCTCATTGATAGTGGTGCTTCAAAGCACATGACAGGTCAAAAGAAAACTCTCTCAAGACTTGAAGAAAAATCTTCTCCACAAAAGGTATCTCTAGGAGATGATTCTCAATATCCCATCAAGGGAATTGGTGAAGTAAGCTACAAGCTTGATTCTGGAACACCCTTAAAGATGAAAGAAATTTTATATGTTCCGGGTTTTAAGAAGAACCTACTTTCTATCTCAGCACTAGATAAGAAAGGATTTAGAATTGCATTTATTGATGGTCAAGTACTTATGTGGCCCAAAGGAAAATCAATTGAGGATGCAATTGTCATTGGTGAAGAAGAAGGAGGTCTTTACAAACTCAAGGGTCACCCAGAAGCTTCCCTTGTCCAGAAAACCACTAGCCCCAGTGAACTATGGCATAGAAGGCTTGCTCACATTAACTACAAGGCCCTACCCTATGTGAGCAAGGTAGTCGTAGGATTACCAGACTTAAAAATTGACCATAATGGCTCATGCAAAGGATGTAAAAAAGGGAAGAATGTCAAGAACCCTTTTCCAAAGAGTGAAACAAAGACTAAGAACATTTTGGAGTTAATACACTCAGATGTATGTGGACCAATGCCCACCACATCCCTAAGTGGGTTTGAATACTATCTCTCTTTCATTGATGACTATTCAAGGAAGACTTGGATATACTTTCTAAAAGGTAAGAATGAAGTCTTTGGAAAATTCAAAGAGTTCAAGGCCCTAATAGAAAATCTCTCAGAAAAGAAAATCAAGATTCTCAGAACAGATAATGGCGGAGAATATACTTCAAAGGAATTTGAAGATTTTTGTAAGGAAGCTGGAATCAAGAGGGAACTAACCACTCCCTACAATCCCCAACAAAATGGGGTTGCTGAAAGAAAGAATAGAACTATCATGGAAGCTGTAAAGACTATGATACATGACCAATATCTACCCATGTATCTATGGGCTGAAGCAGCTAGGACAACAGTCTATGTACAAAATAGACTTTCCCATAGTGCTCTTGAATTCAAGACTCCAGAAGAAGTGTTCACGGGAAAGAAGCTTGAGGTAAGTCATTTCAAAATATTTGGATGTCCTGTGTACATTCACATTCCAAAAGAAAAGAGAACCAAGTCAAATCCCTCTTGTAAGAAGGGAATATTTGTTGGATACTGTGAATCATCCAAAGATTTCAGAATTTACATACCTGGTTTTCATCATATGGAAATAAGTAGGGATGTAACATTTGATGAAGAAGCAGCTCTCAAGAAATCTAGGAAGTGCCAACTTGAATAAATCTATGAAGAAGATACACCTCCTAGAATCACAGAAGCTGTGCCCATCCCTGAAGATGATACACCAGAGGATCATGACATGTTGGAACCACAAGAACCCCCGATTACAAACTTATCTAAGAAAAGAAGGCCAGCATGGGCTAGAAACATTATTCAAGGAGCTGAAAAATATGGAGCTCCTGAAGGCTCCACTAGAGAAAGAAAGAAACCAAAGCTAGTATCCAACTATGTGGCCTTGATGTGTGATCTTGTGGATCAACAACCTACTAGCTATGAAGAGGCAGCTCAGAAGAAAGAGTGGGTAGAAGCAATTACAGAAGAATATTAGTCAATAATGAAAAATGATGTTTAGGATATAGTTTCCAAACCAAAAGATAAAAGTGTGGTTTCTTCCAAATGGATATTCAAAATAAAACATGCTGCAAATGGTAGCATTGAAAAATATAAGGCAAGATTTGTAGCCATAGGATTCTCTCAAAAGGAGGGAATTGACTATGAAGAAACATTTGCACCAGTTGCTAGGTACACTTCAATTAGAACTATCATGGAACTTGCATCTATGATGAAGTGGAAATTACACCAAATGGATGTTAAGACAACCTTCCTGAATGGTGTAATTGAAGAAGAAGTGTACATAGAACAACCTCAAGGATTTGAGGTTAAAGATGGAAGAACACATGTATGCAAGCTGAAAAAGGCTTTGTATGGATTAAAGCAAGCTCCCAGAGCTTGGTACGGAAGGATTGACAATTTCTTAACAAGCATGGGCTTTACCAAGAGTAAAGCTGATCCAAATCTTTACCTCAAGATCATGGATGATGAACTTGTTATATTACTTTTGTATGTAGATGATCTATTTCTAACAGGAAATGAGAATCAAATTATCGAATGTAAGAAGAAGATTTCTTCAGAATTCTAGATGAAATATCTTGGATTAATGCATTACTTCTTAGGTCTAGAAGTATGGAAAGAACCAAAAGGAATCTTTTTAAATCAAGGTAAGTATGATGTATGGATTCTGAAAAGATTTGATATGTTGGAGTGTAAAGCCATGGCCACTCCCATGGACTCCAACTTGAAGTTATTAGTTAATGACTCATCAGAATTAGTGGATGTAACTCTATATAGACAAATCATTGGGTCATTGATGTATTTAACAAATACCAGACTAGATATATGCTTTGCTATAAATACCCTGAGTTAGTATCTAGTAGAACCTAGAAAGGTTCACTTAATAGCTGCAAAGCATGTAATGAGGTATCTAAAGGGTACATTAGATTTTGGTCTATACTATCTTGGAAATCATGAACTCAAATTACATGGTTACTTAGATTCTGATTGGGCAGGAAGTGTTTCAAACAGAAAGAGTACATCAGGTGGATGTTATGGTCTTGGATCTGCAATGATCTCATGGTTCAGCAAGAAACAATCTAGTGTGGCTCTCAGTACTGCCGAAGCAGAATATATAGCTGCCTGCTCTGCTAGTTGTGAAGCAGTATGGCTTCGGAAATTATTATCTGGAGTGTTTGACTTAGAATTGGATCCTACTGTGATCATGTGTGACAATCAAAGTTGTATTAAGATGACAGAAAATCCAGTTTTCTACAATAAGTCAAAACACATAGAGATCCGATATTTCTACATTCGAGATATGGTGCAGAGAGGAGCTATTAAGCTCGAGTATGTGAGAACTGAGGAACAGATTGCTGATATATTGACCAAACCTCTGTCTCGAGTAAAATTTGAATATTTCTGAGACAAGCTTGGTGTAGTTAAAAAGGACCCTCCTCGAAAGAGGGAGTGATATAGTCACTGATGATGAGATTGCCCTCATTAACAGCCAGGTCGAGGATGAGGATACCTGTTTACTACACCTAGATATTTATGTATGCTTAGATTACTTAGATTTAGGACACTTATACTTAGAGTACTTACACTACTTGTTTTTATATATTGATGTATTGATGAGGATACATGTTTTGATGATATATGTACTTGTATTGATGAGGATACTTGTTTTGATGATATATGTATTGATGAGGATACATGCGTTGATGATATATGTATTGATGAGAATACATGCTTTAATGATGATGATATATGTTCCTATATTGATGTATTGATGAGGATACATATCAGTACATGTATTGATGAGGATACTTGTTTTTATATTGATGTATTGATGAGGATACATGTGTATACATGTATTGATGAGGATACTTGTTTTTATTTATGTATTGATGAGGATACATATGGGGATTGGATCATCCCTGGACTATAGTCCTAAAGTGAGCCGTAGACATATGTCTCTGAGAATGAAGTCCTTAGTGGACAAGTGGGGATTGTATCGTCCCCAGACTTCGGTCCCTTGAATTGATCCGTAGACGTATGGTTTTCAAGAATGAAGTCCTTGATGGACATGTGGGGATTAAGTCATCCTTGGACATAGTCCTAAATGTACAGTGGGGATTAAATCATCCTTGGACATAGTCCTAAATGTACGGTGTGGATTAAGTCATCCTTGGACATAGTCATAAATGTACAGTGTGGATTAAGTCATCCTTGGACATAGTCCTAAATGTACGGTGGGGATTAAATCATCCTTGGGCATAGTCCTAAATGTACAGTGGGGATTAAGTCATCCTTGGACATAGTCCTAAATGTACGGTGGGGATTAAATCATCCTTGGACATAGTCCTAAATGTAGGGTGGGGATTAAATCATCCTTGGACATAGTCCTAAATGAATGGTGTGGATTAAATCATCCTTGGACATAGTCCTAAATGAATGGTTTGGATTGTATCATCCATGGACCTATGTCCTAAAGAGATCAGGATTGATCATCCTGTAAGATGATCGTGTGATGACAATGCTGATGATCGTGTGATGACGATGTTGATGATCGTGCGGTGAGGATGACGATGATGTTGATGTTCCAGTAACTGGTTGAGTTACTAATGATGATGTATTGAAGAAAGCTTCTGATGATTTATAGATGTATCATGTATGATGTAGTCGATGACTCCTTGCTCTTGCAGATGTTGTTATAATATCCTTTTCGTTAAGGGGGAGTGTTGAATATTGTAACTTCTAAGAATATTATATTTTTACTTTATTATTCCGGATATGTTTCATCCCTCTGAGGTGATTCTATTATGTATCCGGAGATGTTTATTCCTCCGATGAATTGTGGTAACCAGGGTTATTAGACCCACCATGCGGGGGTCGACCCTGAGTTTATTATTTAGGGGTTATTAGACTTCACTAGGAGAGGTCAGCCCCATTAGGGATTTTGGTCAGTCGGGAATCAGTATAAGTAGAGGAGGAGAGCTCCTCATTTGACACACTTGCTCAACTCAGAAAGTAGCGCACTTGTGTTTGAGAGGTATGCATAGGAGGTAGAGAAGAAGGAGGTCAAGTCTTGGAGCACATCTTGTATTTTGTTTGATCATCTTATTGAGGAAAGCTTTGCTGGGTTTTCTACCCCATGAGGGTTTCCTAGGGTAATATCTTTGTCTATCTTGTGATTATGTTTCTTTCAGTGATCTTGCTAGTCAAATTAGAATAATCTTAACACTACTAAAACTTTCATGGTCGGTTTAAGGACTGATCCGTGGATCCTTCCTACGAACCAAGTGTGCCTCAATCTGTTGCAGAAGTAACCCACTTGGATTCACAACAACCTGCAATAGAACATATCACAACTCTGTTGGTCTCTGCTGAGTCGGATATGGACCTTTCTCCCGCACGGTCAACGGACTCTACCCTCTCTCCTGATAGTTTAGACATGGTTTTTCCTTCTGACGAAACATTTTTTGAAGCTATGATAGGCCTGAGACGCCCTTGGGAACATTTACACCCCAGGACCTATCTACTTCCTGTTCTAGACTTGATTGAGAGAGCTGAGTTTTTTTCGAGACCCAGTGAGAATGTTGATTGGTCCTCTATCCCTTCCACTTCACAAGCTATTTTTACCGAAGGGAATAGGATGAGTACAGTGAGAACCATCCCGATTAACATTTCCACTGAACCTGGGGTCACCGAAAACATCTTCATTGGTGAAGACTGTTATCTTGAAGATATTGTTCTGTATACCAATCTTTTTAATGAATTCCATGACGTCATTGCCTGGTCTTATGAGGAGATTCTAGGCATCGACCCTACTTGAAGGAGTCGATGAGCATTCTTCCATCTCTCCTTAGAGCTCGTTAAAAACAGTAAGGAAGTTACAAGCATTCTTCCATCTCTCCTCTGAGCTCATTAAAAACAGTAAGGAGGTCACAAGTTACTTTTTCGGGCTCATAAAAATTTTACGAAAAAGATTCTTATGGATTTCTCTCTAAGCTCTTGTTAGACTCTTTAAATATGACAAGATTGCCGAGTATAGTTGTCATTTCAGACTCATTAAAGGATTTGAAGCGACATCTGCTTAAGTATAAGTTTAACCATTTTCCGAAATTTTGCGGATTACTTACGAAAAAGGAATACTCTAGTCATCTGTGGCTAGAAGAGTTCTTCTTCCATTGTTTTACACTTTTTCGGGGGAGGAGACTAACTTTACAAAAAAGGACCTTTTGGAGCCTTATCTAGGGTTTTCAGGCTCTCGAAACATGAAAACACCAAGTGAGCACTCACCTACTCGGGCTCAATGTGAAATCCACGAGAGGGTAAAAAGAGGATTGTTTAAGTTTTTCAGACTCTATAAATAGGAAAACACCAGCAAGAATTAACCTACTTGGGCTCGATATTAAAATCCACGAGTAGGTGTATGGAGTTATTGTTTAAGTTTTTTAGACTCCTTAAAATTGAAAACACCGGTGAGCAAGAACAAATCTCGGCTCGATATTAAAATCTAGAGATCAGTACTATAGAGTATTCTTCTATCTCTTCTTCGAACTCTGTAAACAATGAAGAAGGTCCTGATTCTTCCTCCCATGGGCTCGTTAAACTCTTTACATGGTTGGATTTACTGAGTTTTCATTCTTTCTAGGACCCATTAAAACAACAAGAAAGGTATTCTTTTATTTAAAGAGAATAAGGGATAAGAAGGGTATATCACATCTTGCAGTTTCAAAGGCAGTTCAGTCAGTCCTATCCTTGAACACAACACCTATTTGAGTCTATCATTTTAGTTGGGTTTATTTTTTGACCTTAGGGTGAACCTGATCTCCGAGTTGTCTACTCCCCCGGTTGGTTATACTTCGAACCATATGGAGGGTCTGCTAATGTCTCCTACATTGCAAGCTTATATCACTTTCCCATCATTTTGAAAACTTCCTAAGTCACTTTGTGTCGTGCTTATTGTTCAAGGATACAGCCTATGTCGTCCATTCTACAGTGTTATCTTGACCTCATGTGTCGGCCATCCTAGTGTCAGTTTTGTTACTTGTCCTACTCCACATCATCTCATACCATTTGAGTGTTCCTCGTGTTGGATGATGGAGGATTCCTTAAGGCCTCCCTTCCAAAGGACTTCTTCCTATCGACATCAACACATTTTGCTCTGGGAATGAAGTTTAGAGTTTTGGTTAGTGCCTTGGGGATTGCAGTCATTAGTGGCAGTTTCCCTCGTTGTTGAATAATGGGAATACATCAATCTCTTTTATTCGATGGGTTCCTCAGGTGTTCAACTTCAAGTTCTCTTATTCACACTTGTTGGATCATACTAGGTACCTTGGGCTTCATTATCATTATTGGTGGAAGCCCTCGCATTTGTTAACGGTATACATCAATGACTGGTAATAAAACGATTCCTCCCATGTTCGACTTCAGCTCATTTATTCACATGGTTAGGGTTTGTACCTTGGGTTGTTTTGATGAAGACCTTGGGATTTTGATAGCATTACCTCATTATGTTATCACCCAAGCTGTGCAAGACTGAGCCTCACTCATTTTGGCTCTCCATGAGACATAGATCTAGTTTGTTGTTATGGCTATGATCTCTCATTCTGACATGGATCCACGCTTGTATTTCAGTGGCCATGCTATATATACATCTCCTAGTTATGTATCAAAGATCATGTTGTATCATGTTACACATCTATATGATGTCAAGATTGTAATTGCTCACTAACCTTGATCGTTATTTCAGGTACTTTTGTCACTTGGTTCTGTGGTTTCTTGCTCCTCCGCTAACTTGGAATTATAATGTATTTCGGCCATCGTTTCGCTCTGACCTCACACATTAGGGGGCATCTGTTATAGGTCAAATATGAACTTCTCTATCCGTGATCACATTAAGCTGTCGATCACACAAAAGGACAACATGGATTGAAGATCAAGATTTCCCTAGATGATACATGGACTTGGTTTGCCCCTCAGCAGCTGACAAAACCCTGTTTTACCCTACCTTTTGACATGTGCACTACCCTACAGGCATGATAGTAGCGCATTTCTTGAAGTGTGCCCTACTCTAGAGTTATAATAGTAGCGTACACCTGCTAGTATGCCCTACTTTACTTAAGCAAACTAGCGCACACCCTAAAAAATCTTGCAAACGTTGGTTGTAAAGTAGTGAAGTTGCATATTGTGCGCTACTCTACTGTGAAATACATGCGCAAATCTTAAAAAGTAATAAAAAATATATTAATTTGACGAATTGGGATTATTTGAAGTTGGTTTTGCAACTTCCCAATCAAACTACCTCTCGATCCAAACTGCCTACGTTGTCCCATAAATACAAGGGGGGTAGATGAGAGAGGGGAGGAGAAACTATGCATTAAGGGTTGTTATGCTGGAGGAATTCCAAGTTGGTGTGAAGAGCAGGAGCCCAGTATCCGGTTGCACAAGCACTCTGAATGATCAGGTATAATTATACTGATTATTTGCTTTTGACAATAAAGGTTGAAATACCCTTCCTGTCCCAATCAAATGTCTAATGGATTGCATATTTGTTTGGATTAAATGCTTGATTGTATTTGATGTCTAAATTATATTTCAATTTCATCATCGTTATATCAGTCAAGATACGTTGAGGAAGGTATATTTTGTATTGCAGGTTCGTCAAATGGAAGATCAAGTGGAGGATCGATCGAAGGAGTAAGCAAAAGCTAGGATCAAACTTCGTTAATAAGGTATGCCTTCAAGAACCTTGATCTCTTTCCTTTTGTAGAAGCCTATGTGTTATGATTAATGTATTTACCTGTCACCCTAGAAGTTGGTAGTGTCCCTCTCCTCGCTATATGGTAGAATTCCCGAACAACAACAAGGTAGTAGAGAAATTAAATACCATTTAACGATACTGTTATATTTGACGTCATTTTTTGATGTGAACTCAACATTACAGATATTGTTTTCACATCGGAACATGTGTTAAATGAAAACCAACTTCAAACATTGGGTATGCAATGTCAAACATTTTCCATTTTGAACAATATTGGTCCTACATTCACTCAACAATAACATCCAATTAATTTTTGCAGTTTAGTAGTCTTAGATGTTAGTTAAGTAGTATAGACCCATCTAACTTCAGTTATGCAAAGCACTGAGAGGGATAAAATATACAAACCTTTCACCACTAAACTACAACACACATCCCTCTCACCACTATGCTACAACACATTGATGCATTGTTTTTAATTCTATGGGAAATACGGACACTTTCCCCCCATTAGGGCTGTAGAAATGTGCCTTTTTAGTGCAATGTATGTTCAATGTTGAAATATCAAATTGGTGTGACTCTCCACCATTTTTTGTAAATATGGTAGTGTGGACATCAATTAATCGACTTCGTAGTGACATGAAAGCCATGACTTGTTGGTTCTAAAAGTTAGCATGGATAGGTAGGACATCAGCTACATGGAGACAAGTAATGTGCTACATGATAGGTTCCACATCGACACATGTTGACGTCTGAAGTGGCATGCAATAGGTGCCCCATTATCATGGCACCTTCCACATAGCACTATACACACAAACACATGCTGACATGGCACATAATACCTCATCATGTTGTTGATGTAAAAACTGCTATGTGGTAGCAATAACTTGCACTTAGAGATGTTTCTTAATTAATGTCTACTTGATGTTGGTGCTATACCTTCAATGTATATTTGATATGTTTGATGTACCTTTTATACATGTATTCGATGTCTTCCCATACAAGGAATGTTGGTCTAATGTTGATACTTTTTACAAAAAAAATAAAACAATGATTTCACCCTCCAATTCTTTTTCCATTTAGTGATTGGAATGACTTGGAACCCTAAAATTCATCCATTGTATCACATGGGACCTATTCCTTTAGTTTTCTAGTAGTGAACATGTAGAAGTGTTATTGCAAGCATTGCATGATAAAGTTGTTGATAGGAATTTTTTTTATAAATTTTAGCAATTTTAAAAATTTTGTATTCAAGTATTAATTTCAATTTCATGGAAATGCAACTATGTCAATTCACAATTTCAACAATAAAAGGATTGAGGAGAAATTACAATTTCGGCAACTACAAATTTGAAATTTCAACTAGTTATATGATTGAGGATAAAGTTGCAAATTTTAATAAAAAGTGCAATTTCAACAACTAAGCGAAAGATTTTGACATCTACATATTGTAGTTACAAAGCCAATAATAAAAGGAATGTGGAGAAATTCAAGTCCCACTAACACAATTGGTTTATAAGGAATCTGTTTGTTTGGTGACTTAGGGTTAAAAATTATGTGGTAGTGGGTGGAGACACATCCTAAAACTCCAACCATGCTAAGGGTTGGTGTGGCCCATGCTAGGTGCGATCCCTGGGTGATTTTGATGGCTTAGATGCCCTTGCGTTGTAGTTTCTTAGACCATAGGCTAGTTACCCAAATCACAGACACTCTAGCAAACAAAAAAAGATGTGGAGAAAATGCAATTTTAGTGATTACAAATTCACAATTTCAATAGTATATGATTGAGATAAATTTACATCTTTCTAATGAAAATGGCAATTTCAACAATTGATTGATTGCGAATTTAGTGGCTGATAATTGTAGTTTCAACAATTAGAGAGTTATAAAAATTGCAATTTTAACATCCAAAATTGCAATTTTAACTTGATTAATTGTTAATTGATTGCAATTTCAACAATTAGTTCAAGAGTTGCAATTTCAATAATTAGAGAATGATAAAAATTCAAACTTTTTAATGAGAAATTGGACTTATAGCATCAAAACATGTAATTTCGAAAATAATAATAATTAATTGATTGCCATTTCAATAGTTGCATATTTGCAATTTCAGGAATTCTGTGATAGTGGGAGGAAACACCTAAAAATTCAACCATGCAAAGGGTTGGTGTGGCCCAAGCCAGGTGTGATCCCCGAGCGATTTTGATAGCTTAGATGCCCTTGGGTCACAATTTCTTAGACCACAAGCTAATCCTACAAGTTAAGGACACTCTAGCAAACAAAAAAAATGTGGAGAAATTTGCAATTAAGGATTTTTTTATTCAAATTGTAATTTCAACTTCAGGGAATTGCAATTTTGGCAATTACAAATTCACAAATTAAACAATAAAAAGATTAAGAAATTGTAATTTCAACAACTACAACTTAATAATTTCAAAGTACATGATTGATGAGAAATTTACATTTTTTTAAAGAAAAGTGCAATTTCAATAATTGATTGATTGCAATTTCAGCGATGAGAAATTGCGCTTTCAAAAATTAGAGAATATGACATTTACAATTCCATGATTTTTTCATATAAATTTGAATTGAAGGAAATGCACAATTTCAAAAATTGATTAGCAATTCCAACCTTCATGAACTACAAAATATTCCAAGAATGGAGAGTTTATAAAGCATGTAATTTTAGCATTGAAATTATGATTTCACCATTTTTACCAATTAATTGATTGTGATTTTGATAATTACATATTACAATTTGAACGCCTTTTAATTAAAATTGCAATTTCAACTTAGAGAAATTATATTTTTTACAATTACATATTCACTAATTCAACAATAAAATTATTGAAGAGGTATTGCAAATTTAGCAACTACAAACACACAAGGTAACCTTCAAATGAGCAATTCTCTAATACAACAATAACTACTTGATATCCATTATATAATGTGATACCTCTCTATATAGCTACAAACCCCAATAATAAGTAACTAATAGCCATCTTTAAAGTTGTCACCTTAAATTATTGATTACACATACTAACCACCTAATGTATCTTCTTTAATGATACCACGTCACATTATTGAATACACACTTTAACTATCTTCTATACAAATTCACTTAGTATTTCTCAATCTTGGAGAGTGGCCTTATAAGTCTTCCATGATTAATTCTTTGTTTTGGATATCTTGAATTAAATATCTTATAACTATATTTACATTCATTTAGAATTATATTTATGTTTTTTCTTCAAGCGATTTATAAAAGTGGCTTATCAAATGTTTAAGTGATGTTCATTCCACAAGAACAAAAGGTATGCAAACTCATCAAGTCGTTGTATGGCCTAAAACATGCATCTCACGTATTGTATGAAAATTTAATTGAGCATCTTATGAAATTAAATTTCAAACACTTTAATCTTGATGTTGCAATTCATTGTTTGTAAATAAAGTTACATAAGCAAAATAGGTATACTATGTTACACGAATGAGATCATGACCAAAGAGTTCAAACAATTGTGAGAGAGGCAATTATGAGAATTGTAATATGATCATTACAATATGGCCTTGTTAGTGTTATTGTAAATCTCAATTAGGAATATGGCCCTGTTGTTGGTATTGAAAATCTCAATCATGAATCTATCAAGTGAGAAAGACACTTGTTGTGGTGCATTCTCCAATGAATATGCATCCATCGAATATGCTTATGATTATCATTGCAAAGTAGGTGTGGAATCCACTTGGGTTTCTATATTGTTGAAAAAGTTTTACAACATTTTGGAACACTTTAAGTTTTTGAATCAGGAGGATGAAGCTAAGTGCAACTTGCACAAAAAGTATGTGTTTGGTTTTTCATTATGAGAAATAGAACACATATTACAAGAAATGAACTATGAAAAAATACATTATGAACTAGAATGATCAATATTGTATCTAATAAGAGTGAGTGTAGTAAATAGAAATTAACCAATTAAACCATAAAATAATAAGATCAAATCAAAGAAAACAAAGCATCATTGAAGAGGCTTGATTAAGAAGTTTAAGAGTGGGTCCCTAATTTGGTAGATTTAGGGATATGTTGATGCCTCAACCAAACTTATTTTCACATTATGAAGTTCACACAACACACAAAAACAACTTTGGGAGTGGAAACATACCATTGTAGGGAAGGTAGCTATTTGGGGAGTACTTTGGGAGTGGAAACTCACATAAATAATATGAGATTTATGCAGCAAAACCATCAAAAAGGGAAACATCCATGAAACTAACATGTAGTACTCTATAAGTCCAAGATTGCAAAATAAATTAATTTTCCTATTATTTGAGTCATTTCAACTCAACTTTTCAACCCCTTGTTAAGGTAACATGTAGTACTTCACAAGTCTAAAATTGAATTATCTAAATACCATTAGTATGGTCTAGCATGAATATCTTAGCTATGCTAGTTGATATTAGGAATAGAGGACATTATTGTCTCTAATTTCATCAAAACATGTATATGTACACATCTACTAGCATGGATAAATTTAGCTATGTTATCCTCCTTATCATGGTTCAAAACCATATTGCAATCATAAATTTTGTATGCATATATTTAAATTTATCATGACAATGTGTCTATGGCATCAATTAACATCTTTATAAACTTGACCATGACTTATGAAATCACAATGGCTCATAATGTTGAGGTTGATTAAAAAGGAATCTTATAGGTTAAGAATTAGTTGTTAGTAGGTTAAGAGTTGAGGTTTACGGGTTAATAAGATGTGGGTTTAGTAGTTTAGTGGTTAGAATGATATGAATTATAGGATAATGATATACAATCATTAAAGTTTTGGGATTAGAAACTATAAAAAGTAATGTTTACAATCATTAGATTTTTTTTTTTAATGTTGCAAAAATTCTATTAAGCTAAAAGAGTCCAAAATACATGAGTTTTTACAAACTGTGGTGATCTGAAAGAATGCAGCCACCAACCCAGAACCATGAAGAGATCAAAGTGATACTTATCAAAATTACAAAAAGCCTGACTTGTGTAAGAAGTCCATGGTAGTGCTGAAAAAAAGAGCTGTCTGTGCAGACTGGCGAAACTGTAAACTAAAAAACGATTAAACATAACAAGAAAGAAAAGCTGGAAGATGCAGGGAGGGGCCCGAACGTTCTTAGTTGTAGACATCCGGAGAGGCATTCGCAACAGTAGCCTACATGTCAGCATAAAATTCTTCTACGATGGGGCAAAGAGGATACTCCTCCGCGACGGAGTCATCCGACGACAATTTCACAGGTAGGGGGTAGGGGCATTGTCTTCCTGAATGGAAATAACCCCTGGTCATTGCGAACACGCTTGGATAGAACATGACCCATGGTGGTGGGGATGGGGAAGGTCAGAGGCGCTTTCCCTTTGGATGAACTCGGTTGAACAAGCTCGCTTGTCCTTGTCGCGGAGGAGAGGTCTCTGAAGCCAGTCTTACTAGGGTTGTTGCGTGGGGAGGGTCTAAAAGGAGCATAGGACTGCCAGTTGAAGGTGCCATCCAAGCTGCCTAGAATGGCTTCCATATTGGGCAGGGTGGCCTTCAAATTATGGGTGGCATTTCTGGCGGTCACCCAGTTGGCGAGCATGTCCTCCATTAGCATCCCAAGCATATTCTTAACAAGCCAGTAGGGTTCAATTTGCTTACTAGGACGTCAGGTGGAGAGGCGTTCCGCCAATAGCCTGGCTTCCCAAATTTCTATCAGTAGGTGAACTGGGACAGTGACCTCCTCCCCGTAGCCTTTTTCCGTATTCTCTGCATCATTCTTGGTGGTTGTTTTCTTTCCTCTGCCTTTGGAGCCTTTCGGCCTGCCCATGATTGAAGAATAGAGGGAGAGCGCTGCAGAATGGGCTGAGAGCAATGTCTATAGAACGTTAGTGTGGAGCCGAAGCTAGCTCGCAAGAAGAGTGAGCAGATGAGTGGCCACGAACAACAAGAACCAGAGAGCGGGAGGAGCCCAATTTGCTGGTCTGTGGAGGTTGTGAAAGATTGCACTGGTGCACTAGGGATGGGGTTGCATGGTTATCGACGAGCCAAGGTGACAACAGTAAGGGTTCCTTAAAATCGCACACAGGAACAACTTGGAGAAGGTACGTCGAGGTCGCCTCCAGCAGGATCGAGGGGACATCACCAAAACAGGGGGTTAATGAATAGGGCCTTGGGGTGGCCGCCGAGTTAAGTTCTTGCTTTCTAAAGCGCCACAGAGCCCGTTTGTTTTCCCATGTGTCTCGTGCCTAGGTTCGCATGCTCTCCAACTCATCCCATCACCCGCATCCGGGGTACAATCATTAGAAATTAAAAACTATAAGAATTATCAATTTTAACGATTAGTAATTTGGAGATTATATAAAATAAAAGAGTGATATGTCAAAAGTACAAGTTAATAAAAGAGTTTCTATGAGTTAATATAATTTATAAGTGAGTTTGTATGAGTAATGCTAAAAACAAGTTAATAAACACATTTAACATTAAAAAAGTTATAATTTTATCTTTTTATAATTTTATAATTTATGGATATTAGAAAATATATGTATCTTTTCCTATCTTTACCATTTATAAATTTTAAAAATAATATGTATCTTTTCATAATTTTTCCATTTATAGATTTTAGAAAATAAATACCTCAGGGTAATAGTGAGATATAAAATCCAGCCATGGGAAGAATGAAAAATAATCTCCCACGTTAAATGCTCGTGAGCGAAATAGTGCTCTTGATTAGCTCCTTCAACTCTTCCATCTCTTCATCGCTCGCCAGGCAACTTTAATATTTGACGATCTAATTATCTTATGGCTGCCAGGTTGCTTTAATCTGATCCATTGATTTTAATGTCGATCCAAGTGAGATGCAGTACTCAGTGCAGTGGCCGTAGATTTCTATGTTGATCCAAGTGGGATGCTATACTCAGTGCAGTGGACGCACATGGCATGGGTTTCCTCATGGCTTTGTATTCCTGGATGCTATGGTATGGTAAGAGAAGACCCTCTGTGGGGCTGAATACACTCCACTCCACAGAGCTCTTCTGCTCATATGCCTTTTGTAAGCCATTTCCACCACCAGAATTTGCAGATCTGGTAGATCAGTATGTAAGGCGTGTGATGGATTACCACTGTCACTGAAAGTATTCGGGGCGCTTGTTGGCTGAGAAGATGACAAGGGTTACTGGGAGGAGCTATTGGATCGGCTTCTCCAGACACCACCTAAAGAGATATTGAGCATATCGAGAATCAGTTATGACTCACTTCATGAGGACGATCAGTCAGCATTCTTAGACATTGCCTTCTCTTTCATAGGAGAAGACTTGCGTACTGCAATAAAAATATGGGGTACGGTGGCGCTTCGAAATTTAGAGAACAAGTGTCTGTTGCAGGTGGACCGAGAAAATAAACTACATGAATTGACGCCCCGCGCTCTTTGGCATTACAGGACCAACCCTACAAATATAATAAAGATGCATTATCATCTTAGGGATTTAGGAATAAAGATTGCCCACAAGGAATGGATGCCCCGCCGTCTTTGGCATTACACGACCAATACCATTGATGAGCAATCGTCAGTAAGTGCTTCAATCCTCTAAACCTTTGTCTTCGGTTTTAAAGATGAATCTTTACTTTATTTGAGATTCAAGATAAAGATAGATCTGTGTAACGTATGCTTTTGATCCGTGAACAGGTAATCACTGAAGTACGGGGAATCAAGACAGTCAATAGCCCAGACTGGTGTAAGGCCATGACCACGGTTAATAGCTCAGATTGGTACAAGGCCATGGCCACGATGAATTCAGAAATGCCATGGTACAGAAGATTCAGTGATGTGGTATTCGGGAACTATTTGAGGCATCTATTCAATAATTTCGGTCGTGGTGCTGTGCGGAATTTGAATTTACAGTATGTTGCAACTGAAGATGGTTATTTGGAACACATATTGAGCAGGGTGCGGTCACCAAATCTTAAATTGCTCCGCTGGTATAAGTGTCCATACTCTTTCCTGCCTTCCTGGATCCCTATGGAGAATTTGAAAGTTTTAGAAGTAGCCGGGGGAAGATTAAAATTATTGTGGAAACCTCAAACTCAGGTATGTTTATTCCTTCTTAATTTCATTTCATTTGTAGGTAAAATTCATCAAATACTTCTTTTTTGTTGTTGAAAGGCGAACACTGCAGGCCCCTCTCCGGTTGCTAGAGCTGCATGTCATCGCTCCCATTTCAGGCTTTCCCAAGTCAATAGGGCAGCTAAACCTCCTGGAAAAGATAGTCTTACATCATCCAGAACAGCACAGCATTCTGTGACCTGCGCTCCTTGAAATACTTAGAGTTAAGCGGCTGTTACAGATTGATGTTGCTGCCTCACTCCTTCGGAAAGCTAACAAGCCTCCAGCACATCGATTTGTACGGTGCTTCCAGTTTGCGTGTGCTTCCAGATTCGTGTGGTCATTTAAGTCGACTCAAACATCTATCTTTGAGTGGTTGCTCCAATTTTACCATCCCCAACAGAACACTTGGAAATATTACCACACTGGAATTCTTAGATGTTTCAAGTTGCAATCAAGGGCTGTTGGAAGAATTATATTTGAAGGGAATGGACTTAGAAGAATTACCAGGAGGTATGCTAGATCTCTGCAATTTGGAATTATGTTTTGGAGGGGATCTGTTGGAAGATCTGCCACCTTGGCTCGGTTACCTCAAGAGCTTGAATCATTTGTTTGTCTTTGATTCGCCCAAATTGACAGGGTTGACCGATTCCTTTGGACGGTTGACTCGGTTGAGAAAGTTGGCTTTATATCGTTGTGGGATAGAATACTTACCACCAGATTTTGCTATGATGAAGTATCTCGAGACTTTAAGGGTAGAAAGTTGTCCGTTGAGGGAACTTCCATTTAAAAAGGTTGAAGAAGAAACAGGTTCATCCACCGATCACAAATGCATGTTTGGTCTAAAGAAATTATTGTATGACACAGCTATGTCCGAGGTATCCTTTCCTATGGGTGTTTGCCCGAACATTCGAGAGCTGACATTTAATAAATGTTTGAAACTGACGCAAATTGAGCTTTGTGGTTTGGGAAAAGTTCAATCTCTTGAAATAATCGGATGTCCACTGAAAGAGCTGCCAAGTTTTGAAACGTTGATATCGTTGAAGAAGTTGTCGGTTATTGGTTGTGAGGAGATGGAGAGCATACAAGGGTTGGAACATGTGATGTCGTTGAAGATCCTTTTGGTTAAGGATTGTAAAGAGATGAAGAGCATACAAGGGTTGGAACGTGTGATGTTGTTGAAGAGGCTTCATGTTTTGGGTTGTCCGAAAGTAGAGTGGGATAGAGGCGTATTGGAGCAGTTGCAGCAACAACTCCAGGAAGGATTCATAGTTAGAGACAGAGAACCAGTATTCTGTGGCGATGAAGACGAAGATGGATTTTATGGCGAAGATGAAGATGGAGATAGATTCTATGGCAATGAAAATGAAGATGGATTCATAGTTAGAGACAGAGAACCTGGATTCTCTGAGAATGAAAACGATGGCCAAGAAGATGAAGATGGATACATGGTAAGAGACATAGAGCCTGGATTCTCCGAGGATGAAAACAATGGAAAAGATGAAAATGAAAATGAAGATGAAGATGAATTCATAGCTAAAAAGACAAAGAACCTGGATTTTCTGACTGGGAACTTATAGATGACTTCAGCTTTGATATCACTTAGGCTTTTTGTATAGAACATTGTAAAGCATAATATCAAAACACCAATGTATTGAAGAGTCCCAACTCCAATAAGAAAGGTTTGCCTCTATTTTGAAAGAAACACATTTCAAATTTCAAGAAGCTCTATCATTTTCAGTGTGGAAGGTTGTTTTATACTTTTCAGTAATTAAATTTGAATTTGTAATTTTCCATTACATTGTTGATTTAATATGACCTCGGTCATTTTCAACCCATTTTCAGGTGAAGGTTGTTTTATATTTTTCAGTAATTAAATTTCAATTTTTAATTTTCAATTACAATGTTGATTTATTATGTAATTTTTAATTTTTAATTATAATGTTGATTTATTTTGTCCCTGCCAGGGGTTTGGGCTAAAGCTAAGCATTAAGCTGCACAACATTAAATGCGATGGTTTAGTGCTTAGGATCCGTCCAAATTCAATGGACCCTAAGCACTGAGTTAATGCATTTAATGCTCGGCAGCTCAATGCTTAGCTTTCACTGCAGGAGAATCGTTCTGGGGCTGTACGTGCCCCTGATTTTTCCGCGTTGTGCTTCTTGCAATGCGAGTAGGATTGCAAAGTTTGGGTTTTTTATTAAATTGAAATTTAGAAATTTGGAATTATCTGGTGGTTTATTGGCTGTAGGTTCGGTGTGGTCAGTCTCGGGGTCTTGAGCCCCCGGCGTTGGTGGCGTGCTGACGATGGGTGGTTTTATTGTGCGACGCTTTCAGGCTTAAATGCCTGGGTTGGTCCTGTTCCGGATTTCGTCTGGCTTTAATTGCTATGGTCCGGCCCCGGCGATGGCGGTAGGGTAGAGGGTTTCTTCTGGATTTTCTTTTAGCTGAGCATAAACGGAGCTACCATGGCATTCAAAAGAGTCTCTTCTAAAGAGGCCCTTCATCATCGAGGTAGGAACAGCAATTATCGTGTGCCAGTCAAAAGCTTGCTTGTTATCTTCGTCCTTGTGCCTCTTTTTTTCCTTGCAAGCCGAGTAGGCAACTTCAAATCTACTGCAGGTAAGCTCTTGAATTTACGGTTTGTAAAATACTGAGTTAAAAACCCTGTTCAAAGTTAAAACCCCAAATGGTTTTGCTCTTTAACAATTTTAGTATTTGGCACGCAACTAGATTTTACTAGTTCTGAAGAAAAATTACTAGAATGTTAAAGAAAATCTCTTTACTATTTGGCACGCAACTAAATTTACTAGTTCTCAAGGAAAATTACTAAAATGTTAAAAGAAAATCTTCAGAGAACCCTATTGTGCATTTTGTTTGTGTTTGGCTTCTTATGGCTTTTTCATTCTCGTCAATAACATCGACATTTTCTATTCGAATGCAATTTTTAAGTGCATTGTGAATGTCAATCAAGCATTTTTTCGGTCTTGCATTCTCCTCGTATAAGCTATAACGTAGTATTTTCCTTTGTTGCTTGAACATGACAGAATCGTATAAGCTATAACGTATTTCCCTTTTGTTGCTTGAACATTACAGAAGAAGAATTTACTTCAAGAACAACTCAGCATATGCTCTTAACAGTTTTTAGAAAAACCTAGACTTAAAGTTTCTGCGGCTCTTGCAATAATTTTAAATTAATTAATGGGACTGGAAAAAGGTAATATGAACAGAGTATGCAATAGGAGTGCTTAGTGCTTGTCGGACAATGTCAAACAAGCCAGGATAGGAGTGCTTAGTGCTTCTCGGACAATGTCAAACAAGCCAGGAGGCACACAAACTTGAGAAAGACAGGAAAGAGGATGATTGGAAAAGCTCATGATATTATTTTTTTTCATTTGAAAACTAATATACTTGGAAGCCTTAGCTAAATTGACTCCAAGTCGCAAAGGGCATGAGCTGCTTAGCCTTGTTGTTGAATTGGCTCTAAATGGTTTAGTAAATGATTTTGATTCGAAGTTGTTGAATTGGTTTTAAATGGTTTAGTAAAGGATTTGAAACATTGATGATATGTTCACATAATAAATGGCTTTCTGATTGCTGTTGGATTTTTTTTTTTTATAGCAATGGTCAGAATGTGTTTTTAAAGCAATGGTCAGAAAGTGGCTTCAAAAATTGTCATCAATATTCTTCCAATGCCACCGAAGCAGGGATGATTTTAGGGGCGAAATTTAGCCCAATGGCGAATTTAGAAGGTTTCTAATTTTTTTTAGGGCGAATTTTTAAGTAAAAGAGGTTTTTGAGAATTAATTTTAATAGCCCACTATTTGTTATTTTGTAAATATTAAACAACTATATAGCCAAAATCGTATTTAGGAAGAATTTATAGGAGAAACCAGTCGCCCGCGATTTTTGTGGAAGAAATAGGGAAAAATCGATTTTCGCCAGTTTATTTTCCGTGATTTTTCCTTGGATGCACCAGTCGCCCCCGATTTTTAGGGATGGTGTTTCCTGGAAACTCATTCGCCCGTGATTTCTGGCATGGCGGTTTTCTGGAGTTGTTATTTGCCCTCGATTTTGGCATGGGTTTTTTTGGAGCTATGGTTCGCCCTCGATTTGAAGAAATTGCGGTTTTGGAGTCCGATTCGCCCGTGATTTGGCTGCTAGAGTGCCAATACAACCCCTAGCATCGCCCATACGAGGTAAAATTCTTGATTTTCACCCATACGAGGCTCAATTACTGTTTGTTTCAAAGATTGCCAGTTTGTAGCGTGTATCTGGACTCCTGGAGGTTTGCACACTGCTTTAGCTGCGCATTTCAGATTCTCAGAAGGGTTTCGAGCATTAAGAGGTATGTGACAATGTGAAATATCTGCAATTCAATTTTTGTTGCCATCTTAGACCCTGCGTGTTTCATTTTGATCCATGATTACACTGTGAGTTTAATCCCCAAATTCTTAATGCTGTCAGACTCTGAAATCTTTTATTATAACTCGCCCTTCGTTTATAACTCGCCCTTCGAAATATTTTATTATAACTCGCCCTTCATTTTTCATAGCCGATGGAAGCTGAATTGAGTTTGAATTCTACTTGTCGGGCATACCTTGTAGGCATGGAGACATAATTCATGACGGTCTGCTGGTAAACGTTTTGAAGGTTGTTGATCTGTGCTTACCTTTCCCTCTGGTACTGCTCAACTTCTTTAGTTCTACGCTTTGCCTCTTTCATTTCTTTTCAATGTGTCGAAGTTGGGCAGATCATAGTTTTTTACTAAACTATTAGCTGCTTGATAATGATTTTGGCAGTTTCTGGGCGATGTCTTCTTAAAATTGTATCCGACTTATCTTTTGGATTTAGAACTGTAACTAATCCTAGTAAGATGCTGTCACTTTCCTGAAATTGAATACTTATTCAGAAATTGTGTGATCTCTGCCAGTTAAGCCTTTGTACAGTAATCAGCAGTGGTTATCATCTTTGGCGTGTTATCTTTTAGAAAACCGATTTTACTTGTTTTTATTTTGATGTCCATATAGTGAGGTGGAAAGTTCACTGCTTTATCAGTCAAACCTGCTTCCATCAATCTGCTAGCTGTATCCACTTATTGTACATTTTTAAGGGTCCCTATCAGCTCAAAATTGTCCTGTTTTATATTTTCCACACATAGCTTTTTCCAAGGATATGCTCACCATTAAGAAGTGACAAGCACTTAATTCATCTTCGACAAGTTAGAGAGGCTAACATAGCTTGATGGAGTCATGGTCACTATGACCGACCTGATGTGGGAAGATTCCAAGATTAATAAGCAAAGAAGATCAGTGATGCTCGTCCTCTTTGCCTTTTGAGCGTCATTGATCTTCTTTGCTTTTGCATCATGGAATTTTCCAACATCAAGTCTAGTAACAGAGTCAAATGGCTGCAAGGGTAGTTGTCTATTGGTGAGGTTTTGTCATCCGTTTTCTACAGTTTCAATGGTTCTTTTGGGGAAGAATATTGGAAGTTTGGTGACATCCCAATAAAAATCAAGGCCGTTGCTAGAAAATAACCAGAAATGTAGCTTGTTACAGTTCTGGAAGGTCGTTGCACAAAAAATCCAAAAATATGCAAACTACCCTACTAAAATGTCCAACATTCCTGCACATAGAAGATTGTTATAGCAGAAATGGATGATGGCTCCATTTTAAAGATAAAATTCAATTGAAAAGAAGCCTAAAATCAACAAAACTGCAATTATTAATAGTAGCATTGCAATCCTATAGCAAGTCACCTGACTTGCAACACAAAAAGTAGAAACATTACTGAATGATACTTGGATAATTCTAGGAATCACAACTTATGTTCAGTTTTGGCAAGATGGTTTTCTACCTGAGTATGCATCACAACATTGGCATTGTCTTTGGATCGAATTTCTATGTATGCTGGAACATTGCCATGTGTGAACTTGACAAAATTGTGAAACCTTTTGGACTTACATTGGTTGGGTACAAAAGGGAGGTAGGATCTAAGGATTGATGAGACAAAATGCTTCAGTTTGTATTGAAATTAAGCTTCTATGAAAATTTCCGTCATAAGTTTATTTACAATTGCCTAGACAAATAGAAGTTGAAGAGCCGATTTATCTTAACCTCTCTAATGCTTGCTTGCTTCCATTTCTCCTAGTAATTTGATTCATGAATCATCATCCACCAAAGAAGCAAGAGAAGCAGAATAAGTCATAAAATGCATTAGATAAGAAAGTAGGAAGCATCAACAAGCACGATTAGACTCAAGTGTAGATCAAAATGGGACTCCATTGGAGATCTTGCAACAGAGCATCGATGTAATGACCATTGAACAAGGTCAACAATCTGACATGCCCTTGCAGACGAATTCCATTTCTCTAGTCATTAACATCACACATGATCTAATGCTTTGACCTGTGACAGATTGAATAACATCACTTGAATGACACTGCTCTGAGCATTTATGCAGAAGCATGGTATCATTTTCTCAAATGTCAAACATAACAATTATAGGTTTCTTCCATAGCATGATAAATTGCTTCCAATCCAGTCATCTTTTTGATGCACAAAATGAAGTATGTGTAGAACATGTTGTCAAGAGTGCCCTCCAAAGGGAAATGGATCCAAAACTACATCCAAAGTCATTGCATCAATGAATTAATCCCTGCAGCGAAGCATCTTGACTATGATTCTATTTGATTTTAGGTTCAAAGACAAGCTTCGAGAGCTTGTGCTAAATTTCTTTAATCATGATTAAAAATGCATTTCAGTCATCAAAATCAAGATCTCTCCCTTTTATCACTCTTCTAAGTCATATCACGTTTAGGGGACCAAGACTAGATTCTGTCACGTCCTTTAAAATATTCCTCCTCTAGGTCCATTGCTACCCTTGGAAACATTTTTTGCAAGCACCATGGTAACACTCGGATAATGGATTTCATTATTGTCATCACAGGAATAGAGCAGTTTACCATTGCATGGATGTCAATCCAATAAATTGACTAAGATTGAATGCCCAATAAATGTCTGCCAATGGTCCTAAAGTTTCTGGGTGTCATTCTTGATTTCAAGTAGGTGACTTTCACTTTTTTTTCTTTTAAAGCACCAAACCATCTTCTAAATCGTTAACTCATATTCTTTAATTCCTATAGAACAAGAACTGCAGAGTTTGTCTAACCATTGAGCCCCAATCCTATACTTGAGAAGCAATCACTTATTGTTGTTTTGAGAGAGGTTTAAGCAACTTGACATGCCTCTTATTACTTCACTTTTGGATAAATGCAAACTCCATATGGTCTGAACCAACCACAACTACGAAGTCTGAGAGTTTAACAATTTTGCCCCACAAATCCTATCTACATGATATAATGCAAAATATCACCCGAGGAAACAATTCTAGGTACTTTTGAGTAACCTATGGTGACATTTTGAGTTAGATCCAGACCTAAATGAAGGAAAGTGAACTGTTCTCATATCTGAGCTTGTCTCTAACAACCCTCTGGATGGATGTCTCAAGGTTGACTCCTACTAGTAGCAGTTGCTTGTTTGCAGATCAGAAAGGATATTTTGTAGGAGGATCTTGTAGCATATTGTGCCATTGCCTTCATTAAAGCAGTTTGCCGAGGAACCTAAAAATCAAATTCAAGAAGAAGTAACAAGGATAAACACATTGAAATTGTATTCCTAGGAATGGAAGGTATAGTGAAGGGACTACAACATAATCATATTTTTCATGCAGTCTGATATTGGCAACCAAAACATACTCATCATCTTTGATAACAATACTTGTTGTTGATCCAGATTGCAAATCACTTCTGAGAGCTTCATTTGTAAATGAAATATCTATATCAAATATTGCTCTTAGTAATGCTTCCTTTAATATCGTCCTGTACATTGAATCTTCAGAAATTCCTAATGAGACACACCTTGACCTGTGAAGCTCAAGTGTCTTCATGAGTCCATCCTTCAAGGATGCTCCAAAGGAAAAGTGGTCTTCTCCTTCCTTCCTGCTAACTTCCAAACAATGTAGGCCATAATGTTCTCCTCCTCTAACATCATTTTTAGTAATAGATGCATCCTTAAAACAATGCTTATATCCAATCAACATCATACTTCTTTGGCCCATTCAAGACACTTGCCTTGCTTTTGGAAACCCTTCAGAAATTTTCTTTAATCCAATAGAAGAATCACCAGGATGAAGGCCCTTAAGAAGGAAGTGCATGTGAAGGAGAAAGTACTCAGGAATAAGTTTAGCTATCAATTCACTTGCTTTAGCACCATTGTTCCCATAAAAAACAACAAGCAATCCAACTTTCTTCTCTTCCATATTTGAAAGACCTGGCCAGTCTGAATTTAAAATATAAATTTTGTATTTTTATATTGGCATTGATTGTCAATATTTTGTATCATATAAAAATTTAACGTTTCAATCTTTTGAGGTAGTTTCTGTACTTTGAAAAGCCAGAGGTGTTTTCCTAGTATTTATTTTAGTGTTATTTGGCCTTTGGAGTGAGTCTGATAGGAAGATGAGGTATCAATCTTATTATTTATTATATTTGTAATTGTGGAAGTTGTGTATTTTCATGAGATTAGTTTCTAGATTCTAGATTTACGCCCAATGTTGTATGTAATACTGAAAACATGAAGAATATAGAATAGGAAAAGGTTGTTGGCATGCAACTCACATATCTCCTTCAATGCACCTTTCCATTGAAAAACTAAAGTGCATCCCAACATTAACGATGAAATGGGCCAATAGACAACAAAAGAATAGAAATAATATGATCCATCTTAAACCCGGATCTATTAAGCATCGAGAGGGATCCAAGTTCTTGAGGTGTAAATTTTTTACACATTAAGAAAATGTTCACACCTTAAGAAATTTGTTGAAGTGCAGAACTTACTGAGATGAGTGGGAATGTTGAACCGGCCTCCGGCTTAGATTGATTGTGAATTCAAGGCCTACAAAAAATCCAAAATATGGGAGGAAGTAACTAGCCAACCAAACTCTTAATTAAAAGTGTCGAGGGTGGGACTAAGCTAACAAGTGAGTTTGCAGTTTCCTAATGCACATATTCTTTACCATTAAATATTGCCCAACCCAATTCGATCCACTATTGTTGGTTGATATCCCTCCTTTCCCTTCTATGTAAACAAGTCAACCAAGATGGTTAGGGGAATATATAAGTGGTTCGACTCCCTTGATGCAAAAAAATATTTAAACTTTGCCCCCCTATCAGATAAGTTACTGAAAAGAGAAGAGAAACAAATCATTGCCCAAAACATAAAAAAGGAGTTATTGAAATGCCTTATTCCATTCCCCCAGGCTATAAGGATCCATTTTCATGGCCCAAAAGTCGAGATTTCACTTGGTTTTCCAATGTATTACACAAGGAACTCAGGGTAGAGAAGGCTATGCAGAATTGGATTCAAGTTGATGGAGATAAATTTCACTTCCCCGGTGGTGGAACCATGTTTCCTCATGGAGCAGATGCTTATACTGAAAATATCAATAAACTAATTCCTTTGACTGATGGATCAATCAGGGCTGCCTTTGACACTGGTTGTGGGGTATGTTATGTGCTTTCCCCTTCATTCCTTGTGGTTTCAAATTCTTGGTAATTTAGTGGCCTTTTGTAATTCAAAGATCATGCCATTATTTTATGTTTGGGGATCATAATCAGCATTTTGAATTTTGGTTTCTATTTTTTAATTGATCTACATATTTCAAAAGCACAATAATGACCTAAACATTGTCCATTGATGCACTTGAGCTGAGGGCTGAGTTGAGTTTCTAATTTTGTTTAAAAAATATTGTATGGTAGTCGATGTCCAATTTATGAATGTGTTTTTTGTTGCATGTTTGCGAGTATTTGTCAATTATTAAAAAATATTGATGTTTCCTTTCAAAACAAATCTTAAAGGTAAATAATATCTTTTTGACCTCATACCACATTTAAAATGGTGGTGTGGGGTACTTCCTCACTGCATTTAGAATTTATAAATCCGAATCCCTGAAAATTGATAATGTACAAAGCTGATAGCAGATGATTTTACAGTTATATAACACAATTTTTCCTTTAAATATTTTTCTTTCTGCTGATAGTTTCATAGAGTATATCCCGTGGGTTTGGGTATGCAGAGGTACCCTGCACCCTCCAGAGGTGCACAGAATTACTCACCCATGGCACCTGTCTTTGAGGATAAATTTTTTAAAAATCATTAAAATATAGTTACTAGTTTCCTGCCCTTTCTACTTGGTCCCACCAACCCCCTACTATATAAACTGTCAACAAACACAAAAGTAATCACTGATCATTTGCTAGTGCTGGGCCATCATTTTTCTGTTGCTGGGCAGTGGGCAGTGGTTTGGTTGCTGAAAACTCATAGCATATAAAAACATATAAAACATGAGCATGAAAATATTCTTCAATTGTTATGGGTGAGACCCAAACACAACTTACATATTGGCTTGCAGGACTATGTGGTTTAAAAAGATCATACATTTGAGCATGATAGTCTCAACTCTCTCATCATGAGATTCTGAGAAAATTCTGCTAATGTCAGACTCAAGCAAGTATTGATTGAACTGCGAGGAGTTTGCTTAATGTCAGATAAAATCTCCCAGTCATCAGAAAATACAGAGAATGATCCAAACAAAAAGGCATTCTCAAGGGAATAATTTTGAACCAAAATGAGGGCCATATGGTTAAGGGACATTTTGGCACAACTAAGTCCAAAGGCTATGAAGAAAGAAGCAATATTTTATGACCTAGTATTGGGTTAAATTATTAGTCCCATTAAGTATAACTATAGACCATATAGACATCAAGCATGCCTTATACCTCAACATATAATGTTAGAATATAATTTATTACATTTTAGCAGAAATGACACCACTTGAAATCCAATAAGGGTATGTACTTGGGAGTCAAGGACACCTTATAGACACATGGAATGACACTTAGGAGTCAAAGACACCATAGAGAGGACATGTTTCATGATTGGGGCTCGACTCACAATGTGTAAGTCCTAGAAGGTTAATCTTCCCGTGAAGGACCTTTTTTTCCTTTTCAACCATGGTCTATGCCCCTGGACCCATCACGGGCCCCCAAAATGAATTAATCATAGCCATATCCCAATTAGAGGCCAAATATTCCATAGAAAGGTCTTATGTGGTGTTGCAATGCATATTTCACCACACTTGAGCCAAAGAATATTTGTTAAATGACCAAGGATCTTTTTATACTATCCTAACCATTATCAAGATGCATACACCCATCATTGTTACTAAAAACATTATAATGTCCTTTGGTAAACTATTCATAGTTGAAATATGGCCATGAGATGCAATGCTTTATGGATTTTAGATGTTTTTAATGGAAAATGAGTCTAAGAAGGATTATTTTGGGAATAACCTCATTATTTTGGGAATATGGCCAGACACTTCAATATTTTCCAGCACTTTGTTTAGTGATTGATTCTTGTATTTAAACATTGTTTGTGGTCAGTTTATTGAATCATAATTTAGTTGATTGTTCTTTTATTCTTTCCAGTAAATGAAAAAATGAAAAAGAGCTTTGTTGTAGAAAGTTTTGATTTTATGGCACTTTTGTTTCCTTGTTGCAACCACGCCACACAAAAGCACTACCCTTTTTGAGTAATAACAACCCTAAAAACTTTTTAATAAAATGAAATAGAAACATTTTTCTTTTTTAGGGTACACTACACCAATTAGTTTTGGTTAGGATCTTGAGTTTAAATCACCTTAAACCACTCAAGATCACACATTACGCAAAAATCGTAGTGAGACGATCACAGGTAAACCCATTTCACTCAAAACTTGCCTGGGATATATGCAGTAGGTCATTGCGAGATCAGATTGTTGGGAATACTCCTCCTACTTTCTGTTCGAGCATACGCCAGGATTGGATTGCGTATTGGGGACTCTTTCGAGTTTCGGGCTTAGCTACCCTGCCCACGCTTTCTGATTCGACCGGTGACTGTTCCCCCAGGAGTTTTCGGTGTTGTGGTATCCTTAGTATCTGACTCTAGGTTCATACACAGGTGACAGCAGAGGGTATATCTGCTGTACCTAAGACAGACGTGGGAGGAAATCCCTTGCAGGTCTTTGGGAGGGCGGTTGGGTGATTCCAGCGCTTGCACCCTTAGTCATTGTATTGTGGACCCCGGGTAACTGTCTTTCTTCCTTCGTTGATCTGTTCTGGGCCCTCATCATCCCAGACTCTTCTCCGGAAGGCATCTTTGTTTGCCTGGTTTGTATACTTAGGACTTTTTAGTTGGTGTGCTGTTTGCCCCCTAGTTGTAGTGGCCACCAGGTTCTAGTCTGTTATTTTATATTCATAATCACGGAGAATATCACTCAGTCTGGGATTTCACTCAGTTTCATGGGCATGAATATCTAGTTGAGGGGTTCAAGTGCATTTAGATCATATGCTAGAGTCCATATCATGGCATTGGATACCTCCTAGTTGGGATGATTACTGCTATATTCCAACTATGTTTATAGACTAGAATTGAATCACATACCTAATACTAACATAATAATATATGCTAGTTATATACTATAATACTTGTAACGAGCCTTACAGATGTTACTTGTGAGTATGAGAATTGGGCACCCTTGAGATGGATAAGCAAATCATTAATGTGAGAAAATGGGTATCAATTTTTTATAGTCACTTCATTGAGATCATGATAATAAGTAACAAGATGCCATGCACCAGATTCCTTTACAGAAATGAAGAAAGTAGAGGAACCATAAGGAGAGGAGTTAGGTTCTATATGTCTAGAGTTTAAGACATATTGAAGATGTCACTCAATATCAAGAAATTCGTGAGGGGCTAAATGGTATATTGGAGCAATTGGAAGAGAAGATGCTGAGACAAGATCAATAGTGTGCTAGATGAAATGAATGGGGGGAAGGCCAACAAGAGGTGTAAATACATACAAAAAATCATCTAACAAGGGATTCATATAGGGTGTCGAAGGATGGGAGTCATTATCGATCTTAACCCATTTAACCACACATAGTGACATGAATTTGTGAAGATTGACATGGAACACATCAACATTGTTGGACAACAAGGAAGGAGAATGGGTTATAGAAGATGTGAGATCACAAGCCTTTCCATCTTTAAAAAATTTATAAGTGTTGTGGTGAGCATCATATAGGGAATGACGAATAATTTGGTAAGGGAACCCAGTAGTAAATATACACAATTGAGAGGAGACACATCACATTCCAAAGTATATTGAAATGCCCCAATGGAAATGGTGATAACATAATGCTCAGTGACATTTAGATGAGGAGCATATTTTGTAACCAAACCTGATTTGGAGTTTGATGGTCTGTAGTGGGGAGTTGCAGATAGGAGACTAAATATCATGGGAAAATATATTTATTTGGCTACCATTATCCATAATTAGGGTGGTGATTTTAGATTTAATTTGATAATTATGAACAAATAGGAAACCTAGTTGATGCTGGAAGGATTTGTTGTACATGAATGATAGTGTAGGATCTGGGGTGGTGGCATTGGGTAAAAAAATTGGAGGACTCAAAAAATTGGTAGAAGAGTGAGATGAGGTACTAGGAATAGGCTTTGATATGAACAATAATTATAAAAGTTATCTCCAAGTAATTTTTTCCCAAGCAAATAAATAGACCCTTGAGAAATATCAATGACAAAGTGTGAAAATTAGTGTCCAATGTTTAGCTTGGATTTAAGATATGTAGCAATTCCCGTTAAGTTTCATAGATATAGCAGATTAGGAAACAGACGGATCATACCACTATCAAGGACATAATAAATTAAAAAGTCCCTATGTTTTCCTAGGGGATTTGAATATTTACTTTGATAAGTTCCCAGGATTGGATGAAGGCTACCATAAAATGAGAACATTGTTATCTTTCTGTTTAAATGAAAACTTTCATGAGTATGGCTTAACTCTACACAAATAGTTGTTGTGACCTAATAGTTGCTGTGACCTTTTTTTCCTTGGAAAAAGTCGTAATTTTATTTCAAAAAGATGAACAAAATTACATTCTGCACATGTATTAGGATCACTGTGATCCCTACATTGACACATATTTACTGTCCCATATTAATATCAATTCCAAAGTTCCATACTACTTCAAAACAATGATTCTGGCTGTTCATACAGTCCGCATTTATCCGATTACAGATAGACTACTGTATCAGACCATCACATAGCTGCTATCTACAGCCGGCATATATCCATATAACTAAACAAAAACTGTTACAGAAATTAAAATAGGCGTCCATCCCTGGTCATCAAAATCTGAGCTATTGCTCAATTCCGTGCCTCTATAGCTTCATGAAATGGTCTGTGGTAATAACTGTAGGTGCCCCCAATAGAGTGAATAGTAATCCTCCAAGTGCCAAGTTCCCAGGATTGGATGAAGGCTACCATAAAATGAGAACATTGTTATCTTTCTGTTTAAATGAAAACTTTCATGAGTATGGCTTAACTCTACACAAATAGTTGTTGTGACCTAATAGTTGCTGTGACCTTTTTTTCCTTGGAAAAAGTCGTAATTTTATTTCAAAAAGATGAACAAAATTACATTCTGCACATGTATTAGGATCACTGTGATCCCTACATTGACACATATTTACTGTCCCATATTAATATCAAGTCCAAAGTTCCATACTACTTCAAAACAATGAGTCCAGATGTTCATACAGCCCGCATTTATCCGATTACATAGACTACTGTATCAGACCATCACATAACTGCTATCTACAGCCAGCATATATCCATACAACTAAACAAAAATTGTTACAGAAATTAAAATAGGCGTCCATCCCTGGTCATCAAAATCTGAGCTATTGCTCAATTCCGTGCCTTTATAGCTTCATGAAATGGTGTGTGGTAATAACTGTAGGTGCCCCCAATAGAGTGAATAGTAATCCTCCAAGTGCCAAGTTCCCAGGATTGGATGAAGGCTACCATAAAATGAGAACATTGTTATCTTTCTGTTTAAATGAAAACTTTCATGAGTATGGCTTAACTCTACACAAATAGTTGTTGTGACCTAATAGTTGCTGTGACCTTTTTTTCCTTGGAAAAAGTCGTAATTTTATTTCAAAAAGATGAACAAAATTACATTCTGCACATGTATTAGGATCACTGTGATCCCTACATTGACACATATTTACTGTTCCATACTAATATCAAGTCCAAAGTTCCATACTACTTCAAAACAATGAGTCCAGCTGTTCATACAGCCCGCATTTATCCGATTACAGATAGACTACTGTATCAGACCATCACATAACTGCTATCTACAGCCGGCATATATCCATACAACTAAACAAAAACTGTTACAGAAATTAAAATAGGCGTCCATCCCTGGTCATCAAAATCTGAGCTATTGCTCAATTCCGTGCCTCTATAGCTTCATGAAATGGTCTGTGGTAATAACTGTAGGTGCCCCCAATAGAGTGAATAGTAATCCTCCAAGTTCCAAGTGCTAAATGTTGCTGCGTCGCTTCTTTGGAAAGCTGATCGGCCATCCCATTCCTCTCCCTGTAGACAAGTGTAAATGTAATATGATTAAATGACTGTTTTAACCGTATTACCTCCTCTAGTATAGGTATGAGTACCATCACATGACAATGAGTAATCTCCTTTGCCCAGTCAATAACTATCCTGGAGTCGCCAAATATCTGAAGAGATAAGACATCCTTGTTCAAGTGCAAATAACAGCAGCAGCCTAAGAGACATAAGTTCAGCATAGTTGTTAGATCCCCTCCCCAAACCAGCCACGATATGAAAGAAATGAGACTCGGTTTTGAAAAGGACTCCACCCCCACCACACTCCGATCGATGGTCAAGAGAAGCACCATCAAAATATGCCCACGGCATGGTTTTATCGATCATTTCCTCACTCACAGGTCGAGTTCTAATCTCTTTGACAGGTGTCTTGTAGTGTTGGATAACAGCCACAACTTGTGCCACTACAGTCTCCTTCAGAATCCTGAAATCTTGAAATATGATCTTATTTCTGGTAATCCATATGCCCCATGCGAAAATACAAGGGGAAGCCTGGATGGGAGAGGATTTTTGTAAAGTCCACCACAATTGGAATGCTTCATGGACACTCGCTCCCCACCATCTCACATTCAAATCCAGATATTTGCATATATCAGCCCAAACTGCCTGAGTAAACCGACAATAAACAAATAGAGGATTAATGGTCTCTTCCACATCTTTACAAAGTGGACAGAACCCCGGTCCCTGGAGGAAGCGTTTTTGCAGAATGTCCCAGGTTGTAGCCTTATTTTCTAGAATAGCCCAGAAGAGTAATTTTTCTTTACTCGGACACTTTAACTTCCACGGATATTTCCACCACCACTCCAATTCCCTGTTATGTGCTTCCACATTCAGCTGGATATATCCATTCCTTGGGGTGTAAATTCTAGAGGGATGGTGATCCCAGATAAGTTCATCATTCCTATTGGTCAGTCATATATACGAAAGTCTTAGGATCCGGAGAAAATCCTCCCAAACTCCTTGCATATCTTCAGGAATCTCAAGACGCTGTGCAGAGATCCACCCCTGATGCCAAAGAGTAGATGATCCCGGATCCTCTACATCATCCAGAAAATGGCAACCTCTAGCTGCCAAGAAGTTCCTCAAGTCCACAGGCATGACATGACCTCCCCTACAGCCAACCCAAGGGTCCAGTCCAATATGAGTGAGTCTCCCATTTCCTATCCTCCACACTAATCCAAAGCCGACCAAAGGAAAATGCTGCACCACCGCTTTCCAGACCACAGAGCAATTTGCTTAACTCTACACAAATAAAATCTATTGCTTAAATGCTACAGTACCATGCTTGGAGATGTGAATCAAATTGCAAGTTAAGTCACCATAGAGATGTGAACAAATATAACTTGATATTAATCAATGGATTTCAGTCTAATTTCCCTCAGTTATTAGAAGCAAGAGCTAACAGGAATGAGTGCGACAAATGACCAATAAGGATAGGAAACTTGGGATAGACTTCTTAATAAACTGTAAGAAATAGGTCTAATGGCAGCATTCTATTTCTAGAAATGGAAGCAAAAAGTAAGATCTGCTCTTTGTTATGAAAAAAACCTGGTCAATGCTTTTTTCGCTGCTAGGATACTGCACTTTTCTGAACATATAGAATCTGAGATCTCTTTATTGAGAAGTTTTATGAGTTAGTGGGGATTTATGTTCTGTTAGGGATTGTGTGGCCATTTAGGGTTAGTTCAGTGGTCTTTGCTCATGTTTATCTATTATTATTTTCTGAAGTAAAAAAGGAGAAATAATGTTGGAATCCTGGAACCAATAGGTTTTGGTAGTTTTGTGAATTTTTGAGAAATTGCTAGGAGTTTTTTGAAACAATGATAAATTGTTGAGTAGTTTCCATATGTTTGGAAACGTTGCTGAGGTAGTTTGTAGTGGTTTGACATATTTCAAAATTTGGCTATGGTCTCAAGGTACGTAGTTTCATTATGCAATCTACATCCTATTTGGGTTGCAAAAAGAAGGAATATTGAAAGGAGTCTATGATGTTGAACATGTATTGGAATGAATGTGGGGCAAGTAATGCACTTGAGCCTTGATTTTAGGTTTGATCAATTTCGAAAAATTAGATTTACTCTTGTACTATTTTCTATTAATAAATTGTCATCAGTTTGCAATGAAGTTAGGTAACACCAACTACAATTGAAGTCACACAATGATCTCATTCTTAGATATGGGTATAGCACCTTATGCATAGTTACTTGACTCTTATGAGCTTGAGTCAAGTCTTCCAAGTTTAATTTGGTCTTGGTTCATATGCACAATTTTGTTGAGTCTAGAGAGCCATAGGATTGTTTGATTATATTTTTCAAAAATATTTTTAAAACACATCCTTTTATCAAAATTTCTTCAAAGTGGCTACTCTCCTGACCTGCCAGTCACGGCGGCAGCGAGGTGAGTTCATCAGGAGCACAAGGGACCCCATCACCACAACCTTAGGAAATTTTTTATTGTGGTGTGTTGTTTGTTCCCTGTTGTTCTAGTGGCCCCTAGGTTAATCACTTAGTATATTTTTGGTGCAATTGTGGAGGACCAACCTCCTCGTAGGGAATTGCAGTTGTACTAATTTTATATCATTTTTCTCATGCAGGCCTCCTTCTGGTTTCTATATTGATTTGGAATATCAATTGTGGAACATTAAGTAAGAAACAAGATGTCAAACATGGATCATGGAGAGAAAAATAAAACATTAAGACAAAAGGATGTAATGTCATATTTTCAAAAACATCAATCCAATCATCCACATCATATTCATGGTTCAAGCTCTCTTGAGCAAGGTATCGGTGAGAGAGATGTCAACACTTTGGAGGATGCCTCTGCAAAACATACAATGGATGGTAGAATACATTCCTCTAGTGATCAAAGTGAGGCAAATGCATTTTCATCAGAAATTGGTAGCTCAAATGTTGAAGATTTTTCCTTGCAAGGTGACATAGACCATTCACTGAAGAGGAAAAAAGGCCGATGGGACTTCGGGAGACAATTCCAATCTGATTGGGTATCAAGATTCCCATTTATTGAACCGATACCTCCAACAAATAAGAATGAGACCTCACGAGAAGTTAAATGCATTTCATGTAATTGGAAACTTGGCAAGGTAGTGAAATTGCAAATGAAGCTGGACACAATAGAGAAGCATGTTGGGAAGGTGTATGATAACAAAACTGGAAATGATGAGAAGAAATCTACTGTTAGATGGAAATCTGATAGCCGACATCTCCAATGTGAAGAGGAATACAATAAATACTTAATAAATAAGAGAAAACTAGATGAAAGTGGAGGAACCATCACTTCTCAATTCGGAAAGATGATGGAAAAAAATTTGTTATCGAAGTCGATACAATTAAGCACTGTATTTCACATCCTATCCAATGGTCGTCCTATGACAGATTATCCAAAAATGATGAAATATCTATCTTTTATTCAAGTGCCAAATTTTCCATCTTCTCATTGGTCTTTAACGAGTGGTTGGGAATGGGGAAAATATCTAGCTCAAGTAGAAAAGGATGATATGAAAGAGAAGATTGTGAATGCAACATTTTTGTCACTGTCCTTGGATGAAGTTACAGCTGTTGATAATACTGCATGGATTTGCATGAGCATTTATACGGTCAATTACCATATCAGGAATTCCTATCTACTTGGAATTCATAAAATGAGCAAAAGTTCTACAGCAGAAAACATTTATGAACTTGTTATTAATACTTTGAAAGAAACTGGTGGTATGGATCATTCAATGATCGCAAAAAAGTTGGTATGCGTTGGAGCAGATGGGGCATCAGTAATGCAGGGACAAAGGAACGGCCTTTGTGCTAGACTACAACTCTCAGCTTCACCGTATATGATTGGTATTCATTGTATGGCTCATAGAATGAATCTTGCATTTAAAATAGTGAGCAACTTTCCATTGGTTTCAAAAGTTGAATATCTTGTACGTGAGGTTCATGCATACTTTTGTCGGAGTCCCAAACGGTTTTCAGAGTTTAAAAAATTTGTTGACGGTGTTACAAATGGAAACAAACTATTAAAAGATGTTGATACAAGATGGATCTCACTGAAGGGACCAGCTCAAAGACTATTCGATGAATATGCATCCTTGGTAGGGGTGATGTGTGAACATCGCCTAAGTGTAGAAAAAGCTCAAACTCTTCTCTTTCTATTAACTGATATAGAGACATATTTAACATTGGCTGGAGTTCTTCCTCTGCTTCATGAAATGAATAGCCTCGTGAAGATGTCTCAGAGTCGCACGATGTATATTGCTGAATACACAAATGCTAGAAAACTAGCATGCCTTGCATTAGATAATTTGTATATGAAGGCTGATTCTTTTACAGGTCTAGCATTTACAAATTGGGCTAAGATAATCAATATTGAAAATGATGAAAATTTATTGAAGTTTGATGAAAAAGGGTTTCTATGTATGGCAGTGCGTGGGTATATGGTTCCTTTTTATTATAATGACAAAATAGGAAGAACCACCAAAGAGTGCCCTGTGTCAAGAGAACAATTTGACAATGTTGTGATTTCAGTGAGGCGCAGCTTGATAGAAATTGTAAAATCACTATCATCAGAGATAAGAGAACGATTTCCTCGAGTTGAATTGTTGGAGGCCATGTATGTGGTATACCCTCAATATTGGAACAATCGCCAATGTTCAGAAACTATAAAGGTTGACTTTATAGCTAAAATCAAGATTTTGCAAAGCCATTTTTGTCGAGAGACCGAGATACAAGGAGAACATATTCAAGGTATTTTAGATGGACAAAAATTGAAAGATCAAGCCCGATGCTTTGCTGATACAATGTGGGAGCAATTTTCTAAGTTGGATAATGCTCTAGAATATGGTGCAATTACAAAATTGTGGACTACACTCAGTGGTAGTGAATATCTACTGCAACATATGTCAGAGTATTTCAAATTAGTAGATTTATGCCAAACCATGATTTTGGGATCAGTGGAGGATGAGAGAATGTTTAGTGCATTAACATTTTTGAAGTCAAAGTTGAGGAATAAGCTTGATAAAAATGTGGATACATGCTTAAGATTATATGTAACAAAGTATGAGGTTGACAATTTTCCATATGAAAGAGCAGTAGCTCTCTGGCGATCAAATTGTGAAAGAAGGGGAGAAAACAATATGGCAAATTTATCTAATGAATTTGATATGGAACATAATGTTGTTGAGGATCATAATGACGGCTCATTCGAAGAAGGTCATGTTCAGAGTGCCGAAAATGAGGACCAGTCCCAGAATGTGAATTGGGAAATGGATTTCACCTAAGATTGTATATGATCCAATACACATGAGAGACTCTTGAGTCTTATTTTGGTATAGGTGTTCCATGGACCCTTGCGGGTGATCATTATATGTAAATTTGAGCTAGCATTTTAATTAAAAATAGATTCTACATTGTACTTTTTTGTTATAACATTGATGATATGACATACATTTCCTTGATGCAGTTTATTTTAAGATTGATGTTTTTATATTTATCTTTTACATTGTCTCTTTTTTTATGTGATAGGAAATGACACTGGAATTTGACAAAGCTAGGCCTAGGAGCTATCTCTTCACATAGATAGTGTCCTCACATTGAAGGATAAATAACTAATTTGACTACACTTTCGCTAAGCAAGAATGAGCTCATTCAAGTACATGAAACCATGTTGGTGTTTATCTCAAATATTTTGTGCAAATTTTTATGGTTTGTTTATTGCTTTTATTTGAAACATTTTGTCGATTTGTGGAGTTTGCATGTATTTTGGTTAATTATTGTGTTAGACCCTTGAATGCTTCTAGTTCTCATTTGATGCTTGATTTAACCCTTTGTTGTAGCTTGAATCAATATTAGATTTAGTTGATTTCCATTGATTTAGGGTTCGAGAAAATAAGTTTTTATTACCTTTTATTTGCATGAATTAATTGTATTCACTTTTTCGATTTGTTTATGCTGATTGTATATTTTCTTTGTAAATACTTATCGTTATTCAGAAAAATAAATGAGCTCTACATAGCTAAGTGAAGAGAAAAATGGTCTATGCACTAGGTTCCTATGTGTTGATCATAGGAGACCTATTGGCACGAGACCAACATTCCTCTAGTCCAATTGGCTCAAAATTTTCCTAGCCTCCATGGGCATAATTGGCTAGTGAAGGCCAAAATGATGCATAATGTCTGATTCTATTAGTTTATCGTTTGTCAAGGTCCAAGTCCCCACATGTCATGGAAACTCTAATCAATAGAAAAAAAAAATTTGTAATAAAAGCTCTAACATGGGTTATAATAACATCTACACACCAATATCAACAAAAAATACAACATCTACAATCAAAATCAACTACTAGACACATTTAGATATGGTATCAACAAATGGTATAACATTTAGATATGGTACTAGTGTTGAGGAATTTAGATGGAAAAAAGTTACATTGTCCAAAAGTATGACACAACAATAAGATAGCCCCCAATAGTCGACACTATAGGATGCCAACAAAATCACTATAATGTTATTCAAAGTATGTGCCAAGAAAAATACTTAAGGAACATGCCTAGCTTAAAACCTATGTACAAACTTGCCTTGAAGTATCAAAAACAGTATAGGGTAGCCACACAATCTATTGAAGGATAGTCTGTGGGTGCAATTCCTTTGTTGATTTAAGCAATTCAAAAAAGTCATCTCCCAAGACTATTAAAGAAGAAAAAGAAGAAATCTATAATAATTGCAGGGAGGACTACAAATAGATTCTAGAAACTCAAGTAGTAGAGGAAAAAATTGTAAGTAAGAAGAAGATGCAATGCTAACGTCATCAGAGCTATGAATGACAATCTCCACCCGAAGAACCCCTCTGATAATGTTCCTCCCTGCCATGTCCATGTTGAGCACACCTTGAAAGCATTGCATTCAATGAGGCTGTATTTTGCTTTGGCACTTGGCCAAACACTCTATGTGCATCCTCCAAATACCCACATTTAGAATACATGTCTCCAAGATCTACTCGGCTTTGCTTGGATATCAAGGCTTCATTAAGGCCACCACCATTTGGTATTGAGACCAAAACTTGAAATAGAGCAATTGAACTCAACATTTGAAGAAGCCTTGAACTCATAATTAACAAGCAGACTGTCATTCAATGTGTTTTATAGATCAATGAAAGATTCGCCAAATTTTTACAATATTTTATAATTCAGTGAAATATTCGCCAAATTTTTACAATATTTTATAATTTAGTGAAATATTCGTCAACTTTTTACAATATTTTATAATTCAGTAAAATATTCGCCAAGATTTTACAATATCTTATAATTTAGTGAAAGATTCGCCAAGATTTTACAATATCATATAATAAAATGAAAGATTCGCCAAAAAATTATATATACATATTATATTATTGATAAAATCGCTTTCAAATTTTCCTATATATCGGGGAGATTCGCCAATTTTTTTACCATATAAATTTGGGGGGAGTTCTTAAAATCATCCCTGCACCGAAGGTGCCCAAGGAGCTCCTTGATAGTCAGTCCATGGCAATATAAAGAGTAAAATGATGGCCATGACAAGGGGTGCATCTTTTGAAAGTATGCCAGGCTGGACCTCCTGCATATCTTCCTCCACGGTTATTATGGTTTTTCTACCCCTTCAATGTTTCTCCTTTGCTTACAATATCTTCAGCAACGCATGTTGTTGAGTCAGAATATGAGAGGTTCATGTCTTAAATAGGAGCATGAATTTTCTTGAAATTTTCAGTGTATGTCTACTGAATCAAATTGTGAACTTTGGTATGGCCAAATTATCCATTTCTCTAATTTTAGACAAAAGTGTCTTTGAACTGAACTTAATTAACCTACGTTGATGAAAACTAAATGATGTCATATTCTACAGAATATAGAGCAGATTCCACATTATGCCATGCTAAGATTGTTTGCAGTAGAAGTGATCCCTAAGATGAATTCCTAACATCATTAATGAATCATTAAGTTGTTGATATATTGCTAAAATGGATACTGAAAAACTTAAAAAGTCTTGTTATCCTAAATGTGATACCTATGTTATCTTTGATAGTTGATTGAAATTCATTAGGGTGGAGTTTGGACTAGCATTTAAAACTTTAAAAGTCTTGTTAGCCTAAATGTGATACCCATGTTATCTTTGATAGTTGATTCAAATTCATTAGGATGGAGTTTGGACTAGCATTTATCTATCGTTGTGAAATGGTAAGTCAAGTGATGACTGGATGATTGTATGAAACAAGAGGGAGAATGAGCTGTTGGATATGGCTATGGAATAAGTGCACTTCTTATACTCCCTAGGGCAATAAAGGCCCAAATTAAATTTCTCATGCTTGGAAGATGCTAAAAGCGTGCATTCTATACTTAAAAGCATACATTTTGAAGTAGTGGATTAATCTTCCTTTAGTTGTTGGAATCTGCCAATATAGAAGGTTAGAGTGTTCTTGATCATAAACTTTGATCAAAATTTTGACAATTCGAATGGAGTTAGAGTTGGATAAAATCAGTGAGGGTAAACTGTGGATCATGGTATATTTGTTTTAACTTGAAATTTCTTCAAAATTCTTTTCAAATTTGTGGTGGGAAAAGACTCCATTTACTACAAAATTAGCTCATTTTCCAACCTATTCTATTGATTTTATATTTACATCTCTATTTTGATTTTCCCTCCTCACATTGTTTTTCTTAGCTATTTCTTTTTAACATGCCTTATGACCAAAGGAAAATCCAATTTTTCTTAGCACAATATCACTACTTCACTCAAATGGCTGGAACGAGTTCATGCATTTTTTGTCATAGAATGCCTTGAACTAATGATTATGCAAAAGGTACTCGCATAGCACTCTCCTTGCTTTTAATGAAAATTGCAATTACCCATATAGCTTTTACTGTTGGCACTGTTATGAAATCTTGTTTTGTTGTAGCATAGGAACATTGTGACTATGTGGCTCTTTGTAAAAAAAATTTGTCACCATGTGGCTCTTGGTTTACTTGTAAATAATTAAATTTCAATTTTTAATTTTAGATTGCAATGTTGATTTAGTTTACTTGTAAATTATTATTGGTTATGTAGCAATATTGTTCTCAAACATATTTTTATAATTACAATTAATTTTAATGGTTTAAATAAATTAAGTTGTAAGAATAAAAAGTTCTTTTTTTTTCAGTAGAAAAAGAATGTACTATTGTTATTCAAACTGAATCAAATAGTACATGGCATATAGTCTCCAGGAGACGTCATCATACAAAACATCAAAGTTCTAATACAAAAAGCAATATCTTCACAACTAGCTATCCACAAAAAACAAGAGCTCTGCATAGACTTATAGTTCATAGATATATACAGAACCACTATGAATTTTGTGACCCTCGAAGAGTTCCTCCCAAAAAATTTAACCTTCATCCCCCAAAAGAGATAGCTTAGATAGCTTGTCCTCCAGCATATTGTACTATCTATAAATATGTTCCAGGGAAAGTGACATGAAACAACGCATTTTTGCCTTAATCCAAGAGCACCAATGTTTGAGGGAAGCCACCTACAAGTTGTAGTGGCCACAATCCCATTTGATGGTCACTCTAGAATCTCCAAAGACCCTGAGATCAACGATACCAAAGATATTAACGACTTTTATAATGCACCATAGTGCCAGTAACTCGGCTTGCATATTAGTCTCGTGCCCACAATTCAATCTGATTGTGAAATAGCGAGCGCTATTAAGAAAAATAACACCACTTGCACCACATAATCCATCTTTTGTCGCACCATCAAAGAAAGCCACCGTCTTCTTAATCTGGAAACTGAAACTTGAACATTTTGGTTTTGTAAGAACAACATTCTCCTTGCAATTCTCATTAACCAGTTTGAGTATGTGTAAGTAAATGGTTTCAGTATCAGGAGCAATATTGTCAAATAAAGCACTGTTGCGAGAAATCCAAATAGACCATGCAACCATAGCAAGAAGCTCTGGGAAGGGTTTGCACTTCCTATACCAATCCAGGCAGAACTGAACAAAACGGTCAGATGACCACTCCACCTCAATCTTCAGTGCCAAAATGATTCTGCTCCATATCCTTCTGGTGAACGAGCACTCCACGAATAAGTGATCTAATGACTCAGAATTAGATCTGCAGAACAAACAAATGCTCGGCCCAATCCAACCTCTGACCAAAAGTTTATCCCAATTTTTAAGACAATCAGATAAAGCTAGCCACATAAAACACTTAAGTTTTAAAGGCAGACGCCAACTCCACAACTTCTTAAACCAGCAATGTTGGGGGTAAAAAAACCTGTTCAAAATGAGAGCTTTATAAGTAGACTTGGTCGATATTATTCCAATGCTGGGGTTCCCATTCCAGAAAAGACAGTCCTTGTCATCTGCGAGCCGACAACCAGCTGCATTAAGATTATGAATAAATAGGTTCCATTCCTTAGCCGAACTACAAACCAAAACAATATCCAAAGTAGTGTACCAATAGGAGGAAAGGTCGGCGTTGCCTCCAAAATTCTTAATTCGATTCAATGTATGACAAACCTTTATCCCTCATAACTGTCAGAATGTCATAAGACAGAGTGTAAGTATCTTCCAATCCCAAAATTGGATCGACACCAACCGAAATCATTGCGCCAATGCCGACTTTCCAAACAAGGTCCTTTGCCATCAAGCATAAAACCCCTCCAGATGATAGAAGCTCTACTGATATAGTTTTTTTTGAGATTCCTAATCCAAACAAAATGTTCCTCCTTGATGTACTTCACAGAAATAGCCCTGGACCAAAGAGAGGATCCAAATAATACCCTCCATAAACACTTGAGTCGTAATGCAGAGTTAAAAAGGAATAGATTCTTGATTCCCCAACCACCGCAACACTCTGGTATAGACACCCATTCCCAACAAGTCATGATCAAAACACTTTTCACCTTCCCACTATTCCAGAGAAAATGAAAAATAATTTCCGAAGCTTATTGATGATAGAGCAAGGGATTTTGTAGAGGGACATCTAGTAAACTGGGATCCCAATCAACACAGCTTTAAGCAAAGTAAGTCTATCCCCCACCGAAAGGAGTCTATATGAGCAATGATGAATTGTGCGTTCAACTTTAGTAATGAGCCAATCCCAATCCTTCAATATGTAAGCGTTAGGATTTAAAAAGAAGCCTAGATATTTGAACCCAGACTCCAACTGGAAAAAGTGATAAGGCAGAATAGTCTTTAATGCATAAAGCCTAGGATCATCAATTCTGAGATGGTAGAAACAGAATTTCGAAGCACTTACCAGCATTTCGGATGCATTACAAAAAACAAAAATACATCCTTTATAAGCCAACCACTCATCTAGAGAGTCTACGCCAGCTAACAAAACATCATCAATGAACAACACATGGAGATTGAAAGGTGACGACTCACATTAATACCTTTAATATTGCCATCCTTCTTAGCTCTAATGATTAATCTACTCAACCCTTCAATGACCAGTAGAAACAATAATGGGGACAAGGGACATCCTTGATGAATGCCCCTTGAAATCTTAAAGAAACCAGTAGGATCCCCATTAACCAAAACAACAAAATTCGTTGTTGTGACACATGCCATGATCCAATTTAAAACCAAGGGCGGGAGACCGATATGAATCAGGATCAATCTCAAGTACACCCAGTCCACTCTATCGTAGTATTTTTCCAAGTCCATCTTAAGTAGTATAGCCTTCAGTTTTCTCTTCTTAATAGAGTGAATCAGTTCCTGAGAGATACCAACCGCATCCAGTATTTGTCGATCTGCCAAATAACCGAACTGTTCCACATAAATGTGTTTTGAAAGTGTTGGTTTAAGATGGATCGCAATGATCTTAGAAATAAGTTTATACACCAGGTTGCACAGCGCAATAGGTCAAAAATCCTTGAAATATGAAGGTTTATTACACTTAGGAATTAAGGTGATGAACGTAGCATTAAGTGCACCCATGATATATCCTTATGTTCGAGAAAATTCTACCATCTTCAGCAAGTCCATCCCCATGATATCGAAGAAATGGAGAAATAATTCGACGGTCCAACCATCGGGCTCGGGGCTCTTTTCTTTAGCAAAGATCTTCAATGTGTCTTCATTTTCAATTAAAGTGACCGGCTTCCTCAAATCCCTAGCCTCAGCCTCAGTAAAGAAAACATGAAACAATCAAGCAATATTCAGTTGATCTCTGAGATCACATTGCCCCGAAGCAAAGAACATATGACAAAAAAAGCTTTTGGCTGCAGACTGTAAACATGCTTGACCACTAATAAGCTTCCCATCATCACCAACCAATTCCCAGGTAGAATTGAAATTCCTCGTAGAAGAGGCATAGGAATGAAAAAACTTAGTATTTTTATCGCCAAGGCCAATCCAAAGGGCTCTGCTCTTTAATCACCACTTTCAGTTTCTTCTTGAAAAAGTAATTGTTCCTTCTTGTGCTCCAGTTCCTTCAATAGAGTAAAGTCCCTTTCACAGAATAGGTTATCCAGACGCCTACGATGGAGGGAATGTAACTGCTTCTCCAGATCAGTCAATACCTATTGGTCCAATAACTTCTGAGTTTTTGTCCATTTGGCAACAAAGCCCCTTAGCGATTTTAACTTAGAAACAAGAGCATCCATAGGATTTAGAGAATCATCCATGACAGAGGTTAGCCAGAACTTCCGAATGTGCTGACAAAACTCCTCGTTTTTCAACCAGGAACTATTGAATTTAAACGAAAAGTTCATAAAATAAAAAACTATGAAAAGTAATTAAAAAAAATCAAATATAAAATTATGAAAAGTAATTAAAAATACCGATCACCTTTAGAAATTAGATCTCTCTCGTAGATCCAGGTTTAAAATGGATTTATGCTAGTGATTAAAATATTAATATTGCTTGAAATTTTATAATTAAAAATTAATATTATTTATAGTTATTATTTTATATTTAGAGGTGATATGTGTAAAGAGGATCATGTTCGATTATAGCAAGAAAAACAAAGTTTCTATTCAAATGGGGATTTGGAGCTACCACAAATAATGTGATATAAGCATTCACAACATTTAAGGTCTGGAGGTTCTCAATTATTCATATAGGAACCTATCAAAGTTATAAGAAACAACTCCTTAATTATTAATGTGCTCCATAGCAAGGAAAATATCTCATCACTAACCCTAGTTAGAAACATTCACCGAATCAATGTTGTGCTCAACTTAACCTAACACATTTTAAGAATACAGGTTTGAATTCTCCTATATCAACAAATTGAATTAATCTTGGTTGATTGAGATATGATGAGTGATGGTTAACATTAAGCTAACAATGAGCCAATATTAAGCCATTGGAATGCAAATGTTGGCTCGGTGATAATAATTAATATTGATTTGCACGCGCGTGCACACACACATAGACATGAAAGAATCAAGGTTGATTAGCATGAAGGCTTATTATTGGCCTTGAAGGCCATTAATGGCACAAAATTCGATATACTTTTCCTTGTAGATCACTCCCCTTTCTTCCTTAAAATTCTTAATTGGCAAGGGAATTGACTACTAGCTGCAAGGGTTCCCTAAATTTGAATCTTGACCTCTTGGACAATTTTTTGGGATTTGCCTAGAAACAAGGCATGTTTGATCAATGAACAATGAACATCATATAGCAAAAATATTGAGTTTGTTGCCTCAATATACACACCTTCCCTTGCATAATGGTCTCGGATGTGGAAGGGATTTCCCCCACTCTATCTTGTTGTATCCAATCTCAATGAAAACTAATCTAGTTAGGGCGCACGAAGTTACTTCACCTACTTTACCACTATCTCAAGGTGACCCTTTGGCTCCATGAAAAAATCCTCATATTAATTGAACCTTTCCCAATGGTGAATTAAAAAACATGGGGATTGGTCTTTGGTCCACTTATTTGTGAACAAGTCATAAGACCATTATATAATATATTCTCTTTGAGCACAACCACAAATTAGACCACTAGCTTAAGATGACTGTTAGGTGAGTTATATGTCGTAATAATTGCGTTGCAGTAAGTTGCCCAACTATTTACTTATCAATCCGGGGTACGTAAACTGACGAAGCACATGCACTGTTTGTGCAGGACTGAAGTAGATCTAATCTAACTTAATCTAATTTGCTGAAATCAAATTAATCAAGGAAGCATGGAAACACTAACTAAGAAAGCATTGAAATTGCGTAAGAGAAATACAACATGTGAAGAGTTAACAACAATGATATAAGTGAGCTCACATCTATAAATCCATAATCAAATGGAAAACATGAAAGCATAACAATGGAAGCTTAAATCACATTAAGAATCTCAAATCAAAGATTAATCTAAGTACAAAATCCAATCCAATCCAATCTCATTACAACCCTCTTACAAGCTTAATCTAACCTAATTCCAACTTAATGGAATGGAGAGGGAGCACTCCCCTTTATACATGAGAGTCCTTAAGAAAAATATAAGAATACATTAATTACAGATCCATTATTCTCTAAACTACTCTCAACCACTTCCCTATTATTACAAGATATGGTTCCTTCAAATCCTCCACATATCTCTCATGAATCCTAGATAAGATATGCCAACCAAAACTTCCATGATCTTCTCCTTAAGAATAGGCTTGAATAACTATCTCCTTTGGAATGGTGTAAGAGATATTTGAGAAGTCTCTTTGATTTAATCATTCACATATTCCTACACATTACAAAGCTCACACATAATTGAGATATATATGAAAACATGTATATTTTCTAATATTTAATCATAAATTCACTCTTAATACTAAAATGAATAAAGTGGAAAATAATAATGTGAAACCCAAATGTATTTATGCAAATGATATGATGAAGGTTTAATAGGGCGATGAAATGTAAGGAATAGTGAAGGGAAAGGTGGATGAAAATATGACATTTCTGAGTCCTAACATCCTCCCCAACTGAAGGTGTTGCATGTCCTCATGCAACCATGCATGGATCTTCTGAAGAACCTTTGGCATCTAAACTTTGGCTTTGATTGATGATGTCTTTTTAATGATGAATGTTTCCAAGATATGTGGGAGACATGAGTAACAGCTCATGAGTAACAACTGGCATTTTCCTATGGTTGGTTCTTGTGTAACAACCATGAATATAAGAATGTTGGTTATTGTGTTAACAACATTCATTTTTTTTATTTTTTTATTTATTTTTTTATTATTTATTATTTTTATTTTTTTATTATTTATTATTTTTATTTTTTTATTTATTATTTTTTTATTTTTTTTATTTTTTATTTTTTTCACTTGCTGTTATGATAATAATTGTAACCACACACTTCACTGGAAATCATAAGCTATCAATGTGCATAAGAGAGCATCACTGAGTATAAGAAAGCCATTTCTTAATTTGGTATGAATCATGCCAATGTATATCAATGCATGAAGTAAAGTGCATCAGGGGATTGTTGGAAAAGAAATTTTTGGGAATGGTAAATGGGATGAAAATGGAATGATGATAAAGGAAAAATGTGGTGATTATGACAATAGTTCCCCCTCCCCAACTGAATCGGTTGCATGCCGTCATGCAACATAGTGTAGGTCATGGAAGGGAAAACGAAATGAAGTGTGGTGAGGGAATTTTCCAAAATATTCAAGTTAGCATAGAAGGAATTTCATGATCAAAGCTTAGAAAACAACATACCTCCACTCACCCAAAATGTAGATGAACTATGCAATAGGAATGTAGTTGTTGCGGCCGCTGGAGCAGAAAATCGTGACTAGTACTGTAGCTGCAACTACTGTAACGGCTGGCAGAAAGAATATGGGACTGCGATGGCTGGAAGATGGAAGGTGTCACTGCGGTAGGATCATAAAAATGTAGCTGTGAATGGCGTCGTTGCTGTAACGTGAAAGATGACACTGTTGTAGGAACATGTGAAAGGTGACTGCTACTGTAGCAGCACTACTGTAACAACAAGTGCTGGATCTGCTAAAACAACAACCGCCGGAACTGATGTAACTACTAGAACAGCAACTGATGTAACAATGACTGCTGTAACAGCAACGGCTGGAACTGCAACGATGGTCACTACTGAATCAGAGCATGTGAAGTGGAGAGATCTGAACTGGTGCTGATGAATCATGAAAATGTGGAACTGTCAAACTCTCATAGATGGATTCAAGCTGCTGGAACTGCTGAGGGAATCAGGAAAGAGTGTATAGTCTTCACCCGCTACAAACCCGATGGTACAATTCTAATCATGCGAATGGATGTGTCGATGTCGAGCATGAAGAGAAATCATTGGATTACCGACTATTGATGAATGTCATTAACCAGTGCGAGGCAACTCACCATTGATTTCAATGAGTGCCAAGGTACCCGAGTACATCTTGCGAAGTGCGAATGGATGTGCTGAGGTCGAGCCACTTGCAAGATCTGAGGATCAAGGGACATTGATGTATTCCCATGATCATCAGCGAGAGAACTTGCCATTAAGGCATGCAAGCCTCTAGGTACTCAAAATGGACTCTAGTCTATATCCTAGATGAGGTGCTGAAGTCGATGGGGCAAGACTGTTGAAAGGTGGTCCTTAAGGAATCCCACATCAGTCAACGCGAGTTTTTACAAAAAGATTGGTAGGACTGTAGGAAAGATCTCAGTAGCAACAATGCTTATGGCAAGGGAATGTAATTATGGAGAGGGAGCGAAATGGTTTTATTGGTGATGAAAAAGATGAACTGAAAAATGGGGTAAACTGTATGCAATTCAGAAAAATAGGCATGTGTGAAGTCATGACAGATAAGGCAATGGAATATTGGACTCCAGCATGGATGACTAATGTGCTTTGAAGGAGAAATGTGGGTAAACAAATCATGACGCAATTGATTTTTGTGTGACTGCAAATGTCATGAGATGTGCGATGAGAAGTAGTTCCTTCGGGCTATCAACAAATCATGTTTTCTTTGGTTTTCTTCCTTTTTTTTTTTTAAATCACTGCAGCATTAAAATTGATCGTCTGTGAATCTCAAAAGAAACTTAGTACCAATCTTGCATGAAAACTGTCAGAGTTTCAAAAATATAACATGCAGAAATACATATTAATGCAGCAAAATAAAAAATAAAAGACATTGTTACCTGTTGCCGTTGCACTTGCGCAGCTGTTTAATGCGCATCTATACAATACGCAGCTGTTCAACGCGCAGTTGTTCAATGCGCATCGATACAATACGCAGCTGTTCAATGCGCATATGTTCAATACGCAGTTGTTCAACGCACAGCTGTTCAATGCGCATCTATACAATACGCAGTTGTTCAATGCGCAGCTATTCAATACGCAGCTATACAATGCGCAGTTGTTCAATGCGCAGCTGTTCAACACGCAGCTGCTCAATACACAGCTGTTCAATACGCAGCTGTTAAATGCGCAGCTGTTCAATGCGTAGCGTAGCTGTTCAATACGCAGCTGTTCAATACGCAGCTATTCAATACGCAGCTATTCAATACGCATCTGTTCAATGCACAGCTGATCAATGCGCAGCGTAGCTGTTCAATACGCAGCTGTTCAATACGCAGTTGTTCAATCAAAGCATGTGTTTTTGAAAAATTTTGTGATTCTCGAAAATCATTTTGGCACGAAATGTGATTGTCTTCGAAACCTGAAAAATGTGAGTACTAATCCTGCTGCAAATTTAGAAAATCAAATTCAAATAAAATGAAATGCATTTTTACCTGGCGGTCGTGGCGAATCTAGTTTCTTCGTTGATTCCTGTTTGAAGTGACTTGAGAAAAACAAATTAGCGTGAAGCGTAAATAACCATGCATTTGTATTGTTTTCAGGAATGATAGAAATTTTTAACATTTTCAACAGAAAAAGATAGGCCGTTATTGTCAAATTGCACCATGCAAAGTGAAGCAATAAAAATAACTATCGAAATCATGAAAATCATAGCAAACCGTGCATTTCTTCTTCTTTTCCTCTTTGATAGTTTTATGATTTTTATTGTTTTTGTTCTTCACACAAAAAGAAATTTAAAAATGATGCAATATGTCAAAAATACTCAAAATCAAAGAACTGATCTGCAGATCTGCATGCCCTCATATCCTTAAAGCTTCCAACAACACTGCTTGTCTCGGCTTCATCAAATCTTCCCATGGGCATAAGTAATAGTTTGTTGATTCTCCTAGCAATTGTCTCATCCTTAAGCCTGTCAGTTTTGTGCATGTGAGTAATCGCCAAGATCGTGGGAGATTGGATCATTCAACAAATATTTTGAGATCCTTCTTTCAACCTGCGGCCACATACCATTGTAAGAACAACACAAACGAAATACTGTTTCCGATCATAAAAAAAAAAAAACACACAAAACCAAAATGCAGAAAAAATGGTTCATTAATACTCGTCTCCTTCATTCAATGGGTGTTTTGTGTTGCTGCAGACTTGGAAGAGTACACCTCTTAGCCCCAATGGATTCATATATCAACGTAACGTTGCTTTGGCTGTTGAGTATTCGGAGCTCTTTCCTTGAAAATTTCATCGTGTGATTGTATCGTCGCGATAAAAAACATTGTGTAATTCTCCATGTGTATCGGTCGACGTGTATCAGCATGTATTATCCCCCTGAGTAACTAAGTAGAAGGCACTTGAAAGCTTGACTGAAGCATATCGCAAATGAGACAAAAATTTCTATGAATATAATCAACGACTAACGCGAGATTGAGATATATTTATTCATAGTTATATTAACTTAGTCAACACTGCGTGTTCCGTGCATTCCATTTAAAAAAAAATTATAACTCAAGGAGGATTTTTCTCTTGCTCTACAACAGGTTCATAGTGTACATCGTCAAGCTTCAGTGTGTAAACATGACACTTTATAAAGAAAACAGTCATATAATATTCAAGAAGACGCTTTGCATGTTCAGTATTAAAAGATAGCCTGTGTAGATGTCATTTCAATTATTATCATAAAGGTGTCGTTGATATGCATTTGAGTTTTCACCATTTCAACACTAGCCCACATATATTTTATTATCGTTACAAAGATCATATTCCCTGATTTGCAAACCATGCTAAAAAGTTCTTATTGAATACCTGAAAGGCGTAATGTCAGAAGCTCCAGGTGCAGCTGGACCATCATCTGGATTTTGAAGAGCCTATTAGATTTCTGTATATGTGAAGCCAAGTGTCTTGAGGAAATCAAAATAAACTGTATTTTGATGCTACACCTCGACCTCGCCAATACTGATAAAAGTGTCTTCGACACCTTGTACCACTAGCAAAAGATTACGCTCGATCTGTTCATGGAAAAGGTCATGGATAAATCAACAATGTAAAACCAATGTAAAAACATGAATAGCATGATTCTTCCCTAGTCCCGGCTAGGCTGCAGGTTAGCTTTGGGGTTTCTTCAAGCAGTAATGCTCCATCTTGATAATGTGCTTAACCTCATTAACCATTATCTTCACCCGATCCTTCTTCTGGTGTGCTAACATTTTTTTGTCGTGTTATGTGCAGATGCCGTGGCTTTGTCAATTTTCTCCTTGGTACTGGTAAACAATTAGGGCGATCAAAGCATAAACTATAACACGTGTAAAATAAATGTAGCAGGCCACCATAATGCTCTTTATAGATCAGACAATAGCAAAATAACAGAACATGTCAACTAACAGAAACGACGCCTTCCCTGCGATCCAGTCTTGGCAGATGTCCCTAGTCTCAGCAATCACGGAAGTTTGGCTATCACCCCTTTGTGACCAACATGATCAATTGCGTGCATATCAATTAAATTAAGCGGCCATTCTATGTTTTTACAAAGCAAAGTCCCCCTAGCTGGGTAATCTCTCGACCTTGACGTTTCAAGGGTCTCAATTGGACCACTTTGCTTTGCCAGCTCTTCATGTTCTCATTCACAAGATTGATACACAAAAACTGTCATCAGAATCCGTGTTTAACCATAGTAAACTTCATTCAAACCTAAGTGGAATGTATGGCAGTTTACACGGCTGAGAGGCAGTGATCAAAAGATACATGGATCGGCACTTTGTCGTTGATGATAGTCTGGCATTTTGTTCAGGCTTTGGTCATTATGGTGGCGATGGCTTCTAGGTTGTGATTGACTTCTAGACGGGGCAGAACTGAAAGCTGGTTTTTACATTATTCTTTTATTAAAATCTTCTCTAGGCATAATGGATTGGATGATCGTGAAATTAAATTTTGAACAGGTTGAGCGAGCTGGGCAATGAGACGAGCTTTGAATGAAATTGTTTTGGTCACACGCATCCAATCCATATGCTTTATATACACTCATACGCTGTAAGCAATAGGAAACTACATTGCCAGAGAATGAATTTTTCCTTCAGTGCTGTAGCTTGCATGTTTTTGACAATACTGATCGATCCAGAATTTGTGAGATAGAATCCATGAACCAATAGCTCTAATATAGGCAATCCGAATATTTGGATTTACATCTCGATAACGATGCATAAAAAGTCCTATAAATATTTTACGCATCATTTCCTCTGCCATAGTTATATTTTCATGCGTCACAGACAACGTCTTATTTAATGATTCCAAACGAGGGCCATCTTTCCTTTTCTTTTTCTCAGCATTCAATTGACGTTGTGTAGTCTCACGCTGTCCACCAAGGGTTTTTGCAACAGTAACAAGTGATGTTACAAGCTGGATTCCAACCAATGTTGTAACCTGTCGAAAATTTCTTGGAGGGGTACGTTTAGGTGGACTTACAACTTGGAAAGAAAAGCAACGAAAGGAACCTGCAAGGACTGCCTACCTGGATGTGAATAAAAGCAAGCTCGACAACTAAACTTTATCGTTTAAGCCTATGATGTGTTGCACGTGAACGAAAGCTGGACTTCATTGCTTGGCAGTATTGGGATAGAGATTTTGAGCAATCTCAAATACTGTTTAGATTTACAATTTGGGATTATTGTGCTCTCCAAGCTATCAACTTAGGTTTTCATTAGAGGTGAGCCTCGAGACTGATAACGCAATCAGGTTTCCTTTTCTTTATTAGGGGCATGGCTGAAAGAAGATCCATCTTTGGTTTTAATAGCAATGTGTTGATCACAACGATGAAAGGTCCCACTGTGGCAGATAGACACATTTCTGAATAAGTTAGAACCAATAAAAATTAAAATCGTACAAATGCCGCAGCATGTCAACAAAATTGCACTCATAGAATTGTGAAGATCTAGATTATCACGGGCAGTTAGTATTTTATCGATACATGAGTAGCCATCAAATGCCCGGAAGGTCTGCAAAATATCGGGAAGATGGCGGTTGCCAAGATTGGTTGTAGTTCAGATTGCAACAAATATTCGTGCGTGGCTCTTATCCTATTTTAGTGCAACTTGTTCCAGATGTGGATTTTGTGCAACAAAAGTTATATAAAGATAGCTTCGATTGTGAGCCAGCTAAGGATCTGAGCGAATAACCATCATCACTTATTAATGCTCGAATCATTAGTCAAGATTTCTCTCGCAGCTTAACTTCCTCCGTAATAGGTTCTTAGTCAACTACTTGTGGTTGAGTCGATCATGGTAATGAGAATTTTGCAAGGCGGCATGGGAAAAATTGTTTTGATTTGCAGGTTTTATTATTTGCTGGGCTTTATTCGGAGTCAAAGGATGTTCGAGCAGGTGGATGAAGTGTGCTGTTACAACAGATTACAGAAATGGTTTGGCCAGCAAGCTTCACACAGTTTCAGTCATATAGTTGCAGGTTATGATTCAAGGGGTGTTGCGGCAACTTAAACCAGAAACTATTGCAGCAGGAAACACATTTTTAAATGGAATTCAATCAACCACATAGTTCCAGCATTCGTTGTGCAGACCATTTTTTTTTTTTTTATTTAAATTTTTGTTTTGTTTTTATTGTACATCCTAACGAAACTAGTGTTTTATTGTTTTGCAGATCGGAGGAGGGGCGCACAAAATGTCTATGCGTAAAATCTTATTTTTATTTTTTATTTTTTTATTTCTTTAAAAATTGACAGAAGAAAAAGAATGCGACAACTGCTCTTACAGCAGCTGTTCCAGCAGCACATTTTTATTCCTAATTTGTTTCATTTTGCAAATGGAGTTAAACTGTTTTACAAATCAAAGACGAAATCGACTAGGCATGTTTGCAAAATAGTAATTTATTCATTTTACTTAAAGGCATCCTACTTTCTGATCCTCGCGATCGCACAAAGTGCGGAGGAGAGCATACTTATTCTAAAAAAAAATTGAAAACAATTCCCTACCTACACTATGCTAATTGGAATTTAAAAATTAATTACGTGTAAGCAAACTTCCAATGGAACCATGCACGTAAAAGTAACAGCAACATGTTCAGTGGTAATTTTTCAAATGAAAGATGAAAATTTAGAAGAATGAGTGAATCTTCTTCCTGTAATGGAAAACTAACCAAATAAAAAGAAAAACTAAATTGATCTAATTGCGTACTTACCTGGAACCATCGTTCGATATGGCTTTCGTAAGCGCATTTTCCCTCACTCAGATCATGCTGCAGCTCCTTGTCATCTTCCTCAATATTTTGTTCGAATGATTGTTCGTCATCAAATATGCAGGAGTCTTTAGATGCTGATTCCTCGTTCGTTTCTGAAGGAGTATTTAAACTTTCGGCTGCTGTCAGGACCTCCTCTTCCAGAGAAGAGGAGACTCCGATTTTTGCAAGGATGTGAGAAAGTTGTTCCAAGCTAATACTCATAGTTAAATCATATTGTAAAAGGGGTTCTTACATCATCCAAATCAAAATCTGAAAACTGAAAATCACACTTGCTGAAAATAAAACACTCTTGTTAAAACACATGAAAACCTCTTCACAGTTGCAGAAATTGAAATTGCAAAAACATGCTTACAGAAATTAAAATTTACACTAATTTGCAGAAATTGAAATTTACTCTAAATTGCAGAAATTGAAATTTATGCTAATTTACAGAAATTGAAACGCACCCTTCATGCCCTTACCCATATGTCACCTCAGAGTTAGGAGCACGAATAATCACACTTGCATGGAAAAGAAATTAATACCTCAATCCCTTAGGCTTCCCCGGCAACGGTGCCAAAATGTTAGGTGAGTTATATGTCGTAATAATTACGTTGCAGTAAGTTGCCCAACTATTTACTTATCAATCCGGGGTACGTAAATTGACGAAGCACGTGCACTGTTTGTGCAGGACTGAAGTAGATCTAATCTAACTTAATCTAATTTGCTGAAATCAAATTAATCTAGGAAGCATGGAAACACTAACTAAGAAAGCATTGAAATTGCGTAAGAGAAATACAACATGTGAAGAGTTAACAACAATGACATAAGTGAGCTCACATCTATAAATCCATAATCAAATGGCAAACATGAAAGCGTAACAATGGAAACTTAAATCACATTAAGAATCTCAAATCAAAGATTAATCTAAGTACAAAATCCAATCCAATCCAATCTCATTACAACCCTCTTACAAGCTTAATCTAACCTAATTCCAACTTAATGGAATGGAGAGGGAGCACTCCCCTTTATACATGAGAGTCCTTAAGAAAAATATAAGAATACATTAATTACAGATCCATTATTCTCTCAACTACTCTCAACCACTTCCCTATTATTACAAGATATGGTTCCTTCAAATCCTCCACATATCTCTCATGAATCCTAGATAAGATATGCCAACCAAAACTTCCATGATCTTCTCCTTAAGAATAGGCTTGAATAACTATCTCCTTTGGAATGGTGTAAGAGATATTTGAGAAGTCTCTTTGATTTAATCATTCACATATTCCTACACATTACAAAGCTCACACATAATTGAGATATATATGAAAACATGTATATTTTCTAATATTTAATCATAAATTCACTCTTAATACTAAAATGAATAAAGTGGAAAATAATAATGTGAAACCCAAATGTATTTATGCAAATGATATGATGAAGGTTTAATAGGGCAATGAAATGTAAGGAATAGTGAAGGGAAAGGTGGATGAAAATACGACATTTCTGAGTCCTAACAATGACACCGTGATGGGTCAAAATAAAAATAATATAATTTCTTTGGGTATTGTAACCACACATTCAATGACTACCATAAGATGACTCCATAGCTTCATGAAAATTCCACATGGAAGTTGAACCCTACCCCTTGGTGAAAATACTATCTCTCCTTGTTGTTGGATCTAACCCATTTGGGTAGAAAAAATTAAGGACATGAGGATGTGTTTTGATCCACTTATATGAAATAAATTGCAGACATGGGGGTGGGATTTGATCAACTTACATGTGCATGGTTCATGAGGCCTTTTAATATAATATTTTTGGGCATAACCATATGTTCAACCAGTACCTCAAGATGACCCCAAGGATCCAGGGAAGTCCCGCATGAGTATTGAACCTTTCCCACAGGTGAAAATGCCTCGCACCTCTCTAAAGGATCCAACCCCTTTAGGAAAACAAAATTGAAGGACATCCGTGTTGGTATTTCATCCACTTACACGTGCAAGGATCATAAAACCTCAACTACCTCTTGTTTTGCCTCAATGTCTTATTCGAACTATGATGTGTTCATAAACTATTATCGCTCGATTGTTTAGAGCATGTTTTCCAGTTATCTAGATATAGACAACTTATTGACCATTAATTGAGAGTTTTCTGGATAAGCCCAAAGTAGAGGAGGTTTACAACATTTCTTCTCAAATAGAGCACGCTATTTGAGTATCCTCTATTCACGTTGCCATTTTTTATCAGATTATGCATAATCTAGTTGGTGCCTCAATGAAATATTCTTCATGAAAGAGTCGGGGGCTACCATCCTTCTTATAGCTTCAAGAAAATTCCACATGGAAGTTGAACCTTACCCCTTGGTGAAAATACTATCTCTCCTTGCCATTGAATCTAACCCATTTGGGTAGAAAAAATTAAGGACATGAGGATGTGTTTTGATCCACTTATATGAAATAAATTGCAGACATGGGGGTGGGATTTGATCAACTTACATGTGCATGGTTCATGAGTCCTTTTAATATAATATTTTTGGGCATAACCATATGTTCAACCAGTACCTCAAGATGACTTCAAGGATCCAGGGAAGGCCCACATGAGTATTGAAACTTTCCCACAGGTGAAAATGCCTCGCACCTCTCTAAAGGATCCAACCCCTTTGGGAAAACAAAATTGAAGGACATCCATGTTGGGATTTCATCCACTTACATGTGCAAGGATCACAAAACCTCAACTACCTCTTGTTTTTCCTCAACGTCTTGTTTGAACTATGATGTGTTCATAAACTATTATTGCTTGATTGTTTAGAACACGTTTTCCAGTTATTTCTATAGACAACTTATTGACCATTAATTGAGAGTTTTCTGGATAAGCCCAAACTAGAGGAGGATTACAACATTTCTCCTCAAATAGAGCACGCTATTTCAGTATCCTCTATCCACGTTGCCATTTTTTATCAGATTATGCATAATCTAGTTGGTGCCTCAATGAACTCTTCTTCATGAAAGAGTCGAGGGCTACCATCCTTCTTATAACTTCAAGAAAATTCCACATGGAAGTTGAACCTTACCCCTTGGTGAAAATACTATCTCTCCTTGCCATTGGATCTAACCCATTTGGGTAGAAAAAATTAAGTACATGAGGATGTGTTTTGATCCACTTATATGAAATAAATTGCAGACATGGGGGTGGGATTTGATCAACTTACATGTGCATGGTTCATGAAGCCTTTTAATATAATATTTTTGGGCATAACCATATGTTCAACTAGTACCTCAAGATGACCCCAAGGATCCAGGGAAGGCCCACATGAGTATTGAACCTTTCCCACAAGTGAAAATGCCTTGCACCTCTCTAAAGGATCCAACCCCTTTGGGAAAACAAAATTGAAGGACATCCATGTTGGGATTTCATCCACTTACGTGTGCAAGGATCACAAAACCTCAACTACCTCTTGTTTTGCATCAACGTCTTGTTCGAACTATGATGTGTTCATAAACTATTATCGCTCGATTGTTTAGAACACGTTTTCCAGTTATATCTATAGACAACTTATTGACCATTAATTGAGAGTTTTCTGGATAAGCCCAAACTAGAGGAGGATTACAACATTTCTTCTCAAATAGAGCACGTTATTTGAGCATCCTCTATCGACGTAGCCATTTTTTATCATATTATGCATAATCTAGTTGGTGACTCAATGAACTCCTCTTCATGAAAGAGTCGGGGGCTACCATCCTTCTTATATTTCTCAATGTGTAGTCTTCTATGGTTAACCATTGTTGATGTATATGTAACTTTGGAATGTATTTCACATATATGTATATTGTATTCCTATAGAGATGTTATTATTCCTCTATACGGAAGTGTCTTCATTTATATTGTAAGTGTCGTAACTTATACTTGATGGGTTATTAGACCACCTTGTTGGGGTCGGCCCTATATAAGTCATGTGGTTCAAAGGGTTATTAGACCACCCTATTGGGGGTCGGCCATGTGGGTCGAAGGGTTATTATACCACCCTATTGGGGGTTGGCCCAGTCAGCATTATGTTATGTGGTTAAGTTCGAGCCTACATGAGTTAGGTAAAAAGGCAAGTTAAGTCAAGTATAAATAGAGTGCGTGAGGCACTCTATTTACTCACTCACTTCTCACTCATGCACTCAAGGAGGAGTGGCGCACTTATGGAGGAGGAGGATCTACTGCTAGGTTATGTCTATCTCTTATGGTTGGTTGTATCATTGCTCTATCTATCTCTGAGGAAGTTATTGGGGTTTTTCACCTTTATGGTTTTCCCCAAGTAAATCTTTGTGTCTCTTGTGTGCTTGCATTGTTGTCTCCATGATTGATATGTTGTAGATATGCTGTACATGTTGTTCTCTCAGTTAAGATCCTAGCTCAGATTGAAGCAAATTCTGAAAATTTAACATGGTATCAGAGCTAGCCTGAGAGAAGGCATGATATGGCATGTATGACACTTGTTTCACTTACGATGCTAGGGCTTGATATAGCAAAAACCAGTCATCGTAGCACTTTCGCTATAAATCCGTTTTGGAGAAGTTTGCGGATCTTAAATTGTCACAGGACGAAGCTAAGATCCCCATGTACCTTGTGTCCAAAGGACAACCTCTAATTCGTTGTACTTTGTGATTTATGATCTGTACAATATAGGGTTTCTACCTCTTCTAGATCTGAGTCAAAATCAGGTGACCTTGGGAAAAGGTCATAACTTGGGCTAGGAAGCTCCAAATGAAATTTTGTAAAAAGTGATAGGTAGTACACAGACTGTACTATCTCAGAAACATTTTACAGAGGCCGAGGTTGAACCAGTGACACGTGGCACGCCGTAAAAGTTCGCTCTCCTGTATTATCCCATAAACAGGTCACATTGCGACACTTGAAATAACTCTCTCTCAGAGAATCCAATTGATGTCAGACCTATCAGGATGGAAAGATAACAGGCCGTGCTATCTCAAGAAAAGTTTTCAGAGGCCAAAGTTGAAACAGTGACACGTGGCACGCCGTACAATTTCGCTCTCCTGTATTATCCCAAAACAGGTCACGTTGCGACATTTGGCATAACTCTCTCTCAGAGAATCCAATTGAGGTCAGACCTATCAGGATGGAAAGATAACAGGTCAGGATATCTCAAGAAACTTTTTCAGACCCTGTGGATTGAAAATTTCAGAGTTACATCAGAAACAATCAGGTACATATTTCTATCAAAACATAATTATTTTTCAGTACCTTCATTCATGGCTTCCGGAATTTAGGGCTTTGGAGAAAGTTGAAATTTTTGTAATCGGAGACTACGGCTGGATGCTACTCATCAAAATAGAAATTTAGAGACCAAGATCAGAATTTTTGGTTGGGAATAAGGCCGGGCTTGATCAAACCCTAATTTGGGACTTTGATCAGAAAAGTGGAAAATTAGGGCTTCTGTAAAAAATGGGAATTTTTGAAATCTGTGACCACGGCTGGAAGCTCCTCAGAAAAATAGAAGCTTAGAGATTTGGTTCAAACCTTTTGATTGTGCAGAAGAATGGGCTTCATAAAACCCCATTTTAGGGTCACGTCTAGTGAATCAGAAAGTTTCGAAGGCAAAATTGAGGAGTGAAACTTTGCAGTTTTCAAATTCTGAATATACCAGTTTGATCAGCTCTTCAAGGCGCATATTTCTATCCTTTCGGAAGTTTGAAATTCAAAGTTTGAATTTTTGGGGTTTCTCTGACAAACCCATATCCAGCTCCAGGTCCAGTTCTTGCAAATCAAGTGGATAGGGTTAATGCTAGAAGAAGATGGATTGGTCACCTGCACAAGTGAAGATGTTCCTGTTTCAAAGGGAGATGAAGCTAAGGCCTTACATAAGAAGATTTCAAGCGATATCGACAGGTATGACTCATCGAGGTATGTTTCGATATTTGTTCATGATTAAGTTTATGGTATGTTTGTCTTCATGTTATTACGGTTAGTACAATCTTGATTTTATACTTGTCATATCACCTTAATAAAATTATGAATGCACGATAGAAAATATTCATTGATTAGGGTGTTGACACTTATGATTGTACTAATGCATTATGGTGTTGTATGAGGTTTATGTTGTCTGCTAACATAAAAGGTACACCAAGAAAGACAAATCATGTTCTACTTCAAGAACATATGATCATGGTAACATGAAGACAAGGATTCATCCATTGTCATGGATCACATAGAAGATCTACTTTCGAGGTATGTATAACTTGTTTCTACAATTGTTAACTTATGAGACATGCAGGTTACTAGCACAAGTCACTGAAGAGAACCAAAAGACATTATACGGGTATGTTAGACATAACTAGCTAGCATGCTAATCCAGGTATGTTTTTCCTATATCAAGATAGAATCCTACCTTGGGTTAGGATCTTATACTGTTGTTGATAATGATTATTCATGAAGTCTTAGGTTTGAATAATCATGGTTGTATGCATATTATGTTTCTTACCATAATTGATGATATGACTAACCAGAAGAATCATGAAGGTATAGGTTTGAATAATCACAGGTTTTATGCATATTATATCTCTTATCTTAATTAATGATTAAACTAACCCGAAGAGTCATAGGGTTGAGTAATTATAGGTTTAGATATGTTATGTTTCTTATGATTTGACTAACCATAAGAATCCTACATAAACCTTGAATAATAATGCTTACTATTTCTGTTTGAAATGATCATGACTATACATGCTTGAGATTATTGTGTTTTAATAGTATACTAATGAATGTATGATTTTATATTAGACCTAGAGGATAACACAATGATGATACTAACAAGCATGCATAGGGATCGAGAATGTATATAAGTTCAAGGACAGGTAATCCAGGGAGCAAAGATCAAGAGGGAGTACACTCCAGTGGTTTATGAAAGGATGTAGATATTCAGAGGGAGTTGTCCATCTCTCTACATTCCACAACAGAAAGGTGTAGAAGAAGCTACTGCAGATTAGGACTCCAGCAGCTCCTGCAAGAAAGCAAAGACTCAAAGGGAGTCCACCCAACGAACAAACAAAGATAAGTATTTTAATTATCATTTCTTGCATATGTGTTTGTTTAAATAAAATTGTTCAATGATATATATGCTCATGTTCCTAGACTTAGGATATGTATTGTGCATATTAGAATAGTTGCATTGATGAACAGTATACTACTAATATACATGGGTAAGTGGCCTATGGCACTGTACAACATTCCATTGCTACTTATCTAGAATGAACCTCTTTGCTGACATGTTGGGAGTTGTGCACACTCTTAACAATGTTCTGGTAGAGATTGGAAGGCATCTAGAAAGTTACGGGATATGGATAAATGTTGTATTGAAGCATTGGCTAAGATAATTGCATGACTGTATGACATATTTCTTTATGTGTAAGAATTTGTTCTGAAAACTATAAGATGTTTTCTAATCATGCAATTTAACTTGTTGTGTAGGAAAGATCGTATGCCATCTCCTACAAAAAGAAGAACTACAACATTTGTTCCAGCAACAAAGATATCTATTGAAGATATTGAAGATATTGAAGTTCCCAGGATTTGGGATGAAGAAATGAAATGCCATGATCCATCGATCATGAAGAATGATGTTTGGGATGTAGTCCCAAGACGAGAAGGGAAGTTTGTTATGACTTCCAAATGGAACTATCAGATCAAGCATGTTGCAGATGGCAGCATTGAGAAATATAAAAGTGATGAAATAGAAGATGCACCAGATGGATTTCAAGACAGCATGGTGTAGTCATATATGTGTGCAGAACTTGGTATGGTAGGATAGACAACTTTCTATCCAGTTTGGGCGTTATCAAGAGTAAAGCGGATTCCAACCTTTACTACAAGGTTGAGGAAGGAAATCCAGTGATACTACTTTTGTATGCGGATAACCTGTTTGTTATAGGTGAAGATAGATTGATTGTCGACATGCAGCGGAAGAAAGATTTGGGAATGATGCACTATTTCCTAGGTATGGAGGTGTGGCAGATTACAGGTGGGATCTTCCTTGGTCAAGGGAAGTACACAGTAGATATCCTGAAGAGATTTGGGATGATGGATTGCAAGGCCATGGCCACACCTATGGCATCGAATCTGAAGCTTCTATGTGATGCCTCATCTGAGCCAGTTGATGTCTCTTTGTATCGTCAGATGATTGGGTCCTTGATGTACCTGACGAACAGGAGACCAGACATTTGCTTTGTTGTGAACACATTGAGCCAGATCCTGACAGATCCGAGGAGTGTTCACCTGGTTGGTGTAAAGCATGTTCTGAGGTACCTGAAGGGTACAGTGGATTATGGGCTCAGGTATGAGGCGGATCAAAAATTTAACCTACAGGGTTATGTTGATTCAGATTGGGCTGGCAGTGCTGCAGATAGGAAGAGCACATCTGGGTGCTGCTTCAATATGGGATCAGGTGTGATCTCTTGGTTCAGCAGGAAGCAGTCCTGCGTGACACTAAGTACAGCTGAGGCAGGGTATGTTGCAGCTTGTTCAACTAGTTGTGAGGTAGTATGGCTACAAAAGCTACTGTCTGAGTTATTTGATCTCCTGTTGGATGCTACTAGTATCTTCTGTAATAACCAGAGTTGTGTGAAGCTGTCCGAGAACCCAGTGTTTCATGACAGGTCAAAACACATAGAGATCAAATATCACTATATCAGGGATATGGTGCAGAGAGGCGCTGTGAAGCTCCTGTATGTTGCAACAGATGAGCAGATTGCAGATGTGCTAACGAAGCCACTAGCCAGGGTGAAGTTCGAGTACTTCAAAGAGAGGATTAGCGTTCTTCAGATCGAGGACACTTCGAGGAAGAAGTGATGGACACATTTGCTGAAGCCATTCCAAGCATGTTGAAAGGAGGAACATTCACATGGCTATGGATGTAAGTGCTGGATGATGTTCTGTTTTCTGCTAGATATGATCAGTTGGATCATTTTTATGTATGTATGTATGCATCATGTTGGATGCTTGGACCATGTATCTGTATATGTATCAGGTGGATACATTGTATGATCAGGTGGATCATGTATGGTGATATGTATCATGTATTTGTATATGTATCAGGTGGATACATTGTATGATCAGGTGGATCATGTATGGTGATATGTATCATGTATTTGTATTTGTATCAGGTGGATACACTGTATGATCAGGAGGATCATGTATGATGATATGTATCAGGTAGATACTTGGTATGCATCAGGTAGATGCATTGATGATCAGGTGGATCATGTATGATGACATGCAGCAGGATGTTGCAGTGATGATCAGGATGATCATGGATGATGAGCTTCAGGATGTTGCTCCAGATGACATGCAGCAGGACATTGCAGTGATGATGATCAGGATGATCATGGATACATCAGGATGATGTATGGTGAGTATCAGGTTGATACTCTATGGCCGTGGATTAGGTTGTGCAGATGAGCATGTTTGGGAGATCCTATAGGTTGGAGTTGTGTACCCGTAACAGCCTGGGATGCTCTTTCGAGACATTGCTCTGGGAGGACATGTAATTTGTGCCCTGGGAAATTTCAGGTCGGAGTTGTGTACCCGTAACATCCTGAGATGCTCTTGCGAGGTTTTGTCCTATGGAATGTAATTTGGGCCCTGGGAGATTTCAGGTTGGAGTTGTGTACCCGTAACATCCTGAGATGCTCTTTCGAGGTTTTGCCATGACCACATGTAATTTGTGCCCTGGGAGATTTCAGGTCGGAGTTGTGTACCCGTAACATCCTGAAATGCTCTTGCTAGGTTTTGTGGTGACCACATGTAATTTGTACCCTGGGAGATCCTTCAGGTTGGAGTTGTGTACCCATAACATCCTGGGATGCTCTTTCGAGGTTTTGTGGTGGGGTCACATGTAATAGCGCCCTGGGAGATCCTTCAAGTTAGAGTTGTGTACCCGTAACATCCTGAGATGTTGTTGCTAGGTTTTGTGGTGACCACATGTAATTTGTGCCCTGGGAGATTTCAGGTCGGAGTTGTGTACCCGTAACATCCTGAGATGCTCTTGCGAGGTTTTGTGGTGGGGTCACATGTAATAGCGCCCTGGGAGATCCTACAGGTCGAAGTTGTGTACCCGTAATATCCTGGGATGCTCTTTCGAGGTTTTGAGACGCACGTAATAAGTCCTGAGGATTCCACAGTATGGCCAGTGATGACGAAGACCTGCAGGTGGTGGGCCTACATCCAGTATGAAAAAGGACTGGCTCTATAGAACTTCCTATGACGAGTAGATTCAGAGATTGATTGAGATAGCAGCAGCAGTGACGATGATGATGAATCGATGATGATTATCCAGTGACGATGATCCAGAGAAGATGACTTGTGCTAGAAGAACTATGCTGAGAAATACCTTCCTAGTTAAGAGGGAGTGTTGATGTATATGTAACTTCGGAATGTATTTCACATATATTTATATTGTATTCCTATAGAGATGTTATTATTCCTCTATACGGAAGTGTCTTCATTTATATTGTAAGTGTCGTAACTTATACTTGATGGGTTATTAGACCACCTTGTTGGGGTCGGCCCTGTATAAGTCATGTGGGTCAAAGGGTTATTAGACCACCCTATTGGGGGTCGGCCATGTGGGTCGAAGGGTTATTATACCACCCTATTGGGGGTCGGCCCAGTCAGCATTATGTTATGTGGTTAAGTTCGAGCCTACATGAGTTAGGTAAAAAGGCAAGTCAAGTCAAGTATAAATAGAGTGCGGGAGGCACTCTATTTACTCACTCACTTCTCACTCATGCACTCAAGGAGGATTGGCACACTTATGGAGGAGGAGGATCTACTGCTAGGTTATGCCTATCTCTTATGGTTGGTTGTATCATTGCTCTATCTATCTCTGAGGAAGTTATTGGGGTTTTTCACCTTTATGGTTTTCTCCAAGTAAATCTTTGTGTCTCTTGTGTGCTTGCATTATTGTCTCCATGATTGATATGCTGTAGATATGCTGTACATGTTGTTCTCTCAGTTAAGATCCTAGATCAGATTGAAGTAAATTCTGAAAATTTAACAACCATACTATTAAATATGGACACTGTGTTGAAGCCTTGTACAAGCTCCAAGAGAAGATGGCATACAATCCCAAATTGTGAAGAGAAATGAGACTATGACTTCAACACTATTAAAAAATGCATAAATTCTCATTTTGATGTAGTGGGTGTAAGAGGATTTGAGCTTGAATCCTTAATGGGTAAGGATTTCCCATTATCTCTTTCAGTCTACGTTAATTTTCAATTTGTTGGATTGACATAAGATGCATGATACTTACATAGATGTTTCTCATTGCTTATTTTCTCTCCAATTAAAATTATTCAGGACCAAGTGAGCTGTTAGATAAGGACATGTACAAAACAACATTTTGAGAAAGGTTCCAAAAATACCATTGGATTTGGAAAAATATCCATTTGAGTTGGGCGAAAAGTAACAAGAGTTTGAGAAAGCAATGTTATCACATCACTAAGAGGAGCAAGTGAAAACCAAGGTTGTGGGGATTGTTGGTGTTGGTAGGGTGGGTAAAATGACATTGGAAAAAGAATTATATAGTAATCGGAGATCATATTACAAAGAAGCCTCCTTGATATTTGATGTTAGAGAAAACAACTAGAATGTCTCTAAACTCTGTGTAGAGTCATCTCCTTAAGGGATTTAAAAGTATATAACTATGAGAGTGTTTCCCAAGGTTTAGGGATACTTAAATGACATCTCTTACCTTGTTATTGTAGACAATGTAGATAATGCCAATTAGTGGGATGTGCTTTTTCCAATTGAGTATATCCCTATCCCCCAAAGCTTGATTTTGTTATCTCACAAGACAAACATGTCTTAAAAATATATGAAGTGTTAATGCTTGTGAATTTATAATCTAGAGGGCCTAAATACATTACACTCCAAAGATATCTTCTTTTCATATGCCTTTTATCACACACTTCCACCCCTGAATTTGAAGTTTTGGTAGATCTCTTAGTAATGGCATTTGATGGATTGCCATTATCATTGAAAGTATTTGGGGTGCTTGTTTTTTGACAAGATGACAAACATTACCGGGAGGAAATGAAAATGAACTATTGTAAACCTTATTTGCAAACAAAGCTAGATACCCTAAGATATGTTAAAAACCTACTTTCCAGAGTTATATTTGTTATTTAGTGTTCTATATATACCAATTGCTTTGTAAACTGGCATAGATCCATCTTTAAAGGGGATCTACCAAGCACCGAGAGGGATAAAATCTCTCAAGGCGCAAAGCCCTTTTTAAAGTGCAAATGTTGAGGAAGGGCTTTAATTTATCTAATTTATGTAGTTTTAGATATATGTCATTGTAAATGTAAATGTTTTAAATCTGATTTGAGTGGACATGTTATTTTTTATAATATTTTATTTTTTTTAGAAGGACACGTGTCAACTCCATGATGAGAACGGAAGAAGTACGCATCCCCCTACTGGGTTGTAGAATGCGCCTCTTCGACGCAAAGATGGAAAATTGTAAGCCATTACCATTACTTGCATTCTAATTGTGAGAATTAGTCATAATTTCACCCTTTTATGTGTGTTTGATGTCCTCTTTTGTGCATATTAGTTAAAATCTATGATAGTTGTAAATTGTCAATACTTTGATTCTAAGACGTGGAGTTGGAAGCATATTCCAACTTATTAGACATGTGTATTTGGAAGCATAAACCCCAAATTGAACCACCACATAAACCCAAAGTAGCCTTTATGAAGTTGTATTTATGTAAAGTAACTTATCCTTTTAAATATAATGTGGATGGACTTCATTATTCAGTAGGTAAGAGACTATTACTTGGAAATAGAGTATTAAAGACCCTATTTGAAAATGTAGGTGGATACCCTATGATATGTTAATAACCTACTATGCTAGAGCTATTTAAGTGATTTAGTATTCCATAGATAGATTGACTAATTGCTTTCTAGGAGATATAAAATTGTAATCTATTACCTTTATTGCCCTCTAATTGTGAACATTAGTCATTTCCTCATTTCCTGTGTGTTTGATGTCCTCTTCCATGAAGATTAATTAAATTGTATGATAGTTGTAAATTTCCATACTTTGGTTCTAAGATAAGATGTGGTGTTGGGAATATTTTAGAACTCATTAGACACGTATATTTAGAAGCTTAAACCCAAAATTAGATCACCACATAAACCCAAATTAGCATTTACGAAGTTGTATTTATGTAAAGTAACTCATCACTTTTACCATAATATGGATGAGATTCATTCCTATATAATTATTGCATGGAAACAAACTATTATAAACCCTAATTGCAAACAAGGCTAGATAACGTAAGATATGCTAAGGACCTACTTTGCCATGGCTACTTTTGTTATTTAGTGTTCTATATAACCAATTAAGAGATAGAAAATTGTAAGCCATTACCATTACCTGAATTCTAATTGTGAGCATTAGTCGCCTCACCCTTTCGTGTGTGCTTAATGTCCTCTTATGCACATATTAGTTAAATTGTATGATAATTGTAAATTGTATACCTTTATTCTAAGATGTGGAGTTGGGAGAATCTTCCAATTTATTAGATATGTGTAGTTCAAAACATAAATCCCAAATTGGACCACCACATAAACCCAATGTAATCTTTAGGAAGTTGTATTTATGTAAAGTAACTCATCAATTTAAATAAACAATAATATGGATGATCTCCATTTCTACGTACTTAAATACTATCACATGGAAACAAAGTATTGCAGACCCTTTTTGCAAATAGAGGTAGAAATCTTAAGATATTTCAAGAATCTACTTTGCTAAAGCAATTTTGGTTATTAAGTGTTACATAGATAGATATACCAATTTCTTTGTAATAGATAGAAAACTATAAAGCATTACCATTACTTTCCCTCTAATTGTGAACATTAGTCATTTAACTTTTTATTGTGTGTTTGATGTCCTCTTTTATGTAAATTAGTTAAATTTAATGATAGTTCTAAATTGTCCATACTTTGATTCTAAGATGTGGAGTTGGGAGCAGCTTCCAACTTATTGGACATGTGTAGTTGGAAGACCCAAATTGGATTGCCACCTAACCCGCAAGTAGCCTTTAAGAAGTTTTATTTATGTTAAGTAACTATTCCTTTTAAACCATAATATGGACGAGCTTCATTTCTATGTACTTTAGGACTGTTACATGGAAATTGACTATTATAGTCCTTATTTGCAAAGAATACATGCGAAATTATGTATTTGGGTTAATATATAAATATGAATCTCGTCTATCCGAGGTGGTCCCTTGTTTTTTCAGCCAATGGAAATTTTGAAATATCATGTTTTTGATATATATATATATATATATAACTTTTGGATAAAAAATCAATATTTTTGGTCGAACTAATAGTTCGGCCAAAAACCTGCAAATATGTAGAAAGTGCTAGACCATAATTCCTCTCCATCTAATTTCTCCAACTTTGGAAGGGGCAGACCATAATGAATATTAAAAATATCTTTTTAGAACTGATAGCATTTCTTTCATAATTGAATCTACTTTCGAGACTTGCAAATTTTGTTGAATTTGGTTGTGAGTTGCTAATTTTAATTAATTTTAGGGTAAAGTGTGTATGTGTGTTTAAATGTTATTCAATTCAATTCAATGAAAAATCAATCACTTCAGAAAGAACATAATGAAAAAATTGAAAAAATTATGGTACAAAGCATTAGAGTGTTTTCTTCAAAATAGTACTTTTAGAATTTTTGTTCTTAAGTGGAAATTATGGAAGATGTTAAGTCTAAATAAATATGTTTACATTATGCAATTTTTTCACATTGATTCAATTAAAAAAAACAAATAATTATTGTATTCAACCGTTAGCCTCAAAATTCTAGTCATACATTAATACAACCGTCTAAATTGTCATAACAGATTCTGTTTTTAGTGAACAAATGTTTAAATATGAATAATTGGAAGTCTAATAATATTACTATTTATCAATCATTTCACTTTATATGAACATACTGCCAAACAATTGCCAAATTGACATATCAAAACTCAATAAAAATATCAGAAAAAATATTGAATAAAAAGCTAACAAAATTCTTCATAACTTTTTTTTACTGAAAAGTGAAATTCTAAACACAAAAATAACATTTGTTTGCCAAAAGGTGAAAAACTTGTGAAAACAAAATTTAATTTCTTAAACCCCCAAAATGGACACCCAGATTCATAATTTTATATAGACCCTTATAGACATGGAAATGTATTATGATTACCCATTTAGTTAACTTGAAAGTATATAACTTCACTTGGGACTTCACTTAATTTGGAGCAAGTCCAACTCATTTATATAGGTTCTACTATGATTCTAAGATGTGAGTTGGGAGCATCTTCTGACTTATCAAACATGTACATTGGAAGCATAAACCACAAATTGGATCACCACATAAAATCAAAGTAGTCTTTCTGAAGATACATATTTATGTAAAAACCATCATCCTTTTTAACTTCATTTCTATGTACATAAAGGCTATCAAATGGAAATGATAAACCCTATTTGCATAACATACTATTATAGACCCTATTAAAGAAATGGGAACATACTATGATGATCCACTTGGTTAAGTTGCAAGGTACTATGTAATTAAATTCACTTAGGACTTGATGAAAGGTGATTGTCTAGTCTCTAAAAATGAGGTGATGTTTTCACCCCTTTATGGTCAATAAGTAGCATGTTTGTTTCACCTCTTCATAGGTTGTGGAGACTAGGCACACTTATGTAATGAAGTTATCTACATCATAGAGTGGTGTTATTCATGTTTATAAGATTATATGCATACTGCATAAGGAAAACATCATGTAGAGGAGGTTTTTAATGTTAAAAGATTGGAAAAAATTGTCAAAAAAAATTTGCTACAACCTCTATTTTTGGTAGTAGAGGTTTTGGCAGATATTCACCATAACAATAAAATTATGGGCGGTCGGAGTTGAAAACAGAGGTTTTTTTTTGTGCACAAAAGTTGATAATGCACACTGGTGCATACCTTAATTAATATTAACCAATGCTTATATGCATTTTAAATACACTAGTGCATATATTTCAGTGTAGACACACCAATGCTTATATTATATTGTAATAGCAATGATGTATTGTATGTAGGTGCATATAACACTCACATACCCACTAGTGCATATACCATGATATTTTTATACAAGCACCGGTGAGTGCAACATTTATATTAGCATCTATGCCCCATGAATTATCTAAAAGCACCTATTCATGTCAATATATAAATGCACCAGTGCTGATGTTGTAATATATAAAATGTTGCAAAACAACTATCGCGATAAATTCGGGGACAAAATACCCGACCACGTTGTACAATATCGTGCTCTACGTTCTTGAAAAAGAATCAACAGTAGCACAAGCTCAAATTTTGAGATGTTTGTTAGTGTCCAAAAAAGTAAAACATGCTACAACATTATTGGGTATTCAAAGACAACAAAAGATTCAAAGGTGAAACAAAATGTGTTTAAAAATATAACCAATGTAATAAAAACATTTGGAAGATCCACGAAAAAAGATACTATCACTACACGTAGAGTAATTCAAACAACAATTATTTCAGCTAGTACTAGACAAAAAATGTTTGACAACACAACTGAATGAAAAAAAAAAGGAACCTTGAGAAAAACATTGTACAAACATAACAAATTCTGATTGCAAATAGATGAAAATGATGAACTTGATTGTTGGGAAATTATTTGTAGATAACCTTACAAAGATAGACTGAGAGAAAGTGTTAAATCTATGGTACATGAATATTGGATGACAAGTTCTCGAGTTTCACCAAATGCAATGGATGTGATACAACAAAGAGTATCACAAAATCAATCATGCAAAACATATATTGGAAATGATACAAATATAATTGTTCAATAAATTCAAAGAGGATCACCATGAAATTAATATGTCGATCAATACATTTGTACAATAGAAACCATGGTATGCTAGGCCTATCATTATTCATGACACATGTTGTTGTTATCATGTGGAATTTCAACTATATTATGACAATTTTATTGAATTTGGTAAAAAAATTGGCCAAATTCACCTCCTCCTCCCACAATGCGTGCTTCCATATCCAAAATTCTATGCGAGAGATAAAATGATGAATTATTTTACCATAAAAAATGTGTCAATGGAAAAAAATATATATCATTGTGGAAATCTAGATTTATTCCACGCCAAATATAGTATTGATAATGATCAGTTGTTGTCAAATGTAATTGTTGACTAGAATAGATATGAATATAGCAATTATGCTTCAGATGTTATAGGTTCTACAAATTATCCATCCAAAACAATTGGTTTGCAAGAAGATAAAATACGTGACATATTTTTGGAAGAAATTTATAAAGACACCTAGAATTCACATAGAGCATGATGGAAAGATTTGCAATTCAAACAGTCTCGTGAATTTTTTCCACCACAGACAATTTTGTCTACGGTTGATTTTGCAAAAAACTACACATTTTCTCCACAAAAAGAGATACAAATTGAATACTATCATTTTGACCAAGTTTCTATATGTGTCCAAGTTTTATACAAACATGCTCAAGAAAATATCGATGGCATAGAAAGCACGAATTGCAATCGACATGTGATCAAAGAATGTCACTTTTATACTAGTGATGATCGTACACATGATACACATTTTGTACAACTTTGTGTTGTCAATGTTTTCTATGAGTCATTGAAAAAATGTAAAGTTGAATTCAATGAATGTTAGATATGGTCATATGGATGTGCAGACAATTTAAATCTTCACAATCATTCTTTTGGTTATTTCAACTTCATAGAACATCGAACAATAGACATTGTTGGAATTTATTTGATCACTAGTCATGGAAAATGAGAGCACGATGGTGTAGGACCCTGTGCAAAACAAGCACTTTGAAGGTGGAAAATGAATAATTATGTTGATCGATTTCAATCGGTTGCCCAGATTGTTGAATGGTGTCATTCAAATATATGATATGAATACAATCAACAATCAAAAGATGTGCACATGTATGTACATATTTTGTTTTTGAAATTTTTATTAATTTTTAAATTAAAAAAATTATTTATAAACTTGTTAAATATGTCTTTAACATGTACACTAACATTAAAAGTTGTTCTTCATAAATTTTTAACATCATAGGTCTTTGTTTGGCTTATTGTAACCCAAGATGTAGATGTATCAATCCCATATGGCGCTAGCACCATACATGGGACTAGATATTTGCACTCAATAAAAACAAAATCCTTCCAAAATGTGTTTGCATTTAATAGTAGAAAGCAATCATGCTTTTGTCCAATTTGCATATAAAACATTAAATTTATAGAGGTCTATGAAAATATAATGAACAACTATGTTAAACCTTGGAAACAAACAAAAATCAATAAAAGGGGTAAAATGCCACTTGCAAGCTTGGAGGAGTTAGAATCAGAGGACATTGCAATATCAGTTGATGGTGGTAGAATTTTCGATATTATTAGATAATGTAACAATACAAATGTCAAAATACAAAAAAAAAAAAATTCAAACATTGTTCATTGTATATAATATATATAGTTAATTACTTGTTAACGATAATGCATTTGAAAAATGGAATTGACTGCAGGAGAGGTCTTCATTGTGATTTCACCCATAGACAACAAAAAAAAAGTTTAATATTATTTGATGTGATGCACTAAACAAACATGAATTAATTGGAGGACTATAATGACAAAGGATTTATATATGAAAGAGGATCCATTATATTGAAAGATTATTTTTCCAAGAAACCCATCAAAGTGAAAGTTATATTCACTTTCAGGACTGTCAACCTAATGTCATATGTTGTCAATATTGACATTCCATTCCGATGTTTAAACAAGTTTTCCGACTCAACATCTTCCGCATTAGATGTAAGGATCTCTAATGTACTATCTTCATTCAATTTGCATTGTGACAACCAAAACATTGTGATTTTCAATGGACTGGTGTATTGTTGATTTCTTATGTGCATTATTTATTGTTGGATTGGTGACCAACGTCTCTTGAAACATTTTTCCATACTTTGTTTGGTTGTATTCAATTATGGTATGCAATTATGTGTATTTAATTGTTTACTTAAATATGCATTGTAATAGCAATTCCATGTCATGTACCTTGTCCTATGTTAGTTTATCAACCAAAATTATTGATTTGGATCCCCATGTGTCTGAAATGAGCTTTAAGGGATGAGATAACAACAGTGGATCCTTTAGTACCGCTCTGAATATAGTTTTGACATTTAGTTTGCAATACTATTGTCTTTAACATTTTCTATAAAATAAAACATTTTGATTTAAAGTATCTATCATTTGTCTTTGGTCTTGCCACACCACCTTGCAACTATTACTTCATTCTACAATTGCTTAGCTAACTTGCCATGATGATATTTGAATTATGATGTCCATAGTCATATGCATATCTATTGTGTTATGATTTGACATATCTTAATCATGGAATAGTACAATCCCTTCAATAATGTGGAATGTCTAAAAAAAATTAAGTTTGGATTGTAACAATTAGGCCTATTGAGAATAACTCGTGAAATGAAATATTTTGATTTGGATTAAAATTGTCATGCATATTTCAATAATTTACTAGATGTGTATTTATATATATTTTCCTTTTTTTCCTTTTTTTCTATTATCATAAAAATGTTTTATTTGATATGGAATTAAAAAATAATATTATAGCTAGATTTTAAATGTATATTTTTGGCTAAATGTTTAAAACTTGTGATGTACATAATTATATACATATCTATTGTGTTATGATTTGACCTATCTTAATCATGCATCTTCACAATCGCTTCAATAATGTGGAATGTCTAGAAAATTTTAAGTTTGGAGTGTAATAACTAAACCTATTGAGAATAACTTGTGAAATGAAACATTTTGATTTAGATTATTTGTCATGCATATTTCAATAATTTACTAGATGTTTATTTCGATATAAACCTAGCAATGAAATAAAAATCATAACATGCATTCTCATCAATAGTTACCAATTACACCCAACATACATATATGCATTCATATGCTTTTAAATAGATGGTCATTTCATAACATCTTCACATGCATTCTGATATAACCAACATAGATCCATCTTAAACCTGGATCTATCAAGCACCGAGAGGGATTCAACTTCTTGAGGTGTAATTTTTTTTATCTTAAATTTTTACACATTAAGAAAGAAATTACACCTTTAATATTTGATCCCTATTGGTGCTTGATATATCTAGGTTTAAAATGAAATCAATATGGTTTAATTTACTTTTGAATAAGTCAATGTCAATTTCATTTTTTTATGGGGACGAAACATGTTGCATAATGTTACACAACATTATGCGTTACAACATCTCCCCCATACCATGTTGTAGAGCACCTCGCTACTCTCGATGCAAATATAACAATCAAATAAAACATCATAATATGTTCTTTCTTATAATTGCATACCAATTACACATAGCATACATGTATGCATTCATCATTGCATTTCGATATACACAATCTTTACATAAAATTCAATAAGATAAAACATCATAACATTATTTCTTATCATTGCATACCAATTGCACATTGCATACATGAATGCATTCATCACATTTCTATATACACAATCTCTACATAAAAGTTGAAATCAAATAAAACATCATCATTATCATTGCATACCAATTACACATAGAATACATGTATGCATTCATCATCACATTTCTATATGTTCACACTCTCTACATAAAATTCCATCAGATAAAACATCATAACATTATTTCTTATCATTGCATACCAATTACACATAACATACATGTATGCATTCATAATCACATTTTTATATACACAATCTCTACATAAAAGTCATTAATTTTCAGACCATAAATAATACAATTCATTGAAATAAACCACTTAATAAATCATTTGGAATTTATAAAAGATACTAAATGTACCAATTTGTCACTACCAATGTCATAAGACCATTTGAACATTAAACATAAACATTACTTGACATATTACTACATGATGTAGATCCTTTATGAGATTCATCTTTTACATAATAGAGGACCAATGCTAGAAGACATTGTATCGAGGACTATTAAATGTTGCATACATGTATGCATTCAACACTTCTCTATAAATGAACATCATTTCATGACATTTTCACATGCATTCTAGTATAAACATAACAATCAAATAAAACATGATAACATTATTTCTTATCAATGCATACCAATTACAAATAGCATACATGTGTGCATTCATCATCACATTTCTATATATACAATCTCTACATAAAAGTCTTTAATTTTCAAACCATAAATAATACAATTCATCAAAATAAACCACTCCATAAATACTTTGGAACTTATAAAAGATACTAGATGTACCAAATTGTCATTACCAATGCCATACAACCATTTGATTATTAAAAATTAAGCATAAACATTAAGCGGACATACTACAAGTTGTACATTATTTATGAGATTCATCTTTTACATAATAGAGGAATAATTGTTGAGGGGACCCTTCAGGTCCTTAAATGTCATCACACTTATGTGTTGTTATATTAAACACATCGTAAACGGGTGAGTACTTGGAGTAGGTGTAACCTCTCCAACCTCTCATATCTTTGTTAAAATATTTTCCTTGCTAGCAAGCCTCTGCATGCTTGAATAGTGTTATGTCATATTTGTTACACCATATTTTGCCACCTTGTGAGCATTACCACTCCTTGGCCTCCATTATCCATTTATGGACTCGGAACCACATTTCTGGTCCTCCTGGAACCCCTTTTTCCCTATTTTTACTCCTATATGCGAGCTGCTTCAATGAAACTCATGCATATGCAAGCTGCACCATTATAGCTCGCGTACATCGAGTTAATTGGTAAAAGAGAGTAAAATCTCATTTTTCACTCCAAAAAGCGGCCATTGTTACCTTTGGCCCTCCACGTATCTCGAAACGACTCGATCCGACCCTTCACTTTCCTTTGGAGGGTTATATATTGAGCCATTATGCATGGAAGGAGAGGAGAAAGAGAAGAGCATTGAAACTCTATTGAAATTTTTCCTTGCTTGAGTCTACATCCATTGATCCTAGTTGTTGTGAACCATTTATGTTCACCTCCCAAACTCTTTCATATCTCGTGAAGGATTCATTTTTTTACTCGTGAGTTTTCCATTGTATGGGGGATTGAAGTGGTGGAGACACAAGTGGAGGGACCTAGTTCTTGGTTCATATGAGTTGCCGACATGAGGTTGTATCTTGTACTTCTTGTTCATATTAATAGAAATACTCATTTTCTCGTCCAATTGATATTGTGAATGATTATTTATTATCATTGGGTACATTTGCTTATATATATAATGGATTATGCTATTGTATATGGTAACATATTTTATATATCATATGCATTTGTTTGAGTTTATTGTTGAGACTAAGTTGCAAGTTCAAGTGTTGTGATTCAAGAGCTCAACGGAATTCTTCATCGAACGTCCGGATTGAGGTAGGCTCTATATGTTTTTATCCGCATTTACATTCATATAGCATATGTTGGGAAATGGGTTTATTTTCTTGAGTTCATCTGTCTGTTGTGGTCTACCCCAAGCCATAGGATTTTTTTCTCTGTAACAGAATTGGTGACTCCACTGGGGAGAAGCCTCCATTTGGTGTTTTTGGGCAATTTTCCTTATTTTGGGTCTCTGTTCTTTCGAGTTTCTATGTCATTGGTAGGTCGTCAGGTTCTTATAGATAAATATTGAGTTTTTTTTTCCTTTCCATTTAGTTTTTAGTCATCTATATTTCCCGGTACGCGAGTCTATTGTGGTTTGCCAGCGTGTACACACTACTGATAGTTCACTAACCAGCATACATACGCAATTGTTTGTTGAACATTCATGTACAACTCCGGTTTAACCTTATTCTTGGTGTTTGGTTGATGCTAGGTGAGTTCTGGGTGTTCCTGAGTCTTTATGGGCCTATGTCCTGACTGTTCCTTGCCTCTTTTAGTGTCTGGAAGCTCCTCTTTCTTTGTTTTTGAGAATTTGTTTTTTTAACCATTTTTCTTTTTTCTAGCTCATTGGCTTAGTTGAGTCTTGCTTTTGGGGTTTGCTGGGTTATCTTCACTGCATTCTTTGCATTCTTTTTTGAAATTTTTTTATTCTACTTGCATTTTCATTCATTTATATTGAAAATGTGTAGCGTCCCCTCCTTTAGGGTCCCCTTGAACTGAACTTGAAACTTTAAAAACTTCATACAAACAAATTAGCCATTATAGTTATTGGAAAAATAAAATAAAAGAGTGAATAACTTAACAAAAATAAGCAAACCTTAACCTGTCAACCCGATCCAGCTGGTCCATTGTTGTCTGCGTATTCCGTAGGACCCCTCCAGCAAAGCTCGTTTAACCATAGGCGAAGCAACCGTTAGCTTCGCCACCCAACCATAGGCTCATGCTTTCCGTCGCATGGCCTCCCCCGAGCTTTGGGTCGTAGAGCTCACACAAGTATTTCAGAAATTCAGCTTGGGCTTCCCTTCCCACCAGGATTTCTAAGCCAAACCCTTAGATAGCAGCAAGTCTTTGAGGTATTCGAAAATTACGACAATCGTCCAAATTATGGGCCCCTTTGCCCATTCCTTAAGCCTTCCTTATAAAGGGAAATCTCCTGCGACACATGTCGCTTCATGCATAATTAAATATTTTTAATAATTTATTTAATTAAAACACTCACCCATCCAAGTGTCAGTTTCTCTGGGAAGTGCACCTACATCCCTAAGTTTGCTCAAGTTTGTCCCCCAGATATTTTAATCAACTCCTATCTTTTAGTTGACTAGGTGTCTAATCTATTTTCCTCCTAAATAATAATTTCTATTATTTTAAATGCTCAAAAAAATATAACTATTCATGTGCAAATGTCTTAGCTATTGTTATGCATTTGCTAAGTAATAATCTAGAGTTATTCTCCTAATTTTTTATGCAGCTTAATTTAACAATCAAACTCACTAGGATCTCGATGCCGCGCCGTTGGGCTCCTGGTTCCTTAATTTTACATTCCCTGACATGGCACCACTCCATCGGGTCCAATCATCCATGGTTTCCATTCCTTGGCATGGTACCCGCATCGTTGGGTCCTTGCGTCCATTCTTTCCGTTCTCGACAGGGTACCTCATCGTTGGGCCCTTCTGCCACCATCTTTCCGTTTTGACTTGCGGGAACTCTTGTAGGGATTTTAGGAATCGTTACCATCCATCCTCCGTCTACATGCTATCTAGGGACTAATGGCGCTAAGGAGTGAGTCCGTTCTCACTGCGCGCCCCCTCAACTCGTACGTGACCAGCTCCGTCGTGGCCCACCTCGTACGCCCTCACGCATTCCTCTTGAGCAAGCGGATCAATGCTTATCTGCTCATGCGTGGTATTCTCGTCGGAAGTCGACATCGTCGTCGCTCCCCCTGTGTGTGATTTACCCGTACTCTACGACCCTCCATGTTCCTTTGTGTGTCCGTTGGTGAACCGTCTCACTTGTTTCTACACACACTTCTCATAACAAATTATTAGTAGCACTGTTCTCAACAATCATCATCTGGTTTCTAACTCTAGCATTGTTAAACATTTATGATTTATTCAAACTGCTCATTCATCTTATCCAATATACATTTCGTCGCCAAATACATAATCACCATACAGCTAGTCGTTAAGCATTATCCATCAACATAATTTTCCATAGTCATAGCTAATCATTTAACATATGCAATTATTCATTTACCTCAACAGTTCAGATACACATACTAAAAAAAATAAGGTCAAAAGGTTATTTAATTAATGTTTCAATCAGCCGGGTCACTCAGCAGGTGCCCTCAATGTCTACACAAATCTAGGGGCACTACATACACCCCTACTTATTTAGAACTTCGTCCCGAAGTTCAGAAAAAAAAATGGAAAGCTACGACGCATTTCAGTTGCGTCCTCCCAAGTCGCAGAGCTAGGACTGTAATTGTCCTACTGCACTTTGACTTGATCAATCAGGGCTAATCATTAATCAAGATGTAATCAATCAGTTATCCCTCTCCACCCATAGAATTTAATTCCTTAATTCATTTATCAATTATTGTCGTCATTTACATCTTCAGGTTGTCCTCAATCATTTAAGGCATAAGACGGCTCAAGAGACCATTATATCGAAGTTGTTCAGTCGGGTCACTCGAAAGGTGCCCTTAAGGTCCACAGTCATTCTAGGGGCATTACATACACCCCCTCTTAAATAGATCTTCGTCCCGAACTTAATTTGTGTTCTTGTACTTTCGATGCTAGGCCTTATCTTAATTTCTATTCTCATCTTCTGTCATTCTATTCTATTTTTCTCCAACAATGATAGCTATAAGCACAAGTGGTTCTAATAATTTGTTCATCCAACACGGTTCCAATACCTCCTCAGGAATTTCAATCATAAGCTTTGCGTAATGCAAATTTAATAATTCTTTTAATAATTGTCATTCTCTACTTAGATTTGGACTATATCTCCTATTCATCTTCAAAGACTCACGGTATCTGATCTAACCACAAGTTATATTGCATCAAAAGCCACACCTTAGTTATCCAATCATCTTTTTGCATAACAAATCCGAATGAGATTTCAAATCTAATGGATGTCCTTTCCTCCAAGACGAGGAAGTAAAGATTATACAATCTTCCTTAGAATACAAATGGGTAAGTTATAATCATGAATTAACAAATCAAGAGCGACTACGAAATATTCCAAAGTCCAATTCCCAAAAGACTACTCCCAAATCCCTAAAAGTTTTTAATATGATAGGATTCGAGGCATTGAGACTTAGTGGCTCATTCGAACGTATCTGAATTTATCACTTAGTCCTTTCATTATTAACATCATGTCCAAGTCAATGAGCTTATCACATTCCTATTTCATTACATCATTTCCATTGCCATATGACCACTTCGACAAACTCATCAAGTCACGCTAAGTATTGTATTCCATATCTAGAGTTATTCCACTTTTCATCAAGGTTTTTCCATGTCCTTTGGCTAGCTGCATTACATTTAGTTCATTGCGTTTATCAAATTCATACATCATTTTACAAAAATCGTCATCATTTGGCCCCTTCAGTGGTCTTTCCTAATTGAGAAATCTTATTTTACAGTTGTCCTGGTCATGTCGATTTTGTACTTCTTCGTTCTCTTTAACAACATTGTCATGCAACAAAATGTCTTCTTCCCATGTCTATCAGTATAAATAAAGAGGATCATCAATATTACATTTATTTATATATGCCTAAATTTGTATCTTCAAATAAATGTATATAATACCGTATATCTCCTCTATATGTATTTATCAATAATTGTTATTTCTTACCAACAAGATATCCTTAACTAAGTTGAATCAAGCTTTGTTTTCTTTTCTCGACATCTTATAGATATGATACCTACGACATATATTAATTATGCATGTTACTAGGTAAACGATTTACCTTACTCAGTATCGATACTCTTCACAAATTTTAAATGATCCTTTGTACCAAATGTAGGGTCCATGCATTTTAGGTGTTGTTTTTTTTTTTTTTTTTTTTTTTTTTTTACAAATCATAAGTAGAACATTTCACTTCAATTCTTTTGAAACATAACTTAACATAATGGATGCGCATTATTTCAATTCTTTCTTCTTTTTCTTTTTTTTGTTTTTCAAAACATACTAAAGCATTTCATTTTTATGTTCTAATTGAAATATAAAAGGACTTATTTTAAATGTAAGACATTCCAATTCTTAGCTTCAAAATATAAACATTCTTAAAAAAACAAGGAAGAGAATAATAACTTAGACTACAGCTGGGTTCACCAATATGATCCAACTCATCATCTGGATGCCAAGTCGCTGGTGGCATACCTTGCTCATGCTCCTTTTGGAATTCTCGACAGGTGGCGATCAAGTTCCAACATGCTCCCACTCCCTGGTAATGGTAATCGACAGCAAGTAGCCATTGATCCACCTGCTACTGAAGCAATCCCTAGATTTCAAGTGAAGTTGAACTAAGCATATCTCGGCGACTGGAATGTAGCCCATCTAATGCGGTTGGAGTAACTTCGTGATCGCACAAGTAACCCCACTGACCGTGGAAGACATCATCAAGTCAGCGTGATTATCGTGATCATTGTAACAAATTCCAATATGGCTTCTATGGTCATGAGCTAGGCGGTGTTTACAGTTTAGGAATTAAAACTTGGGTAGGCTGGTTATCGCAGCACTGATGTGGGTGTTCAAGTATTGCCAGGGCAAGTGAGACCATAAGTGTGGGTTTGAACAAAGTTTGGATACTCCCATGGAAAAGGAATAAAACGTAACCTGGGATGCTATGCAAAACAGAGACTTGATATCTATTAAACTTACTATAGCAGAGAAACAAGACAAACAATTCTGGAAATTAACCTATTTAAGACAAAGGCTCGATCTCGGTGTAACCTTCCTGGTAGCAACATGATACAATTTCTGGAAATGCTAAATAGTTTCCGACACATCAATACAGAGGGTTTAAAATCAAGTTTTACATTTCACATCAAGAAATCTAGAATGCCGTTTAAAAATTTTGAAATAAAGGTACAGGAATTTTAAAGGGTTAGCTTACTAAATGGGTTATGAGATCGGGGAGAAACGCCAATATGATGAACAGAAATTTTGAAGATCAACTACAGTCAAACACAAAACCATAATCATTCCCCAAATCGCAAAATAAAACACCGAAATTTTAAGGACTAGTACACCAAGACTCCATCATGGTTTTGGAATCTGAAAAACGCATTTCTCATTCGACGAAATGGGAAAACAAAGATTTAATAAAATAATGAAATAGAACACAGTTTTAAATAAAATTCACCGTAAGAGTATTCGAATACAGAGTACAAACAGAATAACTATAGATCTGGATTTATCATTTCCAGTCGATCAATTTAGCAGATAATTCATACACGCCTAAATGCATAATGTACCACCAAGCTTTAGCAAAATATGAATGAATAATTTAAACCCAATTCAACTCCTGATATAATGGTCGTGGGAACACTAGTGAGTGTAAACGGAGTTACGAAATACCGGAAATATAATTCCAATTATAAACAAACATAAATCTCAAGTATTGATAAATAAAATATGAAAAATATCTAAAACTTCTAGGTAACACCTACTACTCACAAATGTTAATCATCTTAACCCAGGTAATGGAATGATCACAACTCAGTAGTCTCCCCATTCGACCTATAGTATAAAGTAATTCTGGAAATAGGTATTTCATACATTACACTAAGAGTTTTGCTCAGCAAGGAAACGAAACTTTTTCTATTCCTTGACATAGGTGAGAATACGACCTCGCCTCGACTGCAAGGGTCCTGAGGCAACGAAGGTTTGAATTATTTTTTTATCATTCCAGCGACTAATGAAGGAGGAACTTACTTTCAGTTATCACTGGTCTGGAGATAAGGCAAGAAATTACAAAATCCATAGACAGAACAACAGTACAAAATTGATTTACCATAACTTGCAAACGCCGATAATTCTTTGAATTAGATACACAGAGGATCTTTGTTGTCAATTACGAATCGATTTATCAGATCTGGATAAACGTCAATCAAATAAAGACTCACAGATAATTTACATTAAATAAAATGTCATCAAGATAATAGATCGGAAACATTAATCAGTCTTCAGTTTTTACAGAGTGAGTAATTTATAATTCAAATGCTGAGATCTAGAGACGCCCAGCTAATTCCAAATTGTATCCTCACCGTTTTTAAAGGCAATTTTACAAATATTTTAAGAGTTGAACGATTTATATCCAATCGATCCATGATGAGGAAATCTGGAAACTCCAGATGGTTTGTAAAATACAAAATTAAAATAAATTATGAGATTTGCAATTGTGAATGGGAGAACACAGAACCTTTAAAAATATCTATGAGCCTATGCCATAACTTAGCTGTATACATGCAATGTGCATTTACTAGAACGCATACATATATATTAGGTTATCGATTTCGCAAAGTTACAGAAATTGTATAATGTATAGATCCCAATATTTAAGGCATAAATAGCTCTTCGATATCGAGGCAAGAGTGGGAGAATGAATGCCACCAGGTTATCAACTAATCAAGGCTTGGCGACTCATCGAATTCATCATAAATTTTATTTTAATTTAACATAATACACAATGGAAAAGATAAGATTGGACTTGAAATAGTAATGTCCCATAAGCGCAGATCTTGTCCATCGGTTATGATCTTCAGCGATCTCCAGCTGCCGGTAACATCGAAATTTTCTTTCAGGTACAGCGTGGGGTTAGGGTAGGTCGTCCAGGTTATATCTTGGAAATTGAAAGACATTCATTAACTTGGAACTCACGACAAAGGTGCCAGTTGGAAAACGTATAGAGTTTAGGTTAATGAGTGACTAAAGGTTGGTTAACCTCACCACGTCCAATTTAGAGGTAGACTCAGTATCTGGTCGTATTTAAAAGAAACGACAGAGGTCAAGTAGTTTGGATTACTGACGGTGGATGAGGATACATGTCAGTGTAATTTCTAGTTAAACTCCGCTTGTTAACCGAAAGATCGTGGATTGTAGGTAGGGCAATGATATTGCCATTCTAAATACCAACAACTCAGCTACGAACTCGTTGAACTCATTGAGGGGGTACAGGAATTTAAATAATATCTGGGCACAAACAATCGCAAGGATTTGCACAACTCCGAGAAGATTTATTATTGTTAAGATCTTAGTTGGTAATCGTGGCAGCCGACTCACCCTTAACAAGAACAGGGAAGATTCGATGTAACACATAATTCTTATATATATAGATATATAATTTTAAATCTTCTCTATAGAACAAGGGCGGTCTCAGTGTCACACCATAAGTATATATAAAATGGTGAATTCTTAAACTCAGGAGGGGAGAATTTAGTGTGTGAAATTCACTTCAGTGTACAACATTTAGGGATCAGACCGAACAAGATATATATATATATATATATATATATCACTCCACGTGTAAAGAGCTTCCCTAATTTAAGTAAACTCATGCACTGAATAATTACAAAGACAAATTCATAGATGGATTCTACTTCCGCGAAATCCCGGTGGTTTCTCCTCTGGCGTCTGCTCATGCGTAACTATCTCCGTCACTCCAACTCCTTCACATCAGAAGTTATATTGCGCCAATCGATAAGATCACCAAGTGATGGCTTTTACATCACCATAACAAACTTGGTGACTACCTACCGCATCTTCAGTTCAAGTGGAGATCGCGCCAGGGTTTAACTCCAACAAAACGGAGTAAGATTCATATCTGCCCTTTTCATAGTTATAATCGGGAGTGTTATATGCACTGATCTCAAATTCCAGATTTGTACAGGGTCCACGTTTTTCAGCATGGCCCTGTATAATAATACTCTGAGTTTTCTTTAATAAACACAACTGCGACTATAACACAAAGGTTTGGATTTCATCCAAGGTTAGGAACATATATCCTATTCGCAAATAACGAATTAAAGAGATCGATCTATTCTATAAGACAGGGTCTATGTTACAGGTAATCGGAGCATATCTTTTACTAGAAAGATAAATAAATAAATAAAAAGACATTTTTAGGAATAAACAATTATACAGAGCAGATCTCCTATCCGAATTGATCGTAAAGCTAAAAAGCATAGAGATCTATGCTAACTACAACGCAGAGGACCAAGAAAGAAGCGGTGTCATTTTTCGCTCCGGATACATACAAGATCTAGACAACAGCGACGCCATTCACTAAAGGCAGACCCTATGAGGATGCCGAGTATCTAAGGGGACATAGAATTGGTTCAACTGTGAATACAGAGGCAAAAAGGGTATACTGTATCAAGCCGAGAGATAGATAGGATAGGAAAATACCCCAGAAATACACTGCTGCGTGTATTCAATTGATCTTACCCAAACGCCTTAGTTCGCGGTCAAGCAAGGGTAAACACAACGAGGTAAAAAAAAGAAATGCAGAAATGATGACCAAAGGTCGACTTACAGATCCATTAAGATCACGGTTCAGCGATTTCACAATCCTTAAATAATTCATATGCAACAGAGAACAATCCGCAAAATTTCATAGCACAACGTTTTCATATGTTAAAGATTTCATAACACAGAGATCGGAAATGCAAACGTTCTGATACACAGCATTAATCTCAGTTCAAAATAAATCACATGCACAGGATCACAATGCAGTATTCCATGCACGGCGATATTCTCATAAAAATATTCGAATGTACAGATCCAGAATGTCTACCATATGATGCACAATGACTTTTCTTAATTAAAATATTTTGATTGCACAATTCCAGGGTATGATATACAACGATTTTTACAATGTTTAAAATGCTGAAATCTAGAATGCGTATAATACAAATACCCAGCGATTTTCTCATTTACAGTAGAAGTAAAATTCAGATCCGTAATCACCGAAAGAAGTTTCAGTGTATTAAAGCTGTAATTATTCATCTAATATGGAATAACTAAAATGAATAACATTTTGAGCGAACGCTTACCTGTTGAATCGCTGCTCAAACTGTTGATGAAGTCCTTGGTAAAGCTGTTGTTGATCCACTCCTTATTTTGCATGGTTTGCTGAAGACCCCTAAATAATATGAGTCCGGTGCCCTCAAGGCTCGACCGGCTCTGATACCAAATGTAGCGTCCCCTCCTTTAGGGTCCCCTTGAACTGAACCTGAAACTTTAAAAACTTCATACAAACAAATTAGCCATTATAGTTATTGGAAAAATAAAATAAAAGAGTGAATAACTTAACAAAAATAAGCAAACCTTAACCTGTCAACCCGATCCAGCTGGTCCATTGTTGTCTGCGTCTTCCGTAGGACCCCTCCAGCAAAGCTCGTTTAACCATAGGCGAAGCAACCGTTAGCTTCGCGACCCAACCATAGGCTCATGCTTTCCGTCGCATGGCCTCCCCCGAGCTTTGGGTCGTAGAGCTCACACAAGTATTTCAGAAATTCAGCTTGGGCTTCCCTTCCCACCAGTATTTCTAAGCCAAACACTTAGATAGCAGCAAGTCTTTGAGGTATTCGAAAATTACGACAATCGTCCAAATTATGGGCCCCTTTTCCCATTCCTTAAGCCTTCCTTATAAAGGGAAATCTCCTGCGACACATGTCGCTTCATGCATAATTAAATATTTTTAATAATTTATTTAATTAAAACACTCACCCATCCAAGTGTCAGTTTCTCTGGGAAGTGCACCTACATCCCTAAGTTTGCTCAAGTTTGTCCCCCAGATATTTTAATCAACTCCTATCTTTAGTTGACTAGGTGTCTAATCTATTTTGCTCCTAAATAATAATTTCTATTATTTTAAATGCTCAACAAAATATAACTATTCATGTGCAAATGTCTTAGCTATTGTTATGCATTTGCTAAGTAATAATCTAGAGTTATTCTCCTAAGTTTTTATGCAGCTTAATTTAACAATCAAACTCACTAGGATCTCGATGCCGTGTCGTTGGGCTCCTGGTTCCTTAATTTTACATTCCCTGACATGGCACCACTCCGTCGGGTCCAATCATCCATGGTTTCCATTCCTTGGCATGGTACCGCATCATTGGGTCCTTGCGTCCATTCTTTCCGTTCTTGACAGGGTACCTCATCGTTGGGCCCTTTTGCCACCATCTTTCCGTTTTGACTTGCGGGAACTCTTGTAGGGATTTTAGGAATCGTTACCATCCATCCTCCGTCTACATGCTATCTAGGGACTAATGGCGCTGAGGAGTGAGTCCGTTCTCACTGCGCGCCCCTCAACTCGTACGTGACCAGCTCCGTCGTGGCCCACCTCGTACGCCCTCACGCATTCCTCTTGAGCAAGCGGATCAATGCTTATCTGCTCATGCGTGGTATTCTCGTCGGAAGTCGACATCGTCGTCGCTCCCCCTGTGTGTGATTTACCCGTACTCTACGACCCTCCATGTTCCTTTGTGTGTCCGTTGGTGAACCGTCTCACTTGTTTCTACACACACTTCTCATAACAAATTATTAGTAGCACTGTTCTCAACAATCATCATCTGGTTTCTAACTCTAGCATTGTTAAACATTTATGATTTATTCAAACTGCTCATTCATCTTATCCAATATACATTTCGTCGCCAAATACATAATCACCATACAGCTAGTCGTTAAGCATTATCCATCAACATAATTTTCCATAGTCATAGCTAATCATTTAACATATGCAATTATTCATTTACCTCAACAGTTCAGATACACATACTCAAAAAAATAAGGTCAAAAGGTTATTTAATTAATGTTTCAATCAGCCGGGTCACTCAGCAAGTGCCCTCAATGTCTACACAAATCTAGGGGCACTACAAAATGCAACAATTTTTTGTTGCATTTTCAATCATTTATAGTGAAAATACCAAAAAAAAATGCTTTATGTATTTGCATTTTGCATTAGAGTGGTTGTGCCTTCATTAGGGCTTGTTTTTGCATGAAATATTAAAGAGATGGCATTTTATTTCTGAAAAGAAACTTTGGTTTGACTGTCATTTAGTGGCATACTTTTCCTATTGATAGAAGAGTCTAGTGTTTTTCTAGTGTGCATATCATTGAGTCATCTCAAATCACTAGTTTCACGACCATATCCCTTTGAGTAAGAACAACCAATAAAATTAACGGTTAATTAAAAATTGTTTAGAACATTTTATGTTCTAGAGTGAACCAACTAGTATAGGTTTAGAGTCTTACAATAGATCCTGTGTGAGTTAACAATCCAAGACTATTAAACAAACATTATGTGTCTGACCAGGGAGTGGTGAAACCCATGGTATACAACGGTGTTTTCAGGACGCTCTACTCATGGAAGAGTTAAGCACGAGGTCACGGGAGGTTAGTTATGGAGATAGCCCTCCAACACTTGTTGAACGTGGGAGATATATCCAGTATTTGTTCGTATCTGGGGACTCTTGGGGGATTTGACCCTCTTGATTTTCGGGCTTAGCTATCCTTCCCATACGACGGATCCCACCTGAGACTATTCGCCTGAGCATTGGTTATATGTGGTGGTCATAGTTGCTTTACCTAGGTACCACATAGGGAATTTGTAGCAGATATTCTGTGAGTGTCCTGAGTCAGATAGGGGTCGGACATCACAGTTGTGTTTGCACATTGAAGTCTGAGGGCCCTTATAACTAATTATGTTACCTCCTGTTATAGTTTGGGAATCTCAGGCCTCTGCTAGGAGAGACATACCGGTTGTAGTGTCGGGAGGTCCTTGAGCCAGTCCTCTGTTGTGTGCATTTTGGCTGTAGTTTCTTTTAGGTGTGTGCTCTGTCACGATTTAGTGGGTCATTAGGAGACGTTTATTTGTTGACATTTTGAATTCATCGTGGATCGAGATCCGCCTCTCTGCCGATCTCATTGGTTGGTTGGTTTATCAGCTAGAGATCTGTCACAGTCTCTTTGCAAGAGACGTCAGAGGACTATCGCTAGTCCTTTATTCACATCTCACGAGCTTCAAAGAGGTCCCATAATGAGTTCTGCATCTGGCACGTTTGGATTCCCCTCGACTCCATTCGCTAGCACGAAGAGAAACTCCCCTCCTTGCACTCCGAGGAGTGGATGGGGGGGAGGTTCATCACATAACACTCCTCCTGGGTTTGGGACATCCCAACCCACTAGTAGGAACCCGTTCGATGATACATGGTCATCGAGTATTCCATATAGTTCATCTACGGGTGTGTCGGGTTTTGGTTTTATGTTCATCTCTACGACCTCAGATCCTTTTTCATTGGGTATGCCCAGTTTTATACCGAATGTTACTCCCACCATGTCTGGTAGTCATGCTAGCTCTAGCATTGGGATTGGTGGAACTATACCCCCTTATAATGCTTATTAGTTTGGGAGTGTTCCATCTTCTCTGAATGTTGGAGGAGGGCATCCTCCTTCGTTAGCCCCTAGTGTTAGTGTGAATCCTTTCTCGAGTGGCGGTTTCACGATAGGCATCGGATCTACGACTTATATTCCATCTGTTAACCCGAATGCCTCTACATATATGCCTGCACCGACGAATGCTTATATGATCCCGCAACATCCTCCTCCTTCTAGCTCCTCGGTTCCGTGGAGTGGGAATGTACGATTTTCTTATGGACCTTACTTGACTAGTTTTCCTACGTCGAGTAGTTATATGGGACCCCATTCTCATGGGGGTAATTTTTATGGTTATTCAAACAGTCATAGCCATTATCCCATTCCCTCCTATGGAATCCATTCCATGCACATACCTACGTATCCTTATATGGGTCAGTTTGGAGGAGCATATCATCCTTCTGGTCATGGTCACGGTTTCTATCAGAGTTCATCGGCACCTCAATTGTCGACTTCGATGAACACAGTTTCACCATCAGTTTCACAAATTCAATCTCTTTTGGGAGCTTGTAATCAAGCTTCGCAACCTCAGCTACCGTTCCTTGCTAGGTTAAACTTGTCTAACCTTTCTATGCTCACAAATGATCCGGTGTGTCATGATTCTAGATGGCCCCCAGTTCCCACCAAGCTCCCTTCCGATGTTCCGATGTTTGAAGGGAAGAAGGGTGAGGATCCAAGTGATCACGTCACCACTTTCCATTTATGGTGCTCCTCGAATTCCTTGAACCATGATTATATCCGTTTAAGGCTATTTCAACGCATCCTTATGGGGGCAGCCGTGAAATGGTATGTCGAGTTGCCTGGGGGCACTTACAAGAGCTTCTATGATTTAGCTTTGGTTTTTCTCGACCATTTCCAGTTGTCGGTTCGTTACGGTACTGGCACCAAAATCTTATCCATCTTCCACCAGGATAAAGCCACGCATATCTCTGATCACATTCAAGAGTGGCGCCGATGAAAGAGGTTAGTGAAAGCCAACATTCCTCCATAGTTTCTCCTGGAATCGTTCCTCAAGTCTTTGCTCCCTTATATTTTGAAGGACGTTTCATTGTCCAAAATTATCACTAGGGAACAAGCCATCTTCAAAGCCTAGCAGTTAGACCTAGTCTATGCTCAATCTGGGATTTTGTATGACATTATACCTGATGTGCCGCGACCAATACATGAGCCCAAGCCCATTCCTGGACTACATGCCGATGGCATTGTTGGTTCCGCAAGCGCTCGTTCCATAGATATGGTTATGAATCAGAAGCATAATATTTCTATTGGCCAGTCTACTTCTGGATAGGCTCCTGCCTCATTTGTTTCCACCCAATCGTCCGATGTACATTATGTGCAATCGACGAACTCATCCAGTAACCAGCAACTTGGTGCGAAAAAGAAGGGGAAGAATAACTGTAGGGGTGGGAACAACAGAAATAAAAAAGAGAACGCTAACCCTCCTCGGTATGGCAGAAATGCTGGTGGGGATCACAAGCCTAGACGTAAGGTGAAGTTTCCTTGTAAACTTTGCTCGGAAGATCACCTTACACATTTTTGTCCTCGTATGCAGGAAGCATCGAAGCACATCGCACAGAGCCCAGCTATGTTGACAAATCCCCTTCCTCGTCATCAGAATATGGCTTCTGGTGTTTCCACTGCCGGTCATGGGAATAATGAAACTTCAACTTATTCTACCCGTGATGGCACTTTTGGATGCATAAACATGGTTAAATCCGAGGTTTGTGTTTCTACTCGCTCGCGTGATTATGGAGCTCCACAACCTTCTTTGGGGAAGGATCCCCCTCCACCCAAGACTCCATTGCATATCGAGAAGCCCAATTTTATGCCATGGTTACCGAAAGGTGTCTTCAAGCACTCGGCACATAATCCTAATGCCCAAGCTGCCCAGAACTACTCAATTGTGGAAGATTTGGGTCAAACCCTGTGTGCTATGTCGACACTCGAAGTACTTCATGCTTTTCCTTCGCAAAGGAAAGCCCTTTTATCTGCTTTAGGAGCCCTCGATTCTGATAGCCCGAATGTCATCAAGCTTCACACTACTGATGTTTAGCCTCAGTTATCCTATCATGTAGCTTTCCAAGTTCATGTTAGGTGTTTGGAGATGATCGTTAAGCGTACCATCGTTGACGAAGGTGTGTCTACTTCAGTAATGACTTTATCTTGTTGGAAGCCTCTCGGCTCACCCCCGTTGTTGAAGTCTACGACCTTGCTTACAGCATTTTATGGTTGGTCTTTCAAGCTATATGGTATTCTCCCCTCCCTTGAGGTCCACTTGGGTGGGAAATCCATGCCTATAGAGGTTGAGGTGGTTGATGCGCCCATCGAATACAACCTCTTACTAGGTCGGAATTGGATTTACACTATGAAAGAGATCGTATCTTCTGTTTTCAAAGTTATTTGCTTTCCCCATTAAGGAAAGATTGTGACGATTGATCAACTATCCTTTAAATCTGTAGCATCACGAGGATCTATGGTCCCCCAAATTGAAAATTCTCAGCTGGCAACTAGGAATGTTGGTGTAGGATTATATCCCTCCTTGATGGGATCTTTCGATTTTTCCGCACCAATATCCTTTATAGGAACCATCTCCGATGATAACCCTTCGTTGTTGACTCCTGTGTCAATTCAGACATCATACTTTAATGATCTGTGGACTCTAGCTTCCACGAGTTCCTTGTCAGGAGACTCTTCGCACATCAGAATGGACATGCCCTTGTCTGCAGCTGAGCTTGATTATCATGATATTCAACAAGCCACTGCAGAGTCGGATCTCTCTTCTTCGGGGACAAAGGAAGAAGATCATGTTATGCTGCCTGCATGGGTAGTTGACTTTCACATGACTTCCTTGATGATACTTTACCTTCATATGAGGCCATTATTAAAGCCATGAACGACAATGACAAGCCTTGGGAGGACCTCCATCATAGATCTTATTTCCTTCCCAACCTTGATCTTATTGAGCAAGATGAAAGTATTTCTACCACAGTGACTTGGATCGGATATTTCTTTACATATGTTTTAGATATGATCTTAGTACTAATGTTTCTTGGAGACAGGATTCTTAGCTGGACTTATGCTTGCTTATTTGTCCTTTTTAACACTTTATTCGATCATGTTGGGTATATTCGGAACCTTGCATATAGGTTTAGGCTTCCCCGTGGTTATGATGCATTTGAACCTTTTTCCATCTGAATTCGTCATAGGGTCGAACCTGTTGCCCATTGGTGTGTTAGCCATCTTTATATGCATTGTGCACCAGTCCGACAGCAGAGCCTACCTAACATGGGTCACCCTAGTCAGCACCCTAACGTAGTCGTATTTATTTTAGTCATTTTTTTAACACAAACGGATGAGAGATTTTATATATTAAAAAAGGAAAAAAGACATAGTTTACATAGTGTAGAAGCTGGTTTGTTTCCTGTTAGAGAGAAACAACCACTTCTATCCAATCATATTTTACATAACTGCTGCTAGTATGGAAAAATTTTCCAAAGAGCACTATGATTCCCACAAGCTGAACCTAGAAACAAAACAACCCTAATATACTTGAGCGGAGCTGTTATATTTTGAAACATTAGCCAGGCTTAAAGCCTCCACTAGTACAACTGAAGAACATATCCTAGAAATCAAGGAGCAAAGTAACTAGAGAGTAAGAAAAAACAAAAAATATCTCGAAGTACCAACCACCACATTCTACTAGAGATCGGCCATTCCACCCTGTTCAAGTTGCAGGTCCTTCTTCGATCCTCTGATCTCGGCACGTAGACAATCGATTTTCCCATCCACAATCCAAAGTTTGCTATAGAGCGAGGTGAGCTTTGTGTCCAGGTTTACAGAGCATGGACACCCATTGTCCAGAACCTCAGCAAGGCTATTGATCTTCTCGTTTATCTTTCCACTGCTGTCACTGAACTCCTTGTTTGTAACTTGTAACAAAGTATACATATGTTGAATAGCCTTTTTAAATTCAAATTTTTCCCCGCGCAGCAGGCGAATCTGGGCTTCCATGTCGGCCAAATCCTTCACATCCTTTGGAATGTGACCAAAGTCCTGAGAAGATCCAGAGCTCATTCCTTTGAGTTTGACAAGGGGTGATTCCACCAGAGGGTCGGAGCTACCATCACTATTTGCACCATACTTCATCCCATGATACAGAGGATATCTCTTCATGAATACTGTAGCCTAGAACGAGGGATTGTTTTTCGACAAAGTAGACAATTGGCATTTGATGCGACCATCTTTGCATGCTCCATAATAGAACCAAAGAAATACCAATAGTGATACCGGTAGCGAGCTCCTTCATCCCTATTAAATAATTTGTCGTCCCGAATACCCAGGATCATTAAGGAGTGCATGCCACCCACGTGAAAACCATGTGACTCTAGCATGAGAGTGGCTCCTTCTCCGAGGCATAGGGGAGTGTGAGAGTGGCTCCTGCTCCTTCTATGATCCTTCAAGTCATTGATCCAAAACCAAAATTTGTTTTGTGGAGGATAGGTATCGACTCCCCCACCAAGGTTAAAACGTATCTCACAAAGAATAGTCGATGGGGACTCTACCATCCATAGAAGAGCAACCTTATGGGATCCAAAAAATTTCAAAAACCTTATTATTACTAGCCATAATTCCCCAATCAAGTCTAACACCGATGTTTTCCATTGCATCCGCTTCCTGGTTATTATTTCTCAGGATATGAAGGAAGCTAATGGTGCTAAACTCATTAATAAGACACTTAAGGACCGGTAAAACTTGGAGACCGGCCTTTTATGATTCTTAACCGTGTCTCTTGCCTCTCGAATACCAACATGGAGTCACTGAAAACAACCAAGTCAGTGAGCCCCTCTTCCCTAGTGATCTCCAAGCCTTTTAAAAGAGATAGCCATTATGCACTATTATTGGACCTCCTTCCAATACCCCAAGCGAAATATTTCCTCTTGCTTCCTTCTGAGTCATGGAGTACTCCACCCGCACCTGCCAACCCTAGGTTGCCTTTCAATGCACCATCAAAGAACATGGTATTACGACCAATCTTAGTCCTCCAATCTTTAAAGTTTTCAACGGTCATCCTCATATGCCAATTCTGAGTTATATGTTGTCCATAGCACGGGGCCAAGGAAAGGGAGGGGTTTGGAATTAACAAGTCAGAAGCCCAAATTATTTCCTCAATTTTCAAGGGTTCCTTACTAATATTCTTCATGCCATTCGTCAGTAATGCTTCATCCCACAGTGCCTTGGCCGAGACTATTACTTTGCCTGGAGTGGATCGGATTTCTTCAAAAATTTCCATGTTCCTGGCCATCCAGATCTTCCAACAGATGTATTTGGGAAGGGATTCCCACATTCTTTGAAAGTCAGGTTTATTATGAAGAGTTCCTTGGCAATAGTCTTTCTAGCAAGCAAATAGATCATCCCAATTCGTCGAGAGCGTAACCACAAAATTTAAATCAATGTACGCTCTATTCCAAACATCTTGAGCGAATTTGCATTCAAGAAAAAGGTGATCAATTGTTTCGTCTGCCTCTTTACAGAGTATACATAGCGCAGGCCCTTCTATGCCTCTCTTTCTGAGTCTCTCCGCAGTGAGGATTTTGCGATGGGAAAGGATCCAGCTGAAGAAATTAATCTTAGGAAGACCCTCTTTTCCCAGACTTTGCTCCACTTTTTGTCCTTTCCTCTGTTGAAATTGGATCTGTCCATCATACGATATCCTTCCTTGACAGTGAAGGTCCCAGATTTGCCCCATCCTCTTCGGTCTTTCATGTTTTGGTGGACAGGGGCAGCGCCATGTAGTAGAGAGAGGAAGGTGTTAAATTCTGCAAGAAAGTGCTCTGGAATCTCTGGAGCGATCTAGCCTACCCATCTACCCTTATCGGTCCACACGGATAGATAAAAAAGGGTGGTGATATTGGGTTGGTCCATCCAGCTCTTTAAGTCGCCAAAGTTCTGAAGAAAGTTGGCAGGTGATGTCTAATCCAGACCTAGACATTCAAGCTAGATATTAACTTTCTTACCGCTACCAGGAATCCAATAAAGTTGCTACTAGACAATAGCCGATGCCTTCTTACATAACTTCCAGATGGGTGTGCCATTTTTGTTATGATCTATATCCTCCACACACCTTCTTCTATCACCTTTCATGTATTTCTTTCTGAGAATCTCCTTCCACCATGTTTTTTTCCTTGAGATCACTCTCCAAAGAATTTTGGCACCTAGTGCGAGATTCATCATCATGGGATCTTTTATCCCGGATCCTCCAAAAATTTTAGGTTTGCAAACTTTCTCCCAAGTCATCAAATGGAATTTATTTGTTCCATTCGATTTCCCTCCTTACCACATAAATCTTCTGATTTCTCTCGTAATTTCCTTAATGACCATTTTTGTGGCTAAAGAAATAGAGAAAACATAAAGTGGGTAGGCAGAGAGTACTGAGTTGATCAAAACCAACTTACTCACCTGGTTGAGCCACCTTATAGATCCCCACGAAGATATTTTGATTTTGATTTTTTCAATAAGTTCCTACCAATTGGTCACCTTTTTGTTTCCTTTGAAGATTGGAATCCCTAGGGATTTGAATGAGTTCCATGAAGAACAACCTTTGAAACCGAAAATCTGAGCTATTCTATCCAAAGTACCCGCTGGGCAATTCCAGCCGTAAACTCTCGGTTTGGCTGAGTTTACTTTGCCATCAGAGGCTGTGAGGAAATTTGCTAAAGATTTTTTAAATCTCTCAACAATGATAGTAGAAGCTCCTCCAAGCATAATTTTATCATCAGAAAATTGGCCGTGGTTAGTTGCTTTTACACCTCTCTCAATCTTCAGCCCTTTTATCTCACCTGACCTTTGTAAGAGTTGAAGCCTCCTGCTCAGATATTCTGCCATCAGCAGATAGAGAAAGGGTGACATGGGACAACCTTGTCGAAGTCCTATGGTGGCTTGGAAGAAGTTGGTAGGCCTTCCATTTACAAGGGGAGCTATCCAGGGTCTATTGATGCATGCTTTCACCCACCTTACAAATCTGTTGGAGAATCTAAATCTTGTCATTACTTCGAACTGGAAAAAGTGGTTGACCCTGTCAAATGCATTTTCCATATCCAATTTAATGGCCATTCCTTGCTGATTTCTTTCCATACTAGAGTGAATGGCCTCTTGGACTATGATGATATTATCTAAAATTTGCCTACCAGCAATGAAGCCACCTTGAGAGTCGGAAACGATCCGACCCATAAGTTTTTTCATCCTTGTGGAAATAATCTTTGAAAGTATCTTATAAGAGGTGTTGCAAAGGGAGATGGGCCAGAATCTGTCAAGAGAGAGAGGGTTGGTCTCCTTAGGGATGAGTTCCAAGAAGGAGGAATTTGTGGCTCCACCGATTTTATCCTTTTTCCTAGTCCAATTAAGCATTCTCTTCAAATCCTCTTTTATAATACCCCAAGCATCCCTATAGAAATTTATGGTGAATGGGTCGGGCCCGGGGGCTTTATCCATCTGGAGATACCAAATAGCATCCCTTATTTCATATTCTAGTATAGGCTTGTCGAGCTCATGATTTTCATTTTCAGATATGAGCAAAGGAATACCTGAGAGCAAGTCAGCTTGTGCTTCTGGGTCGGCTTCATCCTTATCAGTGTAGAGTTCCCGAAAATGCTCTAGAGCATGCATCTTAATCTCCTCCTATCCTATCAACCGGTTCCCATTAGTATCTTTCAACTCCTTGATAATGGTGTGGCTTAGCCAGACTTTTATTTGTTTGTGGAAATATTCAGTATTGTTGTCCCCTCCTTTAAGCCACAACTGCCTGGACTTGAGTCTCCATGCCTCTTCCTCAAGCCTGGCAGCATTGAGGATTCTCAAATTCAAATCCTTTTCATTATATAGAGAAGAGACAGTGATCTCATCATCCATCATACTATGGTGCAAAGATGCGAGATCGGATTGGAGCTTCCGCTTGAGCGAGTCTAGCTTTATATACTTAGATTTGACCCAAAGTTTTAATACATCATGCACAGCTCTTAGCTTGATTTCCTAGATGTAACTAGCAGAGCCATAATGTCAGGAGCTACAAGCATTCTGTATTAGATACAAGAGACTCTTATCATGCAGCCAAAGAGGGTTGAAACGAAATGGTAGAGGCCCTAGGTTTCCCGGAACGGAGAGGGTTAGGAAAACGAGCTTGTGGTCATAAGCAGCAGAGGGAAGGGCAAATGCATCAAGTAGAAGATTCTTTTGGAGGAAGGAGGAGCTTACCAGGAAACGGTCCAACCTTGCTGCTATATGGCCGGAACTAGATCTTCTATTGCTCCAAGTGAACTTCTCATTTTTCATCTTGATATGCAGCATGTCCAATTCGAAGATTAGGTCCTCAATTTTTTCCCCATAAGGGACCCGAACCCTTGAGCCGCCACGTTTCTCATGCTGCAATTTGATGGTGTGGAAATCCCCCGCGATGATCACATCTTTATCATGTAGATCTTCTTTTAGGTTAAGCAGGTCCTCCCAAAAGATGTCCTTATCCCTATAGTGCATTGGGCCATAAATGTTGCAGATAAAAGTTGAATGTTGACTGTAATTTTCCTGAATTTCAATGAGAAGCTAGTGCTGGTTTTTTTTTGTAGAAATTATCGAGTATTTGCTTGAGAGGAAAGTAGCAATGCCTCAAGAGGCTCCAATAGAACTTTGGACTTGTCCATGACGGTCCTTCCAAAAAAGACGTGAGAGTGCCAAGGTCTCCACATCTATCATTTTTGTTTCCTGAAGTAACAACAAGTCTAGTCTTTCAATTTTCATCATATCTCTTAGGGATTCAACCTTTCTTGCGCCCCCCATACCCCTGTCAATTCCAGGAGATCGCCTTCATCATTTCTTAATTGGTTGAGATCCTGCTAGAGATCTTCTTTCCGGTTTTGCCCCGCCTTGGGTTCTCGCATTTTGAAGCAACTTTGTTTCCTCTATACTTTTTTGCCTTCCCGGCTCTAGCTCCCTCTCTGCTCCTTGCTCTCAGTGATATCTTAGCGATTTCCTTCCTCTAGTATTTGGAATCAGGACAACAGATCTTGTGTTTCTAGTGAATCATGCAATGACGAGTGTTCTGGAGTGAAGATCTGAGGGCCAATAGTGCTTTGTTTTACCATGTCCTCCCACGAGCCTCCATGGGTTGTGACTTCATCCACGACCACCTCTATTCGTTCAGTTCGAGGAGAGGGGGTGGGAGAGCCAGAGGGGATGAGAGTTGCATCCGCCTCAGGTTCAATCTCATGAATTTCCCCATCCTCCAAAGGAAAAGATTGAAATTGATTACTGGTAGTGGCTTCTTGCTCTTCCTGCACTTTTTCTTTATTTTTTTCAACTTGAGTTCCATTTGATGGGGGGTTTGGCTGGGGAGCTCTCCTTCCTCTTTTAGCTTGCTTCCATCCTTCCTCGAGATTTTGCTTAGGGGTTTCATGTACTGATTTTGGACAATTTTTAACGAAGTGGCCATATTCGTGACATTTCTTACACTTGAATGGAAACTGTTCATAATCTACTTTCTGAATGTGCTCCCAACCATCCATATGTAGCTTTACCACCTCTCGCATGCCTTTTTCCAATTCGACTTCAACGCAAATTCTAGCGCATGAGAAAAGTGTTCCTTTTGGCTCAGCTTTTTCGATATAGGTACCAAGGCCATTCCCAATAGCCTGCAAAGTTGCATCATTCCAACAGTGTAACGGGAGATGGGGAAGGAGGACCCAAACCAGGACAACTAAGGGAACGTCTGTTTCCAGATCAAAGGAGAGACTCCAACGGTTTAGGTAAAGGCCACGAGAACCCAAGAAGTAAGGTCCACTTATGAAAATAAGATCTATGTATGTTTTAAGCTCAAACAAGAAGGTGAAGAAACCCTTACTACAAAAGCAATGTTGCAAGTCTCCGGAGATCAAGGGCATCCAGTTTTTATTAATCCAGGTATCCATGGTCTTGGGGGAAGGCTAGATGCCGATGAACTGACCGATTACACCTCGTTCACTCAGGGAAAGATCTTTTAGTCTGGAAGTTGCCAATGTGATCTGGATCTGTGGAGCGGTCGTTTGTTTTACAAAAGCATCACTAGAAACCAGGTAGGAGGACGACAGCGTCGGAGTTGCAGCAACTAGGGCCCTGAATGCCTCATCCAAAAGATGCATGCGGTCCTCTAGGCTGGGCTCCGAGGGAGGATCCATCAAGGTCGTTCCCTCGAAGAGGTCGAGGGGAGCCCAAACATCAGCAGCCAGGCAGCGCTGAACACAGAATAGTTTGCTCTGTGCCCTAGCTGAGCTTCCTCGCGTAGTCTGCACACTCGTTGGTCCTGTCGCTATAAAGACGTATTTATTTTAGTCATTAACAGTTGCCTTATTTAGTAATATATTTGGTCATTGATTTGGTCATTAATTGTGGCAATTAATGACCAAATATATGACTAAATAAGGCAACTGTTAATGACTAAAATAAATACGACTAAGTTAGTCGAGCTAGAAGATACTATAAATTAGCTATTATTAGTTGCCGACTAAAAAATAGTTGTTTATATGTGAATTTTAGTCATTTTTTTATTTGCTAATTTCTCATTTTGTACTAGTGATGACATTCTACCTCGATTTTTAAGATATGGTGGAGGACGGAGGTGAAATGACCCTTCAATGCTATTTCCTTTCTTGTTGGGAAATTTTTTTATGTAATTGGTAGTAAGGAAAACTCAAGACACAGATAAATTAACCCAAACTCCATGACTCATTTCTATTATTTGTTAGAATGGGAAATTTTTTTATGTATACAAGTTTCCAACCATGATTCTTGCATGTATTGCCTCGATTTGATTCATGGTTATTCATTTAAACTAGTTGGATATGTTTTAAACACCGTATAAGTCTATTGTTTGGAATTTGTAGCCATGGGAAAGAGTTCATAAACAACCTTCCATTTATTAATGAACCCATTTTCCTTGAGTTATTTTTCATGCATAATTAGATTATGAATCTTATCTTATAGAAGATAATCATATGGCTAAAGTCTATTAAATTTATAGAAGATAATTCATATGGCCAAAGTCTATTGAATTTTTATGTTGTTTAGCTTTTTGATGACTTCCAAAACTAGAGTTATAACAATGTTATCTTCTTGAAATATGGCCTCTACATTCCAAGAGGATATTTAATTCATTGAAGATACCCTCATTTGACTTGAGATGTAACTTGAAGGTCTAAAGTAACATATGAAGTTTTCCTACACATTATGTCTTGACATTTGTGCCCATGAGAGTGGGAATAACGTGGGGGATAACATAAGAAATGATTCCATTGTTGGGGATTGAGTTCTTCCTGGGATATAATGACAAATATTGGTCATTAGTAAAAAAATTCACTTTTACTTTTTGATGTTCTTTAAATTATTTACTTTTAGGTTGTGTTATTGTATATGTGATATTATAGCCCTTGGGAGATAACTTTGTGGGGATTGAGTTCTTCTTGGGATATAATGACAAATATTGGTCATTAGTAAAAAAATTCACTGTTTCTTTTTTATGTTCTTTAAATTATTTACTTTTAGGTTGTGTTATTGTATATGTGATATTATAGCCCTTGGGATATAACTTTGTGGGTAGTGTGGAATCTGGAGTTGCGAGTAGATTATTTTTTCACTTTCTGCTGCACTTAAACTTTATTGCAGTATTTATTTTCTTTGAAGTTGGCATTGGGTTCATAAGCGGTCTACTTTTCTTGAAACTATATTGTCAAATGAAATCCTTTTAATTCATTGTTCTAATTTCTGCATCGTCACTGTTAAAGGCAATGACATCTAACGACAGTGTCCTCCCTACCATTGTGAAATATGGGAAATGAAACAGTATCCCCGCTAGTACTAATTGGAAATTGTTTGTGTCTGAAATTTGACAGCAGAAAGTGGCATACATTTTATTTATTGGCAGTGCATCTGGAACTATGGGATATGCTTCCCCTAGATTCAAACATCGATTCTAATGCTTTAAATTGAAATGTTTAGTTTCAACTTTCGTTCTGTAATGTGTTTCATAATTTAGGAGTGATTTTCTAGGTCATTACCTGTCAATTCACGAAGGTCTCCAAAGTTATTGTTGTTTGATTCTTCTACACATAAACTACATGGCTTGGGAAAGTTTCTTCGTTTCCTTGAAGTTTCACTGAACTGTCATTCTAGTTGTCATTATTTTGGAAATTTTAAATGTAATTTTTGGAATGTTGCAGAGTTTTTCCATTTTCAACAGTGCCTTCATTGTATATGAAACTTGCTTTATTGGTAGTGCACATTGAGAAACCTGAACTCAATTATTTGTGTTTAGGACCCTGTGTTAAATAGAATGTACAACAAATAGCTCTATAGTATTTACTCTAACGTTCAACAAATTAATAGGAGATTGGTTCTTACCCATGGTTTTTGTAGGGTGAGATCTGTGGAATGTGGAATGGAATTGAAGGCACTTCATTTGAAGAAAGGCTTCGGCGTGGCAAGGATAATCAACATGCATAGAAGTTTGAGCATGATCATGATTTCCCTAAAGAGCAGGCCATTCTTTGTGCTAGGAACAGAACTGAAAGATGCTTGGATGGCCACACAGGGAAATCACCTATGCGAAGTTCTAACAACTCATGACTCAAATCAAATCGATGCCTTTCACCTGTGAAGATGACTCAACGATCTCCATCCCCACCTACTAATGACATAAGCCACCGTTTGTCTTATGAAAAAAACAACAAAAGAAAAAGGTTGGAGAATGAGCACGGTTTTAGCAGTGTCACTGGTATATGGGGAGAGACAAGGACGCGGAGAAGTGTAGATCGTGTTGGTGATTCTGATAGATGCAATCCTCATTCATATAATCAAGATAAAATGCGAAACATAGACTTTGTAATTGTTTTCAAGGACAATGAAGACCGTAGAGGCAGGTCTCGAAGTACAAAGAGAGTTTGTAGGCCTCGAAGTCATTGCCAGATCCAACAATATACCCCTTTGACGTTCCAACAATCTTTGAGTTGTCTTTGCAAAATTTTGCAATTTTGTCTGAACAAAGGCATCATCAAGTTGTTCACCTCAAACTTTTTAATTAAAGGCCTAAACAATACAAATGTCGATATCAAACCCTTGAGAGTTTTTGTTAAGTGCAATACTCTCCACATCAAATCTTTTAAAGTGGTCATTACAATATAGGGTTATCTCACGGAAACAAATTATTTGGAATTCACTCTCATAAATTAATGACCATGGAAATGTGGAAACTAATAAATTTTAATAATAAAATATTGAAAATAATAAATTTAGGCTATAAAAATACCTATAATATAATTGGAATTCACTCTCATGAATTAATGACCATGGAAATGTGGAAACTATTAAATTTTAATAATAAAAATATTGAAAATAATAAATTTAGTTTATAAAAATACCTATAATATAAAAAGTTTTATTCTAAGTAAATATAAAGAAATAATACAAGGCAAAGTAAACATAAAAAAAATTCTAATACAATTAAAACATAGAAATAAAAATCTAGTTAATATAAAAACCTGCATTATAAAAAATAAAAATTATTTCAAAATTTCAAAATATCATTTATTCTTTGTTGGAACAATCTTCTTCTTTATGTCTTCTATTCAATTGCGAAATCTAGGGAAAAAGTGTGGGAGATGTGGGAAAAAATAGAATACAATCTTGGTCTTTATGTCTTCTATTTAATTGTGTAATTTAAGCTAAAAGTGCAAAAGTTGTGATAAAAAGATAGGAAAAATAATAATAAGGCATGCTTAAGGTCAAAGGTTCACAACTAAAAGCTTTATAGATACTATCTTAAAAAAAAGAAAGATATTATATATTTGTTAATTTTTTTGATAAATATTATATTAATTATAAAATTTGTGAAAAATTGTGATAATAAAATTTATAATATTATCATTGATTTTTTTTCATTAAGATAAAATTTATATGAAAAACAATTATTAATACATAGAATCAATAGTTTTGAAAAAATAAAAAAATGAAAAAAAAAACTAAATTTTTTTCTTTCCTAAGTTTACATATATAATCAGCATATACATGATTCATATTGTCATTATATTTATTATTTAATTTTTAATTAATAAAACTACTTTTATCTTTTTTATTTATTTATTTTTTATTTAAATATTAATTAAATTTTTTTTTTTTCATGAATTATGTTGGTATTTTAATTATGATTTATTTTTAATCAATATAACTACTTTTACTTTTTTATTTTTTATTTAAATATAACTAGGTTTATAGATTTTTTTTATTATTTAAATGTAAATAAATATATAGGATTTTTTTTTTAAATTTATAAAGATGAATTGAAAAATTTAATGTTTTTTAATCCTTTGTAGTAATAAATAAAATTGGCAAAAAATTATATACATTTTAAATAGTTTGATATTGAATATGAACAAAAGTATATAGAAATTAAAATATAGGTAAAAGAAAAATGTTATTTAGAGTAATTTTTTGAATATTTGTTTTAAAAATAGTGTGAAGAAGTAGAGTTGTAAGTAGTTATTGATACAAGTTTTTAAGAAATTTCTGTTTGAAAGAGTAAGGACTCAATTCCAAATAGATCTCAGAACAACTTTTTATGATTTCTAACAACTAAAATTAAAAATATTATAATATTTTTAATTAATAATATGAAAGTCATGAATATATAATTAAGAAGATGATAATATTGGACATTAAAACTTTTTCTTAATTAAATTATATTTAAAATTATTTCTTTCAAAACTTATATGATAATTGTTTAAGAGAAAGAACTGTTTTTTTTTCAAATCATTATATCATATATTCAATTTACTTTTTACAGTTATATTTTAGGATTTGTTTGCGTGCATATATTCATTTTTAAAATTAATTAAACTTGAACATATACTATATACTTTTCATATGTTAAAGGTTGTTAAAATTGAATTAAAAATCACAATACATAAATTTTTAAAAGGATAACAAAGTGTAACTTTGAATACTTACTCTTACTATTATGTACATGCATTATTCATCATAACTTTCTATGAGATTGTTTTATTTTATAAATATTGTTTTTTTGTTTTTTTTTTAAATAAAAAATTATATATTTAAGATTGTTAACTACAAAATATTAAATTAATAATAACTCTTCAAAATAAAATATGATTAACTTTGTTATTTAAATTTATCCCCTTTAAATTTTAACATTTTTATGTCTCAAAACATTTTCCATATTAAAATTCCCTATCACATAAAGAAGCTTCATGTAACTAATTACCGAACCTAACAAACTATGCCATAAAAAATATTAGTGGTCTAGGTATATGGGGAGAGTAGGTCACTCCTTAACTTTGCTAGAGAATCCCCACCATATTTGTGTGAACAAGTTGGGGTACGCTCATTTTATATTTTCCTTTACTATAATAAGTCTTAGGTTCAAATTATTAATTATACATTTAGTTTTAAAATTTAAGTTGATTGAGAAAATCCTAAACCTCAAAATAATATACCAATTTTATTATATTATGATTTTTATGTTACTAAGAATTTTTACAAATCAGTAATAGTAGTGCCTCCTTTTCTTCAAACCTATATCTCTCTTAGGAATTTGACCTTGAAGTAAACACAAATGTTTTAGAGAATTGAAATAACTTTTTACTTGTTTCTGAAATCATTTGGTGCTGCCACTGATGATAAATTGCACAAGCTTCATTATGGATTTGTTGTCATATTCATAAACAACTTGATAAATTGCACAAGCTTCATAAACTACTAGTATATTGGTATAAAACTAGTATATACCAGTATATACACTCATGTATATACTGGTATATCCAGTATATACACTCATGTATATACTGGTATATCCAGTATATACACCAGTGTATATACACTGATGTATAGACCAGTATATATACTGGTATATACACTAGTGTATATACCGGTATATAGGTCAGTGTATTTACCTGGTGTATACACCAGTGTATACACTAGTATATAAACCGGTGTATATACCAGTATATACACCGGTGTATATACTGTATATACACCGGTGTATATATTGTATATACACCAATGTATATACCAATATATATATATATATATATCGGTGTATATACTGGTATATAGACCAGTGTATATATTGGTGTTATACACTGGTATACACCATATCCACGTATAGTAATATACACTAGTGTATATACTGGTAATATACACTAGTGTATACTGCTAGTATACACTTATTAATAATATACACTAGTGTATATACATTGGTATATGCACTAGTGTATATATGTTGGTATAAATTTAGTAATATACACTAGTGTATATATTGGTATACACTAGTACTAGTATATACACTAGTATATATACTAGTATACACACTATAATATATATTGATGTATATACCAGTATATACATTGGTATATATACTAGTAATATACTGTAACCTACCTAGTACTTATAACATTGGAAAAGCATTAATTTAACTTTTATTGTAAAGTTTTGTATTAAATGACCAAGGATGGTCAAGGATGACTGTAAATGAATAATATTATTATTTAAATAAATTAAATAGGAGACACTCACCCAAAGAGACTGTTAAAGAGTGTTCACTGACCCACTAGGAGGAATGGAATTTGATGTAGAAGGAAATGGACAAGTGGCAACATCTGAACTTAATTATTAGTTGTTGTTATGGGACAACTACCATAAAAATGTGGTCAGGTTCCCCAAGGTTGGTGGAACTGAGCTGATGGCTCACTGAATGCAAACTGACCACTAAAGACCTAGGCAATCTTTATATAGCCATCGAATTTGAGCAGGAGCTCACATATTCTCTGACGATAGAACTTTTCTTATGGTGTTAGAAATGAGCCCACAAGATTTTCAATGAGGGGATTCTAAGTATTGAGTTGCAGAGTAAGACTGTCTTATTCCTACTGAGTACATAGGTAGAGCTATGCATGCAAGTCTTCATGATTGTTGAAGTACATAAGAGTGGTTTGTATGCAAGTATTCTTGATTGCTGAAGTACAACTTGAGTGCCTTGCTTCTACATGCTTCTTCTTCCTGGTGGTTCAGTGAACAGGCTCGGGGGTCCAAAAGCAAGTGATCTTGGCTGCTTTCTGGAGAAGGTTGGGAGGAACGGTCATCTTTGCGTGTCTGTCCACCCTATCAAGTTATCAGGTTCTACTTTGTTTATGCTAATTTCTTTTAACCTGTTGATCTGTTTCTGCAAACTGAATACAAATGTTTTCTTAAGTTTTTCTTTGCAGATGTATCTTATCTATCAGACAGATTAGAGAAGACAGAGTTAAGAATTGAAATACTATTTCTATAAATCAAATGAATGATCAGATTTGAGAATATGGAATGAATGAATGTAAATGTCTTCCTGTATTTTTCCTTTCACTCTAAGGTTATATGTGCCTGTCGGAAATCTCTCCTTCTGCAAATGTGCATAGACCAAGTCTCCTTCCCTGAACGAGTGTAGCCTCTTCTTCCTGTCAGCTCTCAACTTGTATGCCACATTACTCTTCTCTATGCGCTTTTGCACATCTTCATGCACTTCCTTCATATGCTCTGCGAATGATTCTGCATCCATGCTTTTCCTGATTTATGTCGGTAACTCAACCGATTCAGAGAATTGTTATACGTGAATTCTGCTTATGGGTAAAAGCATGGTATTGTGTCTCACTATGTGGCAAGATAATTTATGATGGTATTATAAATTTATTCAAAATATCTATTATAAAAAATAAAAAATGTATTTTAAAAAAAATATTAAAAATAATCTTAACAATCACTTGTATATTATTTCCATATTCAAATAAAAAACTATTGATTTTGAAGTCGTGAAATGATATTTTTTGGGCCACGCTTTTACATACAAATAATTTTTTTATTTATATTAATAATTCAATAATAATTAAAATATATCATAAAATAATGGGTACCCACATGAAACTGGTACCCAAAATAACAGCAACAACAGCGCGTCAGCGGAAAAAAAAAAAGGACGCGCATACACCTTCAAAGGCGCACACGCGTTAGTGGCACGTATGCACCTCTGTTTTTTAATAAAAAAAATAGAGCTCACGGGTCTGTCATTTTCGACAGACCCGTGAGCTGATTTTCCAACCCGCGAGCGCACTCTCAACCCTGCGAACGCGTTCTCCATGCACCCAAGTCGTCCCCAACAGCAAGCAAACGCCCCTACACCACGGTGCCATCCTATTCTCCGGGTAGGTGCTCCTCAAAGCACAAATTTGTGTTTATTTTTGTTTTCCATTTGAATTTTAATTTTTAAAAAAATTTACAATCCATTAAAAAACCAAGTAAATTTAATTGCAGGCCATCTACACACCTAACAAGATGGCAGACACACCTGAACCATCCGATGAAACCAATGAAACTCGACCTCTAGAAGACAATATGGGAACCGACAATGAACCCAATGAAAACCCTGAAGATCAATTACACCAAGACTTAAATCAATTGAGGCACTAAGTAATGAATTGAACAGTACCAAGGAACCCTCTCAGGTTTCCTTGGCTTCATCACTTCAAAACATTATTGAATCAATAAATATTACACACAGTGAGATAACAAACTTGAGCCAATATAGGGCTTGAATGAGGGAACACTACTCCACTTGGTTGTCCAAAGAGCAGATAAAAGACCTCAACATCACCAAAGCCTGGTTGTATAGCAAGTTCATAGTTCCCTTGACGGGACAACCTCCAGCTGTGCGAGGGCTCGAGTTTGCATGGACTGGTGCAGTTACCAGCCATGGAGAGATAACTGGAGAAAGAGGTGGTTCATGGTGTTTGACAGGCCCCCTGTGCAACAATTTGGAGGTCCCACAGTATTTCCTTCGAAAATTGTGGGTTGAGTTTGAGCTAAGGGTACCATGTCAACTATTTTGACATCACTGAGTTTCAGGGTGTCGGTCTTGGCTCTGCCCAAGATCGACCTCAGGCGCACCGCAACCCACTTAGAGGACCTCCTGCACCCAGGAGAGAGCCAAACCCCCCCTCCTCAGCCACCCGGGTTTGGTACCGGTCTAGATGAGATTCATGACTCCATCAGACGTGCCACACATGACTTGCTTAGACATACCAAATTTGTGGCCATGTCTTCCCAGAGCCGCGAGGACATCGATGAGACACAGACAGCTGCATAGTCTATGGGTGGTGGCCGAGACATGCCGGGTATAGGTGAAATCCAGGTCGGGCCTTCTAGTTTTGCTGTAACGACACATTGTTGTTCTCACTGTGGTCATTCTTGCCATCGTGATACGCAGCAGCATGCCACAGGGAGCTTCATGGATCAGGTTTGCTATTGTTTTATTTAATGTTCAAGTATTTGTTGTATTTTATTTGATATCGTATTGCTTAATATATTTAACTTTGAATTACACATTGTTGACTTTATTTGTTTTAATGTTCATTTATTGGGTGCCGGGTCTCCATCCCCCAGGTGGGAGGACGTCAGTTCCTTTGACCTCGATGGAGCCATGGAGGCAGTAGAGGAGATTGCGGCACCATACACACAGGTAACTTTACTTTGAATAATTAGATCCAGTTATGAGTAATTTGTGTTCAGTAATTACAAATTAATTAGAACTGAGTAATTACCATATTATCATCGCATTTTACAGTTGTGTTTATATTATTGTCTAATTTATTTGAGAGTTATAAATTCATATAATCCCACCAAAAAAAAAATGAAACCTTATAAAACATGAAAACCTAACAAAACTATAAACATTTGTGTTAGACACAATGTTCACTGAGAGGGGGGGGTGAATCAGTGAGCCTATACTTTATTTAATTTCAACTTCAATCACCAACTAGTATATCATCATTTCACATTCACATCATATTCATCAATGAACGAACTATAAACTAATGAAACACATCAACACATAATACGAGACTAGATATAGTTTTTGTAATCTTTTGTATTTGGTTCAACGGCTACAACCGTGAGGAAATTCAACACCAACTGATACAATGAGCACCAACTCATCATCTAAGACCCAACCTAGTTTTTCTTAGATCCTGCTAAGAAAATGGATACAAGACCTTGCTTGTATTTACAATTACAGATTTTTCGCATATCATACATATCACAGTCATGTCATTATTCATATCATCTCATTCATCAATCTACTGCTAGAACCTTGTCTTCAATCATCATTCTGTCCCTGTTTCATCATGTCCAGCATCTTCTCAAACATATCGATATTCTATCTACATGCACATCTTTAACATGTCATCAAACTGTCATTAACCATAGGCAAATTATCATTCTGCTATCAAGATATCAAACATATCCACATTTATAGCACTTTCTGCTCATCATCACTCTGTCATAATTTTAACCAGCATATACACAAATACATCATTCTCTCCTTTCACCATACTCCTGCCCAAAATATCATAGTCTCTTCATACTGTCTACATCGTCATGTCTTTCTTCTATACATGCACATCATATCATAGGATATTCGATCGACCTATCTATGTAATTTTCATTTTATTTTTATTTTTAATTGTTGAGCCGACTTTGTCCTTTGAATGGACACATAATAGTTCACATACAATGTTTTATTTGCATGCTTTTTTTGGTTTGACTTCACACAACCACATCAAAGGCCACGTTAGAAACTTAGGGCTTCCTCATTTTTTTTGTGGGCTTCTACATCATCATGTTTAAATAATTCAGCATCAAAGGTTTCGTCAAGATATTATAAGGGAAAGGGCTCCATCACACCCACAATAGTAGACCACAAACAATTCCAAGAACCGCAAGGAAACAATACATTATGTCTTCATCACCATACATCAAGGATTCCACATATGGACATCTTCAAGGTTCAAGGGCTTCAACATCCATCGTAAGTGCCATTAGATAAGGGCTGATTCAATTTGTATGTGGGTTTCAATGTGCGTTCCACCATCAAGAGTCAATCATTTAGTATTTAATCAACATGCTTTCAATGGACATCAATCCCATCATCAAATGGTAGCATGGACCATCACCAAGGGTTCCATTGCCCCATCATGTTGAATAGAGCATGAAGTTGGAAAGTCTTGGTTTTTGGAAAAAAAAATCATTATTAAAGGTGAGGGGATATTGTAAGGATGGTAAATATGGATGAATATCATCATATTTGGATTCATAGAGAAAGGAAAGGTGCATATACTTACAGATATCCTCATTCCATACAATGGTATTGAATAAGAGATGAGAGAGTTGAGGTTTTGTGGATGAGTTGAAGTGATCTTTTTAGTTATGTTTAGTGAGGGTGGTTTTTTTTGCTAGCATAATATGAGGTGAAAAAAACAAAATTAACTTGGGAACTAATTACACAATGAGGAGGTTGCGTACTTCATCTTGTCTAGTGTTCATATGAGTTTTTCTAGATGTGAACTTGGGAAATCTTCTTGTCAAATTCATTGTTGTCCATGCATGGATATTGTTGTGGGAATATGACAAAAACAAAAAGGCATGGGCTCATCTCAAATCTTGTGAATGAAAAGACTCATTTACAATTCACCATACCTCTATAGAAATGATCTCCACTTGCAATGGAAACTGGTAGCTTGAATGAATCCACTAGATTCCAAGACCACTGAAGATGTTTGATAGATTCCAAGGGTGATTTTGTGTGCAATAGATCAAAGAGTGTCCAAAATATCAATGAGTGTGAGCCAATGATCAACCTGTGAGAGCTTGAAACCCGCGGAAGAAGTGAAACCCGTGTTTTTGGTAGAATTCCCGGGAAATAGAGAACTCTGTTTTTTTAACTAGCAACAGGGTCGCGCACACGTGTTTTTTGTGCGTACACGTGAGGAGCACGCACGTGCCCCTGTATAACGTTTAAACCATTTATTCCCCAACATTTACACCATTTAATGCCAAACCTTCCCCCACTTCGAAAATATTTGCATAAATTGGACTTGGTGATGAAGTTTGAAGGGTGGGTCTTAATTTTTATTGGAAGGGCTTACTCTTTGACACATTTGATAATTTATGGTTGTCTATGCGCCTTGACCCAATTGACATTGTAAGGTGAGGACGTGCATGCATAATAATCCTTATTTATTACTATGCGATGAGGATTTAAATGGAAGAGGATGTAAATACGTGTTATTTTTATACGTATTTTGATGGTGAGTGACGAAGAGAAATGTGGTGATAAACCACAACTCCCGAGCCAATTTTTTTTTTTTTAATTTTATTAATAAGCATTGTGGTACTTTGGTCCAAATGTTTTTTCTAACTCATTATTTCTCCATATTGTGTGCCTACTGCCACCTCTCTATATCAATGCATAAAATCAACCTTTGCATGGTTTGTGGTTATAGTTGCATGCCATTGAGTGTTGTTTAGAGTTTCTGTGAGTCTGTGACATTCATGCAATAAATGAAGTCTTGTAGAGGAGGATTCATCAAAGAGGCAATTTGAATTTCATTTTGACAAAACACATATTTTGTAAAGATCAAATGTAATGAATGCATCCTTAGCCTACCATGCAAGACAGTGGATATGTTGAAAAGCATTGAACATCATCGAAGAATGAAAACCGGTTCCTCAAGATCTTATTGAAACATATTGAGCTCAATTGAATTCCACCTGGGCCTTAATTGAAAATTATAGACCTCATGCATCATCAATAACACATAGAATCCATGACACTATCCCTCTACAAGGAGCCTCCTCCTCCTCCTAATCATCTTCATCATCATCAGCATCATCATCATCACCCTCATCATCATCATCCTTGTCATCGTTGGTCACATCTCAGCAACCTTGAACGGCTATCGAGTACAGTTCCTTGACTTTCTGCCCTTTCGACCCTACTACAGTAGTTGGTCACATCTCGACTTCAATGTTGGAGTACTCTTCATTCCCTACAGTCTTCCTATTGTGTCATAGCTCGATTGCTTGTCGACTACCCAATGCCTTACTCCACATGTCATCCATCAGCCAGTTCCCGTCGATCTTCGACCTTTCACAACATTCGTTGTGCTGCTCCAGTCGGTCGCACACCGACTCCTTCTGCTCGACTTTGTCGACTTCGACAAGTCAACCTGCTCTTCGGACCAGTGGTCATCGGCACTCCCGCTGGTTGGCTCCTTTATGTCGATCAACTTTGACCGATCTGCCTAGGCCCCGATGCTCCTGCATCAATACTAGTGTGTATATCAGTCAATAACAATTGTATATATACTAGTCAGTATATACATTACACTAGTGTATATACATACTGGTATATATACTAGTGTATATACTAACTAATATGTATACTAGTATAGTTTACTGATACTGACTTGATTAGTATATACACTAGTGCATATACTAGTTAGTATATAAGTCAGCATATACACTAGTGTATATACTAGTCAGTACGCTATACCATTCAGTACAATATACTAATGTATATACCAGTAAGTAACACTAGTATATACAAGTTTGTATATACACTAGTGTATATACATTACTATATAAACTAATCAATATATAGTGTATATATTGACATGACAATATGCTAGTGTATATATTAGTGACAAAAACAATGAAAAGGGGGACGTGAGTTCCCACACTCCATAACTAGGAGTGAGTGGGATTCACTGTGTAGGAGAATAGGTATATTAATCTTGCCATGTGCCATAGTTTTGCAAAGGAGTTGATCAATGTCAGCATAATCAGTAAATCCATCCAACTTTTTGGTCAATCAAATAAATTCATCATTAGCCTAAAACATAGTGAAATGCTTGGTTTTTCCAAATAAATCTCTCTAATCCCCTTCTGTCTCTAGGATCCCTCCCTCCTCTTCTCCCTATTGGCTTAAATTGACCTAGAGGTTTCCAAATAGACCCAGGTTCTTTGCGGTTCTCCCTTTGACCAACAAAACCCTAGGTGTATCTTAATGGGGTATTGCGGAATCAGGTTTCCACAGTAAATGATGAGTTGTTTATAAGAACAACCTATGCAGCATAGGACAGAAGGATGGCGCTGTGGACAGAATGATGCGGTACGCAGCAGGATCTATGCTGCGAGGAGTACTGCGTGGTGTGGGAAACACCATGGGCCGCACCAATGGTTTCTTACTGCTGCAAATCTTCTACTGGAACTGCGAATCACCCACAATTATCCTTTGCTTGGAAAATCTCGAAAACGTTAAGGCACTGAAATGAATATCACTCATCCATTCATTCAGGCACTTATTGGTTATCTTTCTAGCATTTTCCAAGAACTGGATTATCACAATGTGAACCGAAATGACAACATTATTAACTGTGCTGCATTCCTTCACTGTGCTTAAGAAAGTATTTAAACTTAAATGGCTGATTCACGACCTTAACATAGAATTGAAATGTTTGCCATTCATCTGCTTCCGCGGAACCTAGCATATCATTCCAAAACTTTTCCTATTGGTAAATGCATATCAAAGTTCTCATATTACAGCATGCAAGGAAACATTCAAGCATTCATTCTACAGAAAATACAGATAGTCATTCATTCATAAATATCATCACATAACACAGGATTTAACATGGTTCACTTCCCCGGATGGAAAGCTACATCCACAAGAACGGTTGGTAATATATTTCATTCAAAAGGGATGGGGCAACCATTCTTAGTCTGCGGACTCTCCTTTCTCTCGGCTAGGTCTCTGCGCACACAGCTGCAGAGCCTTTAAAATATTCTCAGCCCGGAGAGATCTTACAATACAAAAAGGTTATCTTCTTAAGTTCTCAGTGACAACAAAAGACTAACAATAATACAGAAAGAGAACAACCCAAGAAAATGAACCCCCACCCCATATAAAATGTCTTCTTAAATAGATCATGCCGGAAGGTCATGTCTATACAATGCCGAAGACCTAGAAACCCAAAACCCTAAGGGTTTCCAAAACTGCGTCGGTTTTTCAAACTGGCTTGCTGGCTCCTAGTAGCATCTGCTTGATCATGGCGGATCTCCATGTCCTCATTCTGTCGCTATCGGCCTTCCTGTCACACGCGTGCCTACAGGCTGCTTCTGCCGAACCGTTTCTCTCTAATGGTTTTACCTTCTGTGCGTGCCAAACATCGCTTTCCTTAACAACCCATGAGTGGCTGCCTTCCTGTTTTGCCTACGTCTGCCGCTCGGCAATCCTGAAGTATATTTCCAAAGTTGGATGCTACCGGTTGAGTCGGTAACTACACTTGATACTTGTCCAGCACACCACTTTGTTGGCTCCATGTGGCCTCCTAACTCTGCAGCACTGCTTCTGCGCAGTACTGGTCTTCGTATCACGGCCAAAACTTCGACGCTGCGCGCAACTCCGCAGTCTCACCAAAAGTTGGATGCTGCGCGCAACTTCGCAGCATCCTCAATACTTAGCCAAAATTGTGTTTATGAGCTGCGCTCAGCTCAGCTTTCCCTGCTTTCCTCAAAAAGGTGCTTCCCAAAACTTTAACTCAACCTGGGCCCAACACTCCCTATTTATCTCTCTTTGTCCCCCTCATCCCAAACTCTGCCCCCCCCTCTCTATCTCGTCCTTCCTTGATCTCCTTATGGGTGACTTCCTCTTTCTCTATTAGAGATGATTGGATGTTGAACTCAACACATTGTTCTAGGTGAAAATACATCTAATGCCTAGACCTATTTTGAATCAAACCTACCTATTTAAAGGCTTTTGATCCTAGAAAAGGTCTAACATCAACATGTCATCCGCCAAATGCTCTTAAACTTGGGCTTAATATCAAAAGGTCTTCCCTAATATGCTTGAACTCATCTTTGATAATAATCAATATATTTGTAATCACCTCTATACTATAACTAATTCAATTCACTAGTACAAACATTAATTAATTTTGTGAAAAATAAAATGGTTATCTCTATTTTATATTTCACTATACAATAGTTCTTATTATGTAATACTTTAAAATTGTAATTCAAATGAAGAAGGCATTTCTAAAAAAATCAATTACATAGACACTAATAACATAGAGATTACCTTGAATGTTGTGTTTCCTAATAAAAGGGAGAAATTCAAAACCCTCAGGGATTCTGCGAGCTTTGTTTTAACAACCTTCGAGAAATGAAAAGTATATTATGCGATATTTCTCTACACAATTATGTATTGCCTCAGAAGTTGAGGTGGTTTTTGAACCCTTATGTAGTGGACATTAAACTCAAGGAAACCATAAGATACCATAAGGAGGTCATTAACCCTAATCAAAAGATATTATTTGCAGTATTGGAGTTAAAGAAGGTTTACCCATCTCCCTTTCCCTTTTTGGCATATACATCGATAAGCTAGAGAGTCTTGTTTAGAATAAGTTGAGTGCGTTGGCATGACCTTAGATGGTATAGTCATCATCCTCCTTCTCTATGTTGATGATAACATTCTTATGGAAAGGTGCCCCTTTGATATTGATAAGCAATTGAGAATTCTCAAATATTTATGCTCTAACATGGGTATTCATGTAAACAAAGACAAAAGAAAAGTTATGATTATCATGTCCAATAATGTTATGAAAATTTTGTATGTGACAATAGCAACATTGATGACCTGTCTTCATACAATATCTTGGAATTGATATTAATCACAAGCTCAGCTAGAACTATAGCATTGAGAAAAGGATTAATGTAGGGTGGAACGATTATTTTGGTCTTGAAAACAATTGTAATTCAACAAACTTTGTGATGTGGGATAAAAAGAAGTTTATTTTTAATACTCTGTCACTCTCGTTATCTTGTACGGTTGTGAAGTTTGGGGTTGCAGCATCTATAGATATTCTTTTAGAAATATTGATCAAATCCAAAAGCATTTCATAATGTGTAACCTCAAACTTAAAATAAATACACCCTACCCTATTATCCTTTATAAATGGGCATCCCCCCCCATTGAGAACATCACTATGACTAGATACCTGATGTACAAGTACATGATAAATAACATGGGAGACTAGAGACTTCCTAAAATTGCTTTAAAATCAAGTCAAGACCATCTTTGGCTCAAGAGAGGCTCATATAAAGATGCCAAGGCATGATTAAACCATTAGGGGATCAATAAAAGTGCCACTTTGCAAGATATCAACAACATTAACAAAATTATCACTTCTAATTTTAAAGAGAAAATGTGGGATGAGAAAGAATTAAAGGTTAAGTGGAAATTAATATAATATAAGGAGGGCATTAACCTTAACCTGGAAGATAAAAAATATCTCTCTGTTTTACTTCTCCAAATGATTGTTTCTCACATGCTCGACTTCAACACCTTGATCGCATCGTTGAGACTCGCACAGGGTATTGATCCGTTTCAGTTTTTCGTCGAAGACCCCGGATACCTCCTGACTCTTCCACATCTGAGAGTCTACCTATGGAACCAACCAGTTATATTTTTTCTATAGATATCCGGGCTGCGCACAGCGATAGTATTCGAAAGCCATTTCATTATATGCTTCCTCGAGTACCCAGTTCAGTTTTAGTTCAGTGTACCATTGATCCAGCAGCTCATCAGTTCCTCTGGGTCCACACTCAGCAGCACTGTTGTTATTTCAATATATCAGTTTTTTCTGCTCAGACATGGTCGACCCAGCGGTACATCCCAGATTTGTGTCCCCTTTGGACCCTTATGATGTCACAACGGTTCTCTATGTATCTTACAGGTCCCCCTTTTCGGGCCTTACAGTTATTTTTTATGTATCTGGAAACGAGCATGGGAATGCCCGCCTCATCCATATTTTTTAGGTCGTTATTTTTGTTCTATATCTTGATACGAGCATGGGAATGCCCGCCTCGCCCATTATCAGAGATTCTACCTCATTCATATTTGAGGCCATGTAATATTTTTTGTTTTTGCAGCTTCCAAGGGCCGTGGCTCCAGTCTCCAACCGGTTTCTTCTCTCTCCCAAACCCCAGAAAAATGACAAAAGAACTATGATGTCTACCGGCCATACGATGAGCTCCTGCCCTCACACATCAGGGGGCAATCTGTTAACACCTAAAAAGTGCTCACTAGCTCATTCCCTTATTCACAAGACCCATTTGTCCACTTTTTCACCATCAGAGCCTCTAAAACCATCAAAAGGTCAACAAAAGACCTTGGTACACCCCTTTTTCCACCCAAAAATGAATATTTTCCTCAAAAAAGCATAAAAAACCCTCAAAAAGGGTCCATAATTCCCAAAATATTAAAAAGGGAATACAAATATTAAAAAATATTCAAAAAAGGAAAAAGGAGGGAAAGTACCTAAACCATGTTGGTCAATACCATTGGTTTCCTCAAAACCACAAATGGTATTCCCACCACCAAAACCTATAAAAAGGTGGTAGGGGCTCCTCACTTTCCATCCATCCATTATCCTATGCTCACGCTGCCGAAATCTCGCTTGAGTTTTTGGCCATCACAAAGCAACCTTGGAGAAGAGATCATTGGAGATTGGAGTTGCTCATCCTTGGAGCCATTCAACTATCTTCACCATTGGAGGTATTGATTTCACAAGCACTTGCTTGCCCCATTCTTTCAATACAAATTTATTATTTTACATTGTCTTGTTCTTGTTTTTACAATATTTTCATTATTTGCTTAAGTTTCTTGCATAGATCCATGAATAATCTTGTTTAGTTAGTTTGTTATTTGCTTTTATTTGAAACTGCTGCTACTAGTTAGCAGGTGCCCATAGCACTAAGCCTGGTTGCAAAACCAATCTAAGAAGATACGATCGTCTAACTTGATTTTGCAGAGGCTTTGGCGTCGACGCCACTCATGAATGTGGTCAGTGATGTGGGTGGTCGTGTTCTGTCTGCAAGACAGTAGGATCTCGACTCCCGCATCATAGCGGACAGGTAACTGAAAGAACTGCAGGAAGGTCGAGGCAAGGGAGGTAAAGGTGGCATGGGTCCCATGGGGCTGCTCGATATACCACTTAGCTGCAGAGCCAGTGAAGGTGCGTTGTAACAGACGGAGGCGGAAAAAATCGTCCACTTTGGAGTTGGAGGAACACCATAAATGGAAGGACATAATAAGGTTCTGGGGGTCCTCACCTGCCTTGCCCTCAAACTTGGGGATGTCGGAGGGGAGTTTGGTGGGCATGGGAGGCCATGTGGGGTTATGTCTAATAGGATCATTAGTTAGTCTTGCCAAGTCTGGCAAGTTCAAACTTGCCAGAAATGGTAGACTGGCCGAGGGGTGTGGCGTAGTGACTGGGACATAACTATTAATGTTGGCATTATGTAGTGGTCCAGTAGCCCCTAAAGGTATGCTAAGTATTGAAGGTATATGACCTCCAACAGTTGCGGATTGGTGAGGGATGGAATTTCCAAGTGCAACATGGGTTACACTTGGGTTAGGAATTGTACCAGAAACTGCTGGGATCGGGGTTGTAGTAATCACAGATGGTGTGATTCCTATGTTGGGTATACCTATAACAGGTGGTGGCCCTGTGTTAGGCATTCCTAAAGGTGTAGTGCCCCCTATATTAGGCATGCCTAGGGGGGTGGTTGCTGCCATGGATGGCACAGCAGTAGAAGGGTTAGTAGATGTATCTCCTATTGTGTTGGTAAAGAGTGGGTCGTATTGTGTGCCAGCCATAATGGTGGTTGGTGGTAATACAATGTAGTTTTCGGATTCTACCTCAGAATCAGATGTGAAATGAGGCGTGTCAGAATCGGATGACGCTATGTGTGTCCTATGACGAGCTGAGTCAAGGGATAAGGCTCTACGTCGGTGACGTGGAGAGCCAAGCAGACTGAACTGTGGGGGTTCACCCTGGAGACGACGAGATTGCCTAGAATTCTCAATGGTGAGAAATATGTTTTGTTTTTAAGTATCAGGTGGTGATATATGAAAAAATCAAAACCCTAATGCAACTAAGAGTGCAAGAAGGGGAGTGAAAACAAAAGGCTCTCAGGCCAAAAAATCAACCTCAAAAAGCACTTATTATAGCAGCTGTGCTATAATAAGTGGAGGGATGCAATAAAAGTGGTCAGAATACCATCATGCAAACGGCTTCTAGAAAAAAGAGGTGTAACTAGACCCAAAGGTGGTAAAGATCATGCAAACACCTAATCTAAAAGTATTGTGAATCAACAAACGATATTCTCTGCAAGGTGATGAAATCCAAGTCAGACAATATGAATGTTGAATCAACGGCTAGATATCCCCCTACCGGGAGGGACAACGGGTAATCAATCCTAAAGAATGGCTACTAGGATACTCCGTTCATGACACGTCGAGAAAAGGTAAATCTGCCGTTTGGTTCTTTGATCTCAATATCCCAATACAGGGATATCCCGAGAACTGCGAATGGTAGCCTTCGGTTACTGAATGGATTTCGGTATTCCACTCAGACTTCCGGAACCATCCTCGCGACTTCAACCCTCCTAAGGGAGAGGCCTTCTCATAAACCGGTTGTGACCGTGCCAAAAAATACAAGGAGATTTTAGGTTTTCCTAAAGGACAACAACTATGTCTCAGATGTAATAATTGAGGGGTGTTATTGGAACACTTATCCCCTCAATCCTACCTAGCTACAAAGTTCTTTTAAATGTTCCCCAAGTGGGGTTAAAAGTGGGTTGAAATTAGGGTTCTTTTTAGGGCTCAGTTTAATTAAGTGTGTGAGTGGGTGCACATGTGGTATTTTAAACTGAAATTGAAAAAAGTAAATGCTTTACAGAAAATATTCAAAAAACAAAGGATCTTTTGAAATAAAAAGCAGATATTATGACTTTTTTCAATAAATGGAAATTAAATGCTTTTCAAGGACTATTCAAAAAACAAAGGATTTCTTGAAATAAGAAAGCAAATAATATAACTTCTTTGAGAAATAAATGGATTTCGTTTTCAACAATTGCTATGGGCAAAAATTAAAGAAGCAAACAGCAAAAAATTTAAATCTAGATAAAATGCAAAATAGATCTTCCTTTCAATATCTAAAAATTTTTAAAAAGACTTCTTTCACATGCATTCTAAATAGTAAAATTTTTCTATGGCTGTAAAATATGCAGGATTTCTAATACTGGAAAATATGGGCCAAAATGGATGAACTGAAGTGATAAATAACACTAAAATAAAATATTAGATGAATTTCTATGAAAAAATTCTTAAATCTAATAGAATATTTGGATTCCTTGATCGAAAACACACAATTTGAAAAAACAAATCGTTCCAAACGGAGTTCGGGAGAGGGAGATATGGTCGTTTGAAAGTTGAGCCGCGCTACGAAAAAATCACATCGCGGGTTTCGGGCAAAAAGTCGCGATGGGCATCGCGGGTTTTGGCAGAAAAGCCGCGATGGGCCGCGCGGGTTTTGACAGAAAATCCACGATGGGCCACGCGGGTTTCTGTCGCATAGTCGCGATGGGCAGCGCGGGATTTCGGTGCACAGTCGCGATGAGCCGCGCGGAAAATGGCCGCGAAGCCGCGATGAGCCACGCGAAAAATGGCCGCGAAGCCGCGATGTGCAACACGGAAAAAGGGCGACAAGTCGCGATGAGCCGCGCGACTGTCTGGCAAAAAGCCGCGAGGCGAAAGCCGGACGTGGATGCCGAAAAACGAACCCGAAAATTGAGAATTTCGGGCTGTTAATGGCAATAGATGGGGCCAAAATCTAGAGCAGCAATAGATCTGCTGTCTAGGATGGCAGATCTATGTATATAAAGGTTAAAAACTAATAAAAAACAAAGATTGAAATTAAAATTGAGATCTATTGTTCAAACCGAGCGGAGTCGCCAAAAACTGTTGGCCCGGTTTTGCAACCAGGCTTAGTGCTATGGGCACCTGCTAACTAGTAGCAACAGTTTCAAATAAAAGCAAATAACAAACTAACTAAACAAGACTATTCATGGATCTATGCCAGAAACTTAAGCAAATAATGAAAATATTGTAAAAACAAGAACAAGACAATGTAAAATAATAAATTTGTATTGAAAGAATGGGGCAAGCAAGTGCTTGCGAAATCAATACCTCCAATGGTGAAGATAGTTGAATGGCTCCAAGGATGAGCAACTCCAATCTCCAATGATCTCTACTCCAAGGTTGCTTTGTGATGGCCAAAAAATCAAGGGAGATTTTGGCAGCGTGAGGATAGGATAATGGATGGATGGAAAGTGAGGAGCCCCTACCACCTTTTTATAGGTTTTGGTGGTGGGGAATACCATTTGTGGTTTTGGGGAAACCAATGGTATTGACCAACATGATTTAGGTACTTTCCCTCCTTTTTCTTTTTTTGAATATTTTTTAATATTTTTATTCCCTTTTTAATATTTTGGGAATTATGGACCCTTTTTTAGGGTTCTTTATGCTTTTTTGAGGAAAATATTCATTTTTGGGTGGAAAAAGGGGTGTACCAAGGTCTTTTGGTGACCTTTTGATGGTTTTAGAGGCTCTGATGGTGAAAAAGTGGACAAATGGGTCATGTGAATAAGGGAATGAGCTAGTGAGCACTTTTTAGGTGTTAACAGTTTTAACTAGTTCAAAGAAGAAAAATAATATAGCCAGGATAAGAACAAACTCTCATGAGATTCATAGTGAAACAGGGCGTTGCAGGATTCCTAAAACACCATGGATGGAAAGGATTTTCCCTCTCTGTGAGACTATGGGCATTGAAGATGAAAGTCAATTTCTCTTATAATGCTGTATGTACACCCACATTGGATCACAATTTCATAATCTTTGCCATAATACAAACCTCCCTAATCTTCTAAATTGTCAAAACTATAGCGACCTAGGAACGCTTCTTTCTAAGCTTTTTGATCACATAAATAAACTTTTACATCAATCCAAGTAAATTATCTTCTTAAGGTCCAATAGTGGACGTTAACCATCATCATCATCATCATCATCATCATCTAATATTCAATACTCATACTATCTAATATTGTCTTATATTACATATTCCAGAAGTATCTTTTCATATTCTTATTTCTTTTCTCTTTATTTTTCCTTATTCATTTCCTGTTTTGTTTAGATTTCAGTTTAATTAATTTTGTATTTAAAGTATTCTTAATCTTCTTTGTTTATCATAGTTCTTCCCTATAGAGAGACCAAGATATCTCATTCATCGATTAGCCCACATAACCCAAGCAATTTTTTCAATAAATTATAATATATACCAAGTATGTAGTACCTTCAAACATAGGTTCCGATGTTTACAAAAATACTTAAATCCGAATATAAGGGGTTGGCATTCCAGGGTATTACAAATAATTAATATTCACAATCCCAAAAGGGTTGGAACCATTCGTGAGGCTGTTGAATTTGGAAGTCTATCCTAATTTTGTAATGCTAGTCACGATGCAAATTATGTAGAAGGGTGGTCTTTGTAGTCTCTAGAAGAGTCTTTTTGGGAGTTGTATAACAGTTCACAGATAATATGTATCAACATAAGTTATCTTTGATTCCAACGAAATATCAAGTAACTGTTTTTTTGTTGTTGAAAAAAAGGAACCATTGGTAAGGATGATGAGTTTTTAAGCAATGGGAAAGGTTCAGTTCCACCCATCATCTCATAGATCTAACTCAAAAAAGCTTTTGGATGTTTTAATTTGTAAAATTTGTGATAGAGTGGAGGTTAAGGATAATTTTTCTCATATTTTTTTATAAATTCTTAATTTAGTATAATATGTTTTATTGTTGTGATATACCTTATTGGTCTAAGGAGAGGACTAGGGAGATAGTCTGAAAAGAGCTTGAAAGGACTCCATGAACAACTTTGTCATGGTTGATGACCGATTACGACAAAGGAAAAGTAAACTCGGCATAGTTCCTTTTCCGTAAATAGTCTAGCGAGGTCGGATAAAGTGTAAAAATTATCACTATTGGTGATTGATTGGATCATGGCATTTAAATTCCATAAGTTGTTCTCCTATAAGTACATTTTTTTATTTAAAATTTAGCAAATAAAGGAAACAAGGTGTACTACCATGTCAAGGAAATTTTTGTTAGTGGCAAGTGATGAAAGTAGCTTAAGCCAATCAATAGGAGTAGCCTAAACCACTGGTGACAAAGTAAAGGGAACTTGATATAATTAACTTTAAACTCTTCAACATTTTTCCATGAATACTGAACTTCATTCTTTCCATATCTCAAACTCACACTAAATTGAGGATGAGAAACATTTGTTTTTAAGTTGTACTACCCTTAATAATTAAGACTACTTTTTTGGAATTTTATAGCTTAACTATTTTTCAAACCTAAAAATGAAATTCTATTTTTTATTAATTAATTAGATAATTTAATATTGAGTTATTTTTATTAGTTAACTAAATAATTTAATATTGAGTTATTGTTGTTTCTATGTACTTTCCATATTATGATTCATTTTTGCAATATCTTTATCATATCTCCAAACTAGTATATAAAAAGTACATTTTTATGGATAAGTGTAAATTTCTCCAATATCTTTATCATATCTCCAATATTACTACAAATACCATTGGTGAGGATCCTCTTTTTAAACCCTTTATCCTTTTTTTTGTATCATTCTATTTTTTGGCATTTATTTCATTTCATTTATTCTTTTTGAACCCATAATTATAGGTTATGCAAACATATCACTTTAATAAAACATGCTTTTATCTAGCTAATTTATTTTATTAGTTTTTTTTCTTCCTTATTTCTTTAGGATTTCATTAATTGTTCTTTATAACATTTGAACATTTTCCTACGCTATTATTTTATTTTATTTGACACTCTTATTTTATTTGGTGAATTTTTATATTAATTTATCCACCCAACCTTTAAATTATTACCATTGATCACCTTGATCCAGTGTTCTATTTTCCTTAGCATTTATTTCATTTTAGTTTATTTGGATCAATAATTATAGGTTATAGCCTTTATATTATTTCACTAGAAAGTCTACTTTTAGTTCTACTATTTATCTATACTAGTTTTTCAATTTTTAAAATTGACTTGGAACATTTTTCTATCAAGTATTGTATTGTTATTTCTTGTGTTAATTTATTTTTATCTATTTTCTACTTTTAGTTCTATTATTTATCTGTATTAGTTTTTCAATTTTTAAAATTGACTTTGAACATTTTTCTATCTTATTGTATTGTTATTTCTTGTGTTAATTTATCTTTATCTATTTTCTACTTTTAGTTCTATTATTTATCTATATTAGTTTTTCAATTTTTTAAAAAATTGACTCTATTTGTAGTATAATGTTTTTAGAGAGTTCTTATTCTAATTTTTTAGTAGAACTATTTACTGCTAACTTTTATTAATGTGTTGCCATTTATGAAATTGTATTCACTTTTATAAACCCAAAAAATGTTTGCAAAAATTAACTTTAAGATTGAGCTTCATTGTTTTCGTAACTTGGATTTAAATAAAAAAAAATAATACAAATCCAACATATTAAAGTCTGTAGAAGAATTGTTCACCCTTAACAAACTAAAGGGGGTTTGACAAAGAAATTGAGCTTCATTATTTCCATAAACATATTAAACTTTGGTTTGACAAAAAAATTGAGCTTCATTATTTCCAGAAACATATTAAAGTCATTAAAAGATGTATTCACGTGAACAAACCAAAAGGGATTTGACAGAAAGATTCAGCTTCATTATTTCCATTAGAGGAAGTATTCACAGTGAACAAACCGAAAGGGGTTTGAAAGAAAGCTTGCACTGCTGACGAAATTAATATATTTCCACAATTCATAGTCACATTTTCCAATTCGATATTTTAGCATGGAAAGCTTGCACTGCAGAAGAAATTAATACGAAATTAATAGCCTTCTTTGTTGCTGAGGTTCCAACCATGTTTTTGTATACCACGTTAGTAATCTGCACATTCACGAGAAAAGTCAATATTAACAACAAAACTACAAAAGCTAAAAGCCAATCTTAACAACGAAGTATGTTAAATAACTTAAAAATAAGCTACGAAAATTCAGTGGTCTTATGATGCTTCAAGTGTCCTATGTGAAAAAAAAAAATTATCTGCACTAAAATAGAAATAAACGAAGCTCTTCAGATAGCTGTAGAATGATGAGCACCTGAGCAGTACAACGTGGGCAATAATATCGGTCAACGAGGATTGTATTTCCCACGTTGTTCATTCGTACGTTCTCAAATGTTAAGCCCTTGGCGAAGCCCTTTCCTCCCTTCCATGTTTTGATTCTAACTCAATTCCCAGTACCGGAGAAAGAAACTCCATTTACAAGTGACATTGACTCCATTACGAGCAGGATATTTCCCAAGGATCCCCACACTGCATAATAATAACATTGGCTACCATTTGTAATTGTGTACATGGAATATTGCTGCTGAAATTACAATGGGGACCATGCAATATATAAGTAAGTACGGGGAAGCATTCCTTGGGTCCAGTATGGAAGAGAGACATGCTAATAGCTGTATTGAGACCTGAGTAGCTAGTGCTTAAGCTAGAAACTATTCTTCTCTCTCTGGAAATTTTTAATGGCAGCCTTGAAGTTCATATTGTTGAACCAACAGATGCCATTCCCATCCAGAAAGCAGAAAGCATAATATATAAGAGATGACACATAGCAAGCTATAAAACTGCAACACCTAAAAATATGTTAAAATACTGCAATCTGGATCAAATGGCGAGGAGGGAAATGGTAGAAGGAGTAGACGACGATGACACTGCAGCATTGATAGGTATCTTTTTCTGCGTGTTTGAATTTTCTCAACTTGTTCCTGCATCGTGTTGTTTCTTATCCTCAACTTGTTCTTGCAGTAGCTCCCATTTCTTCTACCTGGATTTGAATGTGAGCTGGAGCATTCTCTTCATAAACCGTGCATGGAGTGGTGGCTCGACACTTCTGCCTGTGCGCCCCCCTTCCTCCCCTTATGCTTCTTCCACGCTGACGAGGGCCCATAGCTGGTAGGATCAGCGAGGGCCGCAACCAAGCAATGCTAATTTGTTTCAGACCAAATGAAGAATACCATTGCCCTTAGTCGTTTCCCAATTTAATCTCAGATAGCCAGGAGAGATGTAGCCTAGCGTCATCATCGATCCTTCGTACATATTGGGTGAGCTAGATAAAATACACTGCTTAAGTTATAAACTCCTAAGTATGAAACACTCAAATGCATATACGAAAAAATGGCTAGATAAAATACCGTAGAACCGCGTTTGCAGTTTGCACTGCACAACAGTGCAATGTATTTGAGTCAGTGTAAGTATATGCTATCCAAATCGGCAATATACTTACCCACCACACAGGGCATCTCCTGGTATCTTACAAGCTATTATCAACACTCTATGAACAATCAACACTAAACAGAAGCCACAGTTGTGCGTCCGTTCTGAGCTTGGCTCAATCCCGGCTGCTCCTTTGGCCAATATTTTCAGAAGAAAGCCAGGCGCATAACAAAAAACACAATCGCGGGCTGTGACTTACCCGCTCGGGTTTTTTCCGTCGATCGAATAGGTAGCCACTACAGACTGAACAATGGCCCCAAATTCGACCATGGCAGGTTCACAAATTCAATATCCCAATCTTAGCTTGGCGGGCAGGTTTAAAATTTCAAATTTGAATTAAGCATGCCATTAATGCTGACCGCATAGTTTTTTAGTGGGCCCATTCAGATGGGGTCATGAGCAGGGCATTGAGCATGGCCATGGCCCATGGGCATCCGCAATGGCATGGACGACTGCCCCAACAGATAAGCACCGGAAATTTCTCGCCCTGAAATATCATACCCACGGAGTTATGGAGCATTAAGGCTATGTCAGAGCCCCCGCAGCAGCATTAATCAGTCTGCTGCGGGGGTGATTATTACTTGCCAAAATATTTAGTATCCAATCCATAATGTCTGAATGTTTCTTCAATCACATACTTAATACTTGTCGGTTTCGCTGCCCACTACCAATGTAATACAATGCACGCTCGGTCTTGTCAATCAATGGGATTACCAACTTCCCGGTGGGGTATTGGGAGCCTGGGAGGTGTGGCAGACGACCATTCTGATTCTTTGGACCGCTCATTCCTGTTACATTTGGTTTAGGGTTTGGCCTTTGTGTTCTAAAGAACCTATTTTACTTAGCGTGACCATTAAGAAACCTATTTTGTGAGGGCCTGATTTAGACGAACCATTTGATATCTATGGCACTTTTAGGTCTCTTATACCAAAATAACATAGCATAAATAGACCGCCTGTCATGGGTACTCAGTATTTTTAACCTCTGCAAATCGTGAAGTCTCACATGGTCTCACATGGCATTTTTCTTTAGTTTTATGAACTTACACTCGACATTACTAATATTTTATGTTTTCATTTCAGGCCATGGAAGTCTTATGTCTCTTTTTTGTCTTATTAACTTACCCTGTAGTGCAGTAGATGTATATTACCTTCCAGGTTGGGAAATGTTTTCTTATCATATACTTTATATCTTGTTATTTGATTTAAAGTCAGCATTTACTTTATTTCCTGTTATTTGATTTAAAGCCACCGCTGGATTTCTATATTGACTATTACTTATTTTATTTATATAGATTTTGTATTGTATTTATTTTAATTTTGTATTATATTTATTTTAATTTTGTGTTTCTAGTTTTATTAATTTTTTTATTAACTTTATGTTGCTGTCTACTTTTAAGTAGTTTTTGGATTTTTAATCATATTTATATAAATATCAAAATAAACTGACAGTCAGTGAAATTGCATAAAACGTAATATGATAGGTATGAAAAATTTAAAACCGTCATCAAAAACTGACTGTCAGATGTTCTTATCATTTACTTTATTTCTTGTTATTTGACTTAAAGCCATCATTTACTTTATTTCCTGTTATTTGATTTAAAGGCACTGTTGGATTTCTATATTTAGTATTAGTGATTCTATTTATATAGATTTTGTATTGTATTTATTTTGATTTTGTATTGTATTTATTTTAATTTTGTGTTTCCAGTTTTATTAACTTTATGTTGCTGTCTACTTTTAAGTAGTTTTTGGACTTTTAATCATATTTATATAAATATCAAAATAAACTGACGGTCCGTGAAATTGCATAAAACGTAATATGATAGATATGAAAAATTTAAAACCATCATCAAAAAACTGACAGTCAGATGTTCTTATCATCTACTTTATTTCTTGTTATTTGATTTAAAGCCATCATTTACTTTATTTCCTGTTATTTGATTTAAAGCCACCGCTGGATTTCTATATTTACTATTAGTTATTCTATTTATATAGATTTTGTATTGTATTTATTTTGATTTTGTATTGTATTTATTTTAATTTTGTGTTTCCAGTTTTATGAACTTTATGTTGCTGTCTACTTTTAAGTAGTTTTTGGATTTTTGAATCATATTTATATAAATATCAAAAAATAAACTTAGAGTCAATGAAATTGCATAAAACGTAATATGATAGGTATGAAAAATTTAAACCCATCATCAAAAAAATTTTGACCTACACATAAAATTTGAAATTCCAGGCCTGACTACGACGTCTCGACGTCTCGGACAAAATTCTGACAAAATCTAAGGTAAGGTAAATTGTGACAAAATCGTGGACTACATCTACCAAAATCGTGGAGTTCAATTTGAAGGCTTTTGATCCTTTTCTGGTGAAAAAAGCAAAAGGCGTTTGGTCCTTTTCGGCTGAAAGAAAAGGCTTTTGGTCCTTGCGTGGAAATTGCCAAATGAAGAGAAATTCAACGCGTTTCTTACTCATTCAAATGCACCCAACATGGATGTCGTTGTTTGTATTTAGCTAGGATCATAGGATGCCATTATCGCATTGCATAACGATGGTCAAATAGAGGCGCACGTCTCTTTCACTCAAAAGCCGCCGCATTCAACATTAAATGGCCATTTTTGATATATGCATTCAACATTGAATGGCCATTTTTATTATATTTTTAAATGTCACTTATCATTTACTTAGCACTTATCAATTTTGGTTTATTATATTTAAAAAATACTCAATTTTGATAAGTAATTATTTGGTTGGTTTTAAAGTTTTATTTTTGAATTCAAGAATAAACTCAAAAAGATTTGGTTTATTATACTTTAAAAAAAATTCAATTTTGATAAATAATTATTTAGTTTGTTTTAAAGTTTTATTTTTGTATTCAAGAATAAACTCAAAAAAATTTAAAAGGATGGAAGCTATACAAGTTTAAAGAATGTAAAAGTTTTTAGTGCTTCTCCACCTTATTTCTACCTCTCTTTATAACCTACTCTAACATCAAGGTGAAAACACACAAGTTGGTAACCACAAAAAGTTGTTTATGATTATAAACCATTTGAAAAGCTACCCAACAAAAAGAGATAATGTATTATTGTGGGACTTGAACTTGACTTTGAAGGTTGGGAATCCATCCACTCCTCTTAACATATTTTTTTTACATAAATGTGAAGACTCTCATTTGATTGATTTGTAGCCATAATAGTTGGATAAATGTAAAATGTGGTAAGGAAGGGATATCTAAGAGGTTAGATAGGTTATGGTGGTGGAAAGAATGTTATACAGGTTTAATAAATGGAGTCTCGATAAAATCTGATTCTCACAAACATTTAGTTTTATTTATTAAGTTCAATTATATTCGACCGAAGGAAGAGGAATTCAAAAAACGTGTAGTTAAAAATTGAAAAATATATGACCCTTCTTTAAGAGATAAAATGGTGTTCTAATTTTGCTCAAAATTTAAGAAATGTGAAGAAACTTGTCTTTGAGTGGGCATGAAAAAGCTAAGGAAAGACAAAAAAGAGCTAATTGAAGTGGAGGAAGAAAAAAATGATCTATAAAAATATGTTGTAAAAGGAGGTGGCAGTATGGAGGTTAAAGAGGAGGGCCATATGGTTGTGAGAACTAAACACACTAAGAAATTTTGTAAATTTTTTAAGATATCTTTGTTTTCTTTTTTTTTTAAGTTTGAGTTTTATTTATTTTTTATTCAATTTTGATTTTTTTTTATTTTTTTATTTTTGAATGTTAGAGTGTTTTTTTTTTAATTTTGATTTTTTTTTTTCAAAAAGTCTAAGAAAAATACGACTTTGATTGAAATTTCAAAAACATAATTGAAACAAATTTCATTTGCGGTCCACCGATATCACTTCTTAAAAGGGTTGATAACCATGTTGGCGAAAATTTGGTAAATTTGTGGTAGATCTTATCAAAATTGGTGAATACAATTTCAATCAAAATGCCTATGCACTATCAATGTTGTAAGGTTTCCCACTGGGAAGATGGTAAGATTGGCTTACACAGCCAAATACAAAATAAAACACAAACATAAAGACAATTGAATAGGTGTGAACACACACTATATTTCTCATTAACCAAATGTACATATATATACAATGAGAAATGTCCCTTGGGTTTCATATTCCCAAGTGGACTCTTGGACTCCCGGGTGACTCTTGGACTCCCGAGTGACCCTTGGTGGAACTTGGCGATAACAATCGCTCAGAGGTTCTATGGAATGGTTGGGATGGGCTGACACCAAACCAACTAGAGAGTTGAAAACAAGAAGTGAACAGTAGCAACTAGCTGAACATTTCTATCTTGACAACCTTTTTCCAAGTTAGCTAGAAGCTTGCACATGCTTTTGCTAATATAAGGTGCTATCGATACCAGTGGTCTTAGGATGACCACCAACTCTGGAGCTCAGTTGAACATAGCTCTTCACAGGCTCGTTTGTTCCGGCTTTCTTGTTACTGATGGTCTTCATTCCCCCCGTCATGAACAATGTGAGGAGAGGAGAGTCTCATGGTGTCACAACTAGACACAAAACACATGAGTACTCTATGTCATGGTTCTCTTATGTCTTGCTATCTACATCACTGAATCTAGCCTCTGAAACTGGATGCAGATCATGATTGTTTGATCTCACGTACTTGTAGAGGGCCATGGAGGCTTCAAAACTTGATGCCTGACATCATGTTCCCCCACGACGGGTACAAAGTGAGGAGAGGAAGATGTCTCAACTACAAGATGTGTCAATACTCATGAATGAACTCTTCGGTATGACTTATAAATCTTCTTGGCTATTGATGACCATTGCCAAGAAGTGATCCACCCATAATGAATCTTCTCTCTTGCAAGTTTCTTCAAAATGAAGCATCTGTCTGATGAGTGTGTACATTTTCCACAATTCTTACAAGGGTGAAGATCAAAACAATGATCTTTCATGTGGCCAACTCGATCACAGTGTTGGCATGTCAAATTCTGAACTAGTGTGGATGAAGATCGACTCTCATTGATGAATTCAGCACTTTGAAATAGAATGGTCTTGGAGAAATCAGGAATGTGAACTGCCACTTCCTCGTCGTATCCAAGACTGGTTATGTGCTTGTTATGGCTGATCTCTTCCATTGGTCTAATGATGGGCTTGGAAGGAATAAGCAGAACCTCTTCATGCATGTTTTCATCTTCATTTACTTTCACTTATGTACTGGCACCACTAATTTTCTCATGTACTTCTGAAGTGGCATCAATTTGTGTAGGCTGCGAAACTGAATCATAAAGAGGATTATTCTGAACATGAACAAGTTCAGATTTTTTTCTTCTTGTTGAAGCTGCAACTCAAGCTAGAGGAAATAAAGTGTGTCTTTTGAATCTTGCACACAATCTTGAATGTGAGTGAGGGTGTCCTTGTCGATCATTACAGTGTCGTCGACAGAGGAACATAGCAGAGTGTTCAGTAACTCTACAAGACCACTTAATCTTGCCAATGATAAAGGACTCACTCAAATTATGGAGAAGGGCTTCTTGCAACTCCGCCCTTTTACAAATGGACTTAGCAATAAAAATTTGACTCAGAAAATGGAGAGGTGTCGGGCTCAACCGATAATGCACCCAAGTACAATGCAGCCCAATTCAATTTAATTTTGAATGGTACAAAAGAAACTAGTTGCAAGCTACAAAACTCAAATGTACTTACAACAATTGTTGATTATGAGGTTGAATCAACTTTATGCTCCAAAGTTGATGCTTTGAGTTCCTTGATTACGATCTGGATAAGTTGAGGCTTTGAGTTCCTTGATTACGATCTGGATAAGTTGATGATGTCGAGTCTCTTTGATTTTGATTTTGTTGAGTGAATACATAAACTCCCCCCTGTCAACAAAGGAAATAAATCATCTATCTCTCTGCAATAAATATTATGCGTATACATTCATGGCAGTCTGTAGGTGCAGCATAGAATTTTCTAGCCAATGAAAATACATCGTAGTAGCTCCAATCTGTTGAAACTCAGTCGTAGTATCTCCAATATCCTCTTTTATTTGCACACCTTCCAACTGACAGCTTTCTCACACAGTGAAGGGACAACAACGCAGCTCACAGAAGGCTCCTTCATGCATAACTCCTTCACTAGTGGTATTGGATCCACAGTTATATCCTTCACGCAATTACATATAGATTCATAGAAGAGGTCACAACTAGCCCCTGCTTTATCTCCACGATGAGAATTGATCCAAGCCATCAATAAATCGATACCCTTCACGCAGCTTCAGAATGCATCAGTCTTCAATGTAGCAATAATACCGAATGGATTTTCAGTATTAACTCCCATTGTTCAACATTCAACAGCAATAACTCAATAGAGTGAAACAAAGCACTATCAACAAGCTGAGTTTTAACAAAAAATATTTACTCAAATCTTGGGAAATCAACCAAAAATGCAATCACGCTGCACGCTTGTTCAAGTAACATCCACACCTCAAATGCAGAAAGGAAAATTAAACACCACATTTTCCTTAAAATGTATTTCACACACCAACAATCTTAATGGTGTAATCCAACCAAAACTCTACTTGAAAAACTTAGTTTCTTATTAAACAGTCGATCATTGCTTAGTTTTATGTCAAACCCTAAACAAAATGCTTCGGACAGCAATACTCCAAGGTAGCAAGAATTTCAAGAGGTTACGAAAATATAGAGAGAACCAAAGGTCGAGAGTTGGTGCCTTAGCGTCAACAAATGACAATGAATTGCACTTACCCTGTACGTATTCCATCAAACATTAACACTTTCCTGGCAATGTCACTTGTGAAGGCTCTCAGGTAACTTACATTTATTACACCATGCAATGTATCCATGGGTTGAGGTTTCTTCGACCTCCAAATACTATTCATGAAGAGAAAGAGCTCCACGCAATCTCCAAAAATCACAGCACGTAGAAGCCTCTTTCGTGACAGGTTTGAGATAGATCCAATGAAGGGAGTATCGACGATGACTTTACTACTTTGTGAGGGCACTCAACACAACATCTTCAAATTCTATATTTTGCATCAGTAATGGATTCAATATACAAGTCAACGCAGCTCGTAGTCACAATAGTTTGAATTCCATAGCTCCAGGCCACATTTTCTCTCACGATATGGGACTATATGGCATCCCTTTCTCCAATGTAGCTCAATATGGATGACTTCACGATCTAGAAGCTACTTGACGTGATGGCTGCAAACGCAACACTCACCACAGTACTATGTCTCAAGATCGTAGTGTTGAACTCAAGGGAAAAAGGGGCATGCGCAGTCAATTAAAAATTTACTGCGCAATACATGAATATTTCTTTTCTTTTGCTAAGGACATGCGCTAGACCTAGCAAATACTTTGTTTTAAACTTTCTTCCACTTTTTATAAAACACTTTACTTCACAAAATGATCGCCCGGAGATTACATGCGCGATTCACCTTCACCCTTTTACAACGTGTGGTAACTGCGTGTTTCTACTTTCTACTGCGTAGTTGAACTTTGTGCAAATGCACAAATCTTGACTTTGCGCAATACTTTACCTTTCATGAAGTGCACACTTTTCTAACTTTGCGCAACTTGACTTTGCGCACTTTATACAAATTACTTTTGCACACACTTTAACGTTTACAAAGATTAATTGCGCGGTTAACTTTGCATACCTTCTAAGTGCAGACAACTCAAACTTTAAGTAAACTTTATTTTAAAACATGAAATTTACTGCGCAGTTACTCTTTGTTAAAATAGAACTTTCACCAGAGTGAAATACTTAGAAATCTTGATTTCTTTTACTGCGCGTAAATGTAAACAGTCATTCACACTAGTAAATATGAAATAGATGCACGGCATGCATAAACAAACATTCTTGAGAATGAATTCACCAAACTATAGATTTATATATTACCTTTGTGAAACAGAGTGACTTTGCCGCAATACAGAGAGATGAGATTTACTTGATCTTTCACTTCTTACATAGAGCTTGGGCTCTTGAAACACTTCACGGGTTTCACTTCTTCTCTTCTTCACTTCTTTCACTCTATCCTTTCCTCTCTATCTAATCTTCTATGAATGATTTACATTTATGGAGTTTCATTTCACCAACTCAAGATGGCTTCGCTTGGAAGCTACAAGGTTGCATTAAACACATAAATAAATTTCTACCTAAGAAATTATGAGCCTGCGAACTGCAAAACGCGGCTTCTTAAATACTAACTTGTTGTGTGCCGGATTGGCTTTGAACTTGCTAACAGACTGACACTGCGGACTGCGCGCTGACACAAATTGACTGACAAAATGATCGACTGACTTCTGACAGAGCCAGCATAGTTAGATATGCTATCTACTCATTAATTATGATATTTCCAACACTCCCCCTTAATTATGAGCAGATGGGGATCATTAAACAAAAGTAAAATATTACAAAATATTTCAGAGCTGAAATATGCTCTGTTCATGACATAATTCATTGCGCAGAACTAGTCACTCCCAAACAACTTCGTAGAAATTGGAATGGGTCCTTCGCCAATGGTTTTGTAAAGATGTCTTCTACCTGATCTTCAGATTTGCAAAACTCTAAACAGATTTCCTTGTTGTTTATTAATTCTCTGATGAAGTGATACCTTGTGTCGATGTGCTTGGTTCTTTTGTGAAACACATGATTCTTTGACAGTGTGATAGCTGAATTGTTGTCACAGTAAATGACTGTGGATTCTTGCTGCTTCTGGGACAGATCACTTAACATCCTCCGCATCTAAACTGCTTGACATGCTGCGCTTGTTGCTGCAACATACTCTGCTTCTGCTGAAGAGAGAGTTACTATGGGTTGTTTATTTGGAGCCCATGATACAACACCTGTTCCTACATGAAATGTATTCCCAGATGTGCTTTTTTCTGTCATTTATGCTCCCTCCATTGTCACTGTCAGTGTATCCAATGAGTTTGAAATTTTATGAGGTTGAATACAAAATACCAAAGTCTTTTGTTCCACTTACATATCTTAGAATTATTTTACCTGCTTGCCAATGCGATTCTTTTGGTGATTCCATGAATCTTGAGATTAAACTGACACCATACATGATGTCTGGCCTAGTTGCAGTAAGATACATAAGGCTGCCAACAAGCCTTTTAAATAGAGTAGGATCTATAGTGGATCCATCATCATCCTTGCTGTAATGCCCGCCTCGGTACTACCGACTGATTTGACTATTGAGGGCACTAGTTTGAAGTGACCCGGCTAAATTATAACGTAGACCTTAGAATTTTCTTGAGTATTATTATATGAAATGAGAATCATCAGATGTTATGTGCTTGATTAAGAAATTATGAAAGAGAAATGATTGAATGAATATGCTCGATTGACTGAAGTATTATGATGAATGATGAAAAGAATTTGTGAATAAAATAATGAATGTGCTCGACTGACTAAAGTATTATGATGAATGATTTTGTGAATAAAATAATGAATATGCTCGACTGACTAAAGTATTATGATGAATGATGAAAAGAATTTGTGAGTAAAATAATGAATATGCTCGACTGATAGAGGTATTATGGTAAATGATTTTATGGTGCAGCGCTATTTAATGTGCTTTGAGTGTGTGTGTGTGCAGTGGGAGGTAACACGATTTACCAACTGACCCACAATGGAATTTTAGGGGTCGTAAGAACAGAAGGAACACATAGGGCTGCGACGACAGACTGTCGACCCTGAATTAGCAATCGATGCATGGGCCTGAAGCTTGCGAGCTGACCCGGGGAAGCGTGTGCCGTAAGGGCGAGGCCATACCGACTTGGTCGCATACGAGAGCTGAGGGGTGCACGATAAGGAGAGCCTTATCCCTCAGCAGCCCTTAGTCTCCAAGAAGTGTAGTCGATAGATCGTGGTAACGACTCCCCGATCGCTACACAAGTTCTCCTCACAAGAAGAAAGAAAATGAATTGTCGGAAGGGCCCGCTGAAGAGGTACCTAGACAAGAACAAGAGGAAGAAATTAATCAATCGTACAAATGGAAAATTCACCTAAGATTTAAGAAACACTTTATTCCATTTTGTTTTATCTTTATTAAATTGAATAATCCTATTCAAGATTTTATTAATTTAAATTATTCATTTAAATTGATTTTATTAGTTTGAAAAAGAATTAAAGAGATTGGTTTTATTTAATTTAAATTTTGTTTGATTTTGTTTTATTGAAAAAGGTTAATAATAAAAGAATTATTTATTTTTCAAATATTTTAATTTAAATAGATATTATTATAATGATTTATTCTTTATAAGACTCTATTTTTGATTTCTTTAATTTGAACTACTTGTTTTAATTGTTTTATTATCATGAAAAGAAGTTAAGGAGATTGATTTTATTTATTTTAAAAATTGATTAATTTGTTTTTGAGGAAGGCTATTATTTATTCAAAGATTTTAATTGGATGATTTTTTTATTATTTTAAATCATTATACCCAAGATTTTATTTAATTAGGTCGATTTTTTTAGAAAGAATTGAAATAGACCTTTAAGAAAAGAATTGTTTTTATTCAAAGATTTTAATTTATTCAAGATTTACGTTAATCAATCCTTGTTATTCTTTTTAGATAATTTTATAAGAAATTTGAAATAGATTTTGGTTTTTAGTAAAAGGAACCATCTTCAAACTCTATTTTTGTATTTAGAAAAGAAAAGATTTTATAGAAAGCTTTAAGTCTAACTAAAAAATATTAACTAAACTAAATAAAAACCAAAACAAAAGAAGGACTCTATTACACCTAACTCCCATTGATTTAGGGAATTAGGTGCACACTTGAGATGAAGAGACACTTGTAATTTGAGAGAAATTGTTATTAAAATATTAAACTAAATTAAATATGTGCATGGATAGACACATGGCACACAGGATTTTGCTATATAATGAGGGAGGAGAAGCAGAGAAAGACAGCTCTTGCTCCCTAGTGCGGGATGGGCACCGGAATTGAGAATTGACCTTGTGAATTTTTGTGAGTTGGGCTTAGCTTTCAGGGGATTGGGGAATCCCATCAGAAAGCTTGCGTTGTGTGTTCTTATGACCCCACTAGCTCGGGGGTTCGAGGTGATGAAGAGTAACCTCGATACGGTAGGGTGGTCAACCGAGGGGTTTGTCGATGATCGTGCAGAAGAACGGCGAGAGCAAAGCTCTATTTTCCTGGAAATCTGCATTGGACCTACTGTGGGAGCATCTGCTCGTACAGGTTCTATGCAATTTAAGTTTTATTTGTTTTCATTAAGTTATATTGAGGAATGAATATAATTCTGTGTCGAACTAATTTCTGGAAATGAATTTTTATTTGTGTTTTAAAAAAAAAAGAAATATAGAAATTATATTATTCAGAACGCGATGGGAGATCTGACAGAAAAATTCATCACTTATTTATAATTCTGGAAGCGTGGTTTTGTATGGACAAATTGAATCTTCTTATAGAGAAAATATCCAGAGGTCTGGAAATTCTTTTAAATTAGACTTCCTGTTTAGAAAATAATACTCTGCTTTTTTTTAGTGATGAGGTAGATCGAGTTTCAATTATATATACTCTGTTATAATTCTGAATTGTATCTGAAACAGAGGGCGACCCTACAGGGAAATAATCGTTCCCTTGGCTAGATCGAATTTCTCTCTATAAACTCTTTCATAACTTATTGTATTAATTCCTGAAGCGGAGGGCGATTCCCACTGGGAAGGATTCGATCCCTGGCAACATATTTGCACTCTGTTATGTATTAGTGAACTGATGTCAAATCTTTATCAGTTGTCTGTATGCCGATCCTCAGTAGAAGCTTCCATGGTCGTTCCCGTTAGGTTATCTTAGTGTTTTTATAGATCTATTCTACAATGTTTAGAAATCAATAGTAATCTCTGCTATACAGAGTTTTAAACTAGCTGATTCATGAATGAAATCGAACCCTGGAGAAAATTGTTACTTTTCTTTTATAAACTCTGCATTTCTTTTTACTGTATAAATCCGAGCGATATGGCTCAGCTAGGATCGATCCGACATCTTTATTATTTTGTAATCCATGATTGGTTTGTATGATTCCAATACTGGCGTCGATCCCTGTGGATCTGTTTGTATAATGTTTCCAGCAGAGGTGTTGATCCACTGTCTCGGATAATAGAAGATCCGTTCCAGTCTTGATGAGGTAGTTGATCCACAAATTCGCTTCAGCAATTCTGATCCACTGTCTAAGATAATAGAAGATCCGTTCCAGTCTTGATTAGGAATTCGATCCACAAATTCGCTTCAGCAATTTTGATCCACTGTCTCAGATAATAAAAGATCTGTTCCAGTCTTGATTAGGAATTCGATCCACAAATTCGCTTCAGCAATTTTGATCCACTGTCTCAGATAATAAAAGATCTGTTCCAGTCTTGATTATGAAGTCGATCCACAAATTCGCTTCAGCAATTCTGATCCACTGTCTCAGGCAATAGAAGATCCGTTCAAGTCTTGATTAGGAAGTCGATCCACAAATTCGCTAAGAAATTCATTATGAAATGCTTGTATCTAATTTGGAAATCGATGTATGAGCTCCTTAAGAAATTCAATATGTACTATCTTTATTTGATTGAAAATCGACCCATGAATTTGCTAATCTGAATTAAATATCTATGAATGGCGTCCCCTTCCAGATTTGTAATTCTCTTGATGAAACGTTGAGTGGTTCCTTGTAATGACATCTGCGTGTTGATGATTTAGCCGAAATCCCTTTGTTATCTACTAAATCGATGGCGTTTACAGAACTATATTTACGACTGTGTTTTGTTGGTTTTAGAAATACCCTTGCGAAATCACTGTATGGGTTTCTCTTCTAATTCAGAAATTGAATGCTGTAGTTGTGATCTTATATATTCTCAATGGTTTGGTTAAATCTCCCCATTTAGAAATCTGGCAGGCGTTTTCAGTTTGGTGAATATGAAATGTAAACTGTCTATCTATTAAATATTTCTCATTGCGTTGACCCTATTCCTATCGGTGTTTCCAAGATCACAAACTATTTGTAATCACCCATTTAATCTCTGTGTATATCATTACAAAGGCAACCCCGGGTTTCTATTTTCTATTTAATGTAGCATGAAGTATATTTTATTGTTGTAATTATTTTAGATTCGGTTAAATGGAAGTTGATTGTTAGAATAATTGTCTTCGGTGGTAGGGATAGTATAAGAGCATCTTATTGTTAGTGGAAATTATATAGATTAGATGTTCATAAAGTGGGGCATTATATTTGTTAAAATATAATGAAAAATTTTTATTCAATATTTATAAAGGTCGAGATATTATATTTGTAATGAAATTTTTTTATCATAGCTTCAATGTTGATTAAGATTGAGATATTACATTTGTATAAAAAGGTAATAAAACTTTATCATAGATTTAATGTTTATTAAGTTAAGGTGTTAATTCGGTGATTTTATAAAAAAAAAAAAAAATCTTACTCAAGATGAGAGACCCTACATTTGGTATCAGAGCGAGGTGGAACCTAGTTAGGACCATAACACGTTTCGTAAACATTCAAAATGAACTACGTATGAACTTAGGAAAATATTTCAAATCCAAGATTGAGGGACTGACATAGAAATTATTTAATGGAACAGTAAGAGCCATCATGGATCGAAGAACCCGCAGTGGTAGGACCAGGAGAGGACAAGGAAGAGCAAAACGTCCACCAAACCCTCCTATATCGACGTGACAAAGAAACGATGAGACCATTAAGTTTCCTGCCGACGAAGTTATAGCCATGATGAGAAACTTTCAGAGGATGTCGGAAACACTGATGAACCAACTAAACCGTGAAGAAAACCGACCTCTAGGTCCTGCAATTGAACCACAGAATCCACTGCCAGCCAACATTTATAGATAACTGGAAAGGGTAAGATTTCTAGAATTTTTGGGTTCCACTGAATGAGCCGTGGCAGAAGCTTGGTTAGAGAACATGACAATGTGCTTTTCCTTGAGGGACTACACCTCGAACCTGAAAGTAGACATGGCCATTTTGCAGCTGAAAGGGGAAGCCCTGCTATGGTGGAAAACTTTGAAACCACAGCTAGGAATTGATATCAACGAAGTGTCTTGGGAATTGTTTGAAAAACAATTTTGCCAACACTATCTATCTGAAGAATTCATTGAGAGGAAGCTTAATGAATTCAATGCTCTCCGACAAGGAGGCAAGATGGTGCAGGATTACGAAGTTAGGTTTATGGAACTTCTGAGGTATGCACCCCACATCGCAACTGAGAAATTGAAAGTAAACAAGTATGTCTATGGCTTGAACTACAACATCCGAGATAAGGTCCGCATACTCACACCACAGACATTACACGACGCTGTCCAAAAAGCACTTATAGTAGAAGAAGAGCTTTCGGGCCAGGAACCTCACCGTAAAAATTGTGCGAGTAATAACCAAGGCAATCAAGTTGCACCTAGACAACACTATGGACAATAGAGTTATGGGAATGGATCCTACAACGGGAGATCTAGTAGAGGAGAAAAACCACCTTACCGACCACCACTGCCACAGGATAGTCATACAAGGCCTTTTGGAAAACCAACACAGTTTGGACCACGACAGAACAATGCACCAACCAATAGAATCACTAAGGGCCCAAGGGACAGATGTTGGGAGTGTGGACGGCCACACTACCAGAGAGAATGCCCTCGACAAAATCAAGGAAATGGAATAATACAAGGCCAAAATAAAGGACCGCGACAGACCACTGGTACACCTCTGGGTATTGGACCAACAACACGACACCTTGACACCATGTGACCGAGTAGGTTAAAAATTCAGTAGAATGGTTACAGCCGAATCTGCAACCTAGAAAGGCGCAACTAAAATGCGTCGAAAACTTTTTTTGCTTTTATTGCGAACTTCGGGATGAAGTTTTTATAAGAGGGGGTGTATGTAATGCTCGCCTCGGTACTGCCAACTAATTTGAATATTGAGGGCACCAGTTTGAAGTGACCCGACTAAATTATAACGTAGACCTTAGAATTTTCTTGAGTATTATTATATGAAATGAGAATCATCAGATGTTATGTGTTTGATTAAGAAATTATGAAAGAGAAATGATTGAATGAATATGCTCGACTGACTGAAGTATTATGATAAATGATGAAAAGAATTTGTGAATAAAATAATGAATATGCTTGACTGATTGAAGTATTATGATGAATGATTTTGTGCATAAAATAATGAATATGCTCGACTAACTAAAGTACTATGATGAATGATGAAAATAATTTGTGCGTAAAATAATGAATATGCCTGACTGATAGAGGTGTTGTGGTTAAATGATTTTGTGGTGCAGCGCTATTTAATGTGCTTTGAGTGTGTGTGTGTGCAATGGCAGGTAAGACGATTTACCGACTGACCCACAATGGAATTTTAGGGGTCGTAAGAACGGAAGGAACACATAGGGGTGCGACGATAGACTGTCGACCCTGAATTAGCAATCGATGCATGGGCCTGAAGCTTGCGAGTTGACCCAGGGAAGCGTGTGCCATACGGGAGAGGCCATACTGACTTGGTCGCGTACGAGAGTTGAGGGGCGCGTGATAAGGAGAGCCTTATCCCTCAGCAACCCTTAGTCTCCAATAAGTGTAGTCGATAGATTGCGGTAACGACTCCCCGCTCGCTACACAAGTTCTCCTCACAAGAAGAAAGAAAATGAACTGTCGGAAGGGCCCGCCGAAGAGGTACCTAGACAAGAACAAGAGGAAGAAATTAATCAATTGTACAAATGGAAAATTCACCAAAGATTTAAGAAATACTTTATTCCATTTTGTTTCATCTTTATTAAATTGAATAATCCTATTCAAGATTTCATTAATTTAAATTATTCATTTAAATTGATTTTATTAGTTTGAAAAATAATTGAAGAGATTGGTTTTATTCAATTTTAATTTTGTTTGATTTTGTTTTATTGAAAAAGGTTAATAATAAAAGAATTATTTATCTTTCAAAGATTTTAATTTAAATAGATTTTATTATAATGATTTATTCTTTACAAGACTCTATTCTTGATTTCTTTAATTGAACTACTTGTTTTAATTGTTTTATTATCATGAAAAGAAGTTAAGGAGATTGATTTTATTTATTTTAAAAATTGATTAATTTGTTTTGGGGGAAGGTTATTATTTATTCAAAGATTTTAATTGGACAGATTTTTTATTATTTTAAATCATTATACGCAAGATTTTATTTAATTAGGTTCACTTTTGAGAAAGAATTGAAATAGACATTTAAGAAAAGAATTGTTTTTATTCAAAGATTTTATTTTATTCAAGATTTACTTTAATCAATCTTTATTATTCTTTTTAGATTATTTTATAAGAAATTTGAAATAGATTTTAGTTTTCAGTAAAAGGAACCATCTTCAAACTCTATTTTTGTATTTAGAAAAGAAAAGATTTTATAGAAAGCTTTAAGTCTAACTAAAAGATATTAACTAAACTAAATAAAAACCAAAACAAAAGAAGGACTCTACTACACCTAACTCCCATTGATTTAGGGAAATAGGTGCACACTTGAGATGAAGAGACATTTGTAATTTGAGAGAAATTGTTATTAAAATATTAAACTAAATTAAATATGAGCATGAACAGACACATGGCGCACAGGATTTTGCTATACAATGAGGGAGGAGAAGGAGAGACAGACATCTCTTGCTCCCTAGTGCTGGATGGGCACCGGAATCGAGAATTGACCTTGTGAATTCTTGTGAGTTGCGCTTAGCTTTCAGGGGATTGGGGAATCCCATCAGAAAGCTTGCGTTGTGTGTTCTTACAACCCCACTAGCTCAGGGGTTCGAGGTGAAGAAGAGTAACCTCGATACGGTAGGGTGGTCAACCGAGGGGTTCGTCAATGATCGTGTAGAAGAACGGCGAGACCAAAGCTGTATTTTCTTAGAAATCTGCATTCGACCTACTACAGGAGCATCTGCTCGTACAGGTTCTATGCAATTTAAGTTTTATTTGTTTTCATTAAGTTATATTGAGGGTTCTATACAATTTAAGTTTTATTTGTTTTCATTAAGTTATATTGAGGAATGAATATAATTCTGTGTTGAACTATTTTGTGGAAATGAATTTTTATTTGTGTTTTAAAAAAAAAAGAAATATAGAAATTATATTATTCAGAACGCGATGGGAGATCTGAAAGAAAAATTCATCACTTATTTATATTTCTGGAAACGTGGTTTTGTATGGACAAATCGAATCTTCTTATAGAGAAAATATTCGTAGGTCTGGAAATTCTTTTAAATTAGACTTACTGTTTAGAAAATAATACTCTGGTTTTTTTAGTGATGAGGTAGATCGAGTTTCAATTATATATACTCTATTATAATTCTGAATTGTATCTGAAACAGAGGTCGACCCTATAGGGAAATAATCTTTCCCTTGGTTAGATCCAAATTCTCTCTATAAACTCTGTCATAACTTATTGTATTAATTCCTGAAGTGGAGGGCGATTCCCACTGGGAAGGATTCGATCCCTGGCAAAATATTTGCACTTTGTTATGTATTAGTGAACTGATGTCAAATCTTTAGCAGTTGTCTGTATTCCGATCCTCGGTGTAAGCTGCCATGTTCGTTCCCGTTAGGTTATCTTAGTGTTTTTATGGATCTATTCTAAAATGTTTAGAAATCAAGAGTAATCTCTGCTATACAGAGTTTTAAACTAGCTGATTCGTGAATGAAATTGAACCCTGGAGAAAATTGTTACTTTTCTTTTATGAACTCTGCATTTCTTCTTACTGTATAAATCCGGGCGATATGGCTCAGCAAGGATCGATCCGACATCTTTATTATTTTTTAATCCACGATGGGTTTGTATGCTGCCAATATTGGCGTCGATCCCTATGGATCTTTTTTTATTATGTTTCCAGCAGAGGTGTCGATCCACTGTCTTAGATAATAGAAGATCCGTTCCAGTCTTGATTAGGAAGTCGATCCACAAATTCGCTTCAGCAATTCTGATCCACTGTCTCAGATAATGGAAGATCCGTTCCAGTCTTAGTTAGGAAGTCGATCCACAAATTCGCTTCAGCAATTCTGATCCACTGTCTTAGATAATAGAAGATCCATTCCAGTCTTGATTAGGAAGTCGATCCACAAATTCGCTTCAGCAATTATGATCCACTGTCTCAGGTAATAGAAGATCCGTTCCAGTCTTGATTAGGAAGTCGATCCACAAATTCGCTAAGAAATTCATTATGAATTGCTTGTATCTGATTTGGAAATCGATCTATGAGCTCCTTAAGAAATTCAATATGTACTGTCTTTATTTGATTGAAAATCGATCCATGAGTTTGCTAATCTGAATTAAATATCTCTGAATGGCGTCCCCTTCCAGATTTGTAATTCTCTTGATGAAATGTTGAGTGGTTCCTTGTAATGACCTCTGCCTGTTGATGATTTAGCCGAAATCCCTTTGTTATCTACTAAATCGATGGCGTTTGCAGAACTATATTTACGACTGTGTTTTGTTGGTTTTAGAAACCCCCCTGCAAAATCACTGTATGGGTTTCTCTTTTAATTCAGAAACTGAATGTTGTAGTGGTGATCTTATATATTCTCAATGATTTGATTAAATCTCCACATTTAGAAATCTGGCAGGCGTTTTCAGTTTGGTGAATATGAAATGTAAACTATCTATCTATTAAATATTTCTCATTGCGTTGACCCTATTCCTATCGGTGTTTCCAAGATCACAAACTATTTGTAATCACCCATTTAATCTCTGTCTATATCATTACAATGGAAACCCCAGGTTTCTATTTTCTATTTAATGTAGCATGAAGTATATTTTATTGTTGTAATTATTTTAGATTCAGTTAAATGGAAGTTGATTGTTAGAATAATTGTCTTTGGTGGTAGGGATAGTATAAGAGCATCTTATTGTTAGTGGAAATTATATAGATTAGATGTTCATAAAGTGGGACATTATATTTGTTAAAATATAATGATTTATTTATTTATTTATAGATTCAATATTTATAAAAGTCGGGACATTATATTTGTTAAAATATAATTAAACTTTTTTTTATTCAATTTTTTTTGGGACATTATATTTGTTAAAATATAATGAAAATTTTTTATTCAATATTTATAAAGGTCGAGATATTATATTTGTAATGAATTTTTTTTATCATAGCTTCAATGTTTATTAAGATTGAGTTATTACATTTGTATAAAAAGGTAATAAAACTTTATCATAGATTTAATGTTTATTAAGTTAAGATGTTAATTCGGTGATTTTATAAAATAAATAAAAAATTGTTACTCAAGATGAGATACCCTACACTTGCTTAATTTCAAACCTGTTATCACTAGTGTTGTAGCTATCTTGCAATTTAACATCTTGAATTTGTTCAAGACGTCAATTGCATATTTTGACTGTGATATGAAAATACCTTTTTCATTCTGGTGGACTTCAATGCCCAAAAAATACTTCATCAACCCCAAATTAGTCATTTCGAATTCACTTTCCATGACTGTTCTGAATTCTTTTATGCCAAAATCACCAGTAAATATTAAATCATCTACATACAGGCAGACAATTAGCTTAATACCTTGCTGGTTGATTTTTGTGTACAGCGTTGGCTCACATTCACTTCTGTGAAATCCATTCTGAATGAGGTATGAGTCAATGCGACTGTACCAAGCTCTGGGAGCTTGCTTCAAACCATAGAGTTCTTTTTTCAGTCTGTATACTTTGTGTCCCTGTCTTGGAACTTCATAACCTTGTGGCTGCTCAACATATACTTCTTCTTCTAAATAACCATTTAGGGACGCGGACTTAACATCCATTTGATAGACAGGCCATTTCTTTTGTGCTGCGATGGCCAGGACTGTTCTGATAGTGTCCATTCACGCTATGGGTGCAAAAGTTTCATTGAAGTCTATGCCAGGCTGTTGAGTGAACCCTCATGCTACCAATCTTGCCTTGTGCTTCTACACATTTCCATCAACATCTTGCTTGGTCTTATAAATCCATTTCACACTTATCACATCCTTGTCTTCAGGAACATCAACTAGTTCCCATGTTTGATTCTTCTCAATGCATTCTATTTCTTCATCCATGGCTTGCACCCAAAATTTGTCTTCAAATGCTTGTTCAAAAGTTAGAGGATCATTAACTTGAGAAAATAATGCAAAACATGAAAATGAATTAGGTGTACCAGGCTCATATATTTCGCGTAGACTTCTTGTTCTTGGCAGAGTTGCTGGTGTCGAGCTGTGCGAACTGCTTGATGGAGTTTGCTGCGCACTTGGTGTGCTTGACAGAATAGCTTGAGCTGTGCCTTGTGTTGGAGTTGCTTGTGCTGGAACATTCTGCACAATCCTTGGAGTAGATGGAGTTGCGCGTTTCTAATTTACATACAGTGTCTCAACCACATCTTCTGCGCTGTCATCATGTTCAACATGTGACACGATTTTCACATTCTTTTCTACTGTTCCATCCCATGCTTCATTTTCTACAAACTGAACATCTCAATCGATGATGACTTTCCTTGCAACAGGATCATACAACTTGTATGCTTTTGTGTCTTCAGAATATCCAATAAAGATGCATTTCTGTCCTTTATTGTCTAATTTCCTTCTTAGTTGATCTGGAACATGTGCGTATGCTACACACCCAAAAACTTTTAAATGCGAAACACTATGTTTCATACCTGTCCATGCTTCCTGCGGAACTTTGTTCTTCACGCTCTTCGTCAGACATCGATTCATGATGTATACAGCAGTTGCCACTGCTTCATCCCAATATTCATTTGACAGATGCGCGGCTGCCAACATACTGCGCGCCATCTCCATGATGGTTCTGTTCTTTCTCTCTGCGATACCATTCTGCTGCGGTGTATACCACGTAGTGAATTTCTTCTGTATGCCATGATTCTTGCAAAATTTTAAGAAATCATTTGAAACATACTCACCACCTTTGTCTGTTCTTAAGATCTTGATGTTGTAACCACTCTGCTTCTCCACGAGTGCCTTGAACTGCTGAAAACAACTAAACGCATCAGATTTATGTTTTAGAAAATAGAACCATGTTTTTCTTGTGAAATCATCTATAAATGTGAGAAGATAAGTGCATCCTCCCATGGACGGTGTTTTCATAGGTCCAAAAATATTAGAATGCACAATTTCAAGTGGTGTGCGTGCTCTGTATGACTTTCCAATTGGAAAAGTCTCTCTGTGTTGTTTTCCAAAAATACAGCCTTCACAAAATCTCTTTGGCTTTCCGATCAATGGAAATCCTTTCACCATGTCCTTCGTGTGCAGTAGCTTCAGCCCACCAAAATTCAGATGTCCAAATATGAAATGCCATAACCAGGACTCATCCTTTATTTCTGTCTGAAACGTAGCTTGCATTGTGCTGTCCTTCTCTTCCTTTGCGTAATGAATTTCTGCTTCTTTGCTTTCTGCGCGGAGCGCAGTTCCAGAATTTTCATTCTGACTTGCATGAACAACTTGAGTTGTTTTTCCTCTTATGATGGGTCTTATCCTCAAAGGAAACAAGCGGTTTCTTGTCATCTGCACTTCAACAATTAATTGATTGCTTGGGTATATGTCTTTGATCACACAGCACTTCCCTACCATGTGAAATCTGTAACCTTTTTCCAACAGCTGACCAATGCTCATCAGGTTGTGCTTCAAACCTTGAACATAATAAACATTAGGCATACATTTCTGCTCCCCTTGTTTTGTTAGAATATCAACAATACCCTTACCCAAAACAATAACTTGAATGTTGTTTCCAAGTGTTACATCAGTTTGAACTGATTTATCTAGACTAGAAAATAAACTTAAATTTCCAGTCATATGATTGCTACAGCCTGAGTCTAAATATCATATGTCATTTGGACTTTCTTGGACAGCATTGCATTCTAGTGGAGATGTGCATGCTAAGAGCAGTGTGCTGTTTGAAGTGTTGTTGTTGCTTAACTGAGCTTCTCCTTGCTTTCCTTGGTCATACTACTTCTTACTGCATTCATATGAGAAGTAACCATACTTCTTATATAATGACATTGAACTTTTGATTTGTCATACCTTTTTCCACTTGACTGAGTGGGAGTTTGATTCTAGCTTCTACCAGTGCCATGCTCAGGGCTGCTGCTGTGACCTCCTCTGAATGAACTTCGTCCTCTGCCTCTAGAGTTTGATATTCCTCTGCCTCTTCCACAGCTAATGGATGCCTGTGTTTCGAATGCACCTTCCAGCGATGTATCTGAACCGCTGATTCTATGTTCATGATTGAGTAATGAGGCTTGCAACTCATCAATAGTAAATGTGGACAGATCTTTGTTTTTCTCCAGGGTTATAACCAAAGATTCAAATTTCTTCGGCATAACTCTAAGAACCTTTTCAACAACTCTTTGGTCACCTAAAGTTTCTCTATGAGACTTTATTTGATTAACCAGACCAATAACGTGAGTATAGAATGAGTCTACTGACTCTGTATTTTTCATTGACAGAGATTCAAAATCTCTTCTAAGAATCTGAAGTTTGGCAGTCTTTACCTTGTTGAGACCTTGATATGCAGTTTCCAGTGTGTCCCACGCTTCTTTTGCTGGCTACACTACTGCTACTCTTGGGATTATGGATTCATGTGTTCCTTGATGTATGTGGGAACAACGCCTTTCCATCTTTCTTCCTTTGTTCTCTCAGAACATCCTTCTCAGCTTGTGTGAGATTGTTGTATGTTGCTGCATCTACTGGTTCCGCATAACCAGTATGGACTACATCCCATACATCTTGACCTCTAAACAAATCCTTCATTGTTAGAGACCAATATTCATAATTTTTACCAGTAAATATGGGAGTTTGCAAATTACCCGAAGTGGAAGATATTCTTAATCACTTTTCCCTTATGTAAATACAATTTCTACTTTCCGTAAACCAGGCTCTGATACCAGATCAAGGGAAAAAGGGGCATGCGCAGTCAATTAAAAATTTACTGTGCAATACATGAATATTTCTTTTCTTTTGCTAAGGACATGCACTAGACCTAGCAAATACTTTGTTTTAAACTTTCTTCCATTTTTTATAAAACACTTTACTTCACAAAATGATCGCCCGGAGATTACATGTGCGATTCACCTTCACCCTTTTATAGCGTGTGATAACTGCGTGTTTCTACTTTCTACTGTGCAGTTGAAGTTTGCGCAAATGCACAAATCTTGACTTTGCGCAATACTTTACCTTTCATGAAGTGCGTACTTTTCTAACTTTGCGGAACTTGACTTTGCGCACTTTATACAAATTACTTTTGCACACACTTTAACTTTTACAAAGATTAACTGCGCGGTTAACTTTGCATACCTTCTAAGTGTAGACAACTCAAACTTTAAATAAACTTTATTTTAAAACATGAAACTTACTGCGCAGTTACTCTTTGTTAAAATAGAACTTTCACCATAGTGAAATACTTAGAAATCTTGATTTCTTTTACTGCACGTAAATGTAAACAGTCATTCACACTAGTAAATATGAAATAGATGTGCGGCATGCATAAACAAACATTATTGAGAATGAATTCACCAAACTATAGATTTATATATTACCATTGTGAAACAGAGTAACTTTGCCGCAATAGAGAGAGATGAGATTTACTTGATCTTTCACTTCTTAAACAGAGCTTGGGCTCTTGAAACACTTCACAGGTTTCACTTCTTCTCTTCTTCACTTCTTTCACTCTATCCTTTCATCTCTATCTAATCTTTTGTGAATGATTTACATTTATAGAGTTTCATTTCACCGACTCAAGATTGCTTCGCTTGGAAGCTCCAGGGTTGCATTAAACACAAAAATAAATTTCTACCTAAGAAGCTATGAGCCTGCGAACTATAAAACGCGGCTTCTTAAATACTAACTTGCCGTGCACCGGATTGGCTCTGAACTTGCTGAAAGACTGACACTGTGGACTGCACATTGAAACAAATTGACTGACGGAATGATCAATTGACTTCTGACAGAGCCAGCATAGTTAGATACGCTATCTGCTCATTGATTATGATATTTCCAACATGAACGAGGTAGAGGCTCTCGCGTGGAGGCACCAAATTCCAACTTTTATTTTTTGATTTCACAACCCTGGAGATATCATCTCTGATGACAGACTCGCACCTCGTGAGAGTTGCAGCAATAAACAATTTTCTTACAGTTACAGTATTTGAACAAACTTGGTCACATTTCATTGGAAGCTAAGTCTCCAACAGTCCACAATGGCGTGGTCAAGCACGCAGATACACATTCGACACCATTCAAAATGGTTCCTCATTGGTTTGATGGAGAGGGAATAAAGTTATCAGTGGAGAGGTATCACACAGAGGAGATACCACTCACACAATAGCGGAGATGGCTCACGTAGATATGGAATGCATAGGTGAAAGCTCCGGACATAGGTCATGGATTCACAAACTGCCCCCAAATAGAGTATGCAGAATGTAAACACAGAGATGTGTATAAGCCTAAAATTAGGGTTCATAAACAACCAACTCACGGAGGGAGACGTGACCAGTTCACTCAGAAAATTAGGGTTAGTGCACAAGGAGTAAATCCTTCTAGATATAGACGTTCAATATGCAAAGAGACGATATCTTTCATGCCTGAGGAGAAGGAAACCATTTATGAAAACGAACCACAGGGAAGAGGGAGGTATCCATGCAGTTCTTCAACACAATAAAATAAACACAACTACACTCTTTTCTATGCATCCAAGATGCTGCTCCATGGTCTCACGCATAGGTTTGGAAAAATTGGATTGCACAGGTTGTGGAGAGGTCGCGGTGAAGAGGTATGAGACTAAGATATAAGTCTCAGACACAACTCAAAAGCTCAAAGGGAAGAAGGATACTAAAGCTTGGAATCCAAATGGAGCATGCAATACTAGCACATGCCACACAGTTCATTGAGCTCTGATACCACTGCAAGGTTTCCCACTAGGAAAATAGGCAGATTGGCTTACACACATCCAAATACAGAATGAAGCACAAACATAAAGACAATTGAATAGGCGTGAATGCATACTATATTTGTCATTTACCAAATGTATATATATATATACAATGAGAAATGTCCCTTTGGTTTCATATTCCCAAGCGGACCCTTGGACTCTCGAGTGACCCTTGGTCTCTCTTTCACATTGATATTCCTCACACCAAGGATTAGAATCCAACAAATGCTTTTTATCACCTTTCTAGTATTCACAATCTTGACACTCATTTCACAATGGCGCCAAGGCGGATGTCTCCAATACTGTTCTGAACCAAGTGCTGTGAGCACTTTCTGAAACAATGATTGAGCATTCAAGTTAGCAGAAACATGGCTTAGAATTCTATCATCCATTTTCTTAGCCCCAGAAAGGGCTCCAAAATAAATCGTTTCGAAATTTGTTTGAATATCGTCTATATTTTCCTCAATTAAAGAAAAAAGAACATCATAAGAGAAATTATCCACGCCATCGAATATGACAATTTGTAGGGTGTTTAGAGGATGATTAGTCCATTATGGAAAACATAATCAGTTTTTGAATGCAACTATGAAAATTGAATCATCTTTTGAATCGTGCATCTGTACACATTATTAACCTTGCTCATAAAGACATTATCTTTATTCTCACCTACACAAATTATATCTTATCTTTATTCTTGCCTACACAAATTATTTGGTTATAGCCACTTTCTGATAGGATGTGACCTTTTTCGGAATTCCAAAATCTAAATCAGACTCTTTACCCATAAATATCATCAAATCTACGCATTCGAATCTGTGCAATTAGTGTTTGGGAAATAGTGGCTTGAACATCTCTGACACTCTTCGTATAAAACCCACTGCATTCCCAAACAACGATCGAAAGAGGAGATCTCAACGATGCACTTTACTTTCTATTCATCATAACCAGACTTGGAATTTCACAAGCATTTTCCTGTCGTGCAGCATTTTTCCTATCAAATATGGGAATTTTTTTGGTCAAAACGTTTTATTAGATGTTTTTTTTTCAGTGGAAAAAAACTACTATTGATATTCAAATGAATCAAATAGTACAAAGATGTTCATGATTCAACTGATGAATCAAGTACAACATAAATTACATAAAAAAGATCTAGATCCCTTCAACGATCTCATGCCACCAATATGGTCTTAAATACTACAGGGCATCACTACAAAAACATCATTGCATAGAAACAAAAGGCAAAATCAAGTATCCTGCAGCTCAGAAAAGTCTCCGAGATGAAAACCCACATGATTCAGTAAAAAAAATAGATGGAGCCACTATCCTGAAAACTGTTATCACACCATTCCTCCCAGATCAGATGCCCTTCCATACCAGATAGAGCTTGCTTAGATAACTTATCAGCAAGAGAGTTGTGTTCTCTAAAGATGTGCTCAAACTTGATATTCTGCGGCTTAGAAATTTCAGAATGTGTCCGGAGGGCCCAATGTCGCAGATGCATGACATTAAGCCTGAAATCACCCTCAGCCCATTTTATAGTGACCCTGGAATCACCATAAACCTTAATATTGATCAAGCCAAAATTATTTGCAACTTTAAGAATGCACCAGAGAGCCATTAGCTCCGCTTTCATATTTGAGCCAGCTCCACAATTGAGTCTAATAGTGTAGTAATGAGACTCATTTAGATAAATAACTCTTCCAACAGCACATAAACCAAGTTGTGAAGCTCCATCAAAGAAGAGAACAGGCTGATCCACTTTGAAGTTGAAATAACTAACTCTGTCAAGCTTCATCTTATGTTCATCTTCCTTACATGAAGCAAACATATTAAGAGCAGTCAAGCTACAGTGCAGCATATCCGGAGTGGCATTCCTAAAGATGGCACTATTCCTAAAGTACCAAATTGCCCATGGGATGCATAAAGCAATATAAAAATGTTGCTTACAATGTCTGAACCAATTAAGCAAACATTTATTAAAGTCACCCACTTCCCAGCTCTGAGTAATATTCAATTTTGAAGAAATCACCTCCCATCTCTTGGTGGTGAAGCTGCACCTGACAAAGAGATGTTGTTTAGTTTCAGCTTCATTTTTACAAAGAACACATAAACTAGGTCCAATCCATCCCCGTTTACACAAATTTTCCCAAGTCTTCAATTTATCTTCCAGAAGTAACCAGGTGAAACATTTCAGCTTTAAAGGTATGGCCCAATGCCAAAGTCTCTTGTACCACCAATCCTGCGGGTAGATAAATCTATCTTGAACAATTCTAGAATAAGTAGATTGTGCTATAACAATTCCTGAAGCAGGGTTCCCTCCCCAAACCAGTTGATCTGATTCTTGATTCAAGCTGACACCAGCAACATTTAAATTGAAGATGTAAGCATCCCAAGCACGTGCTAAAAAACCAGATAAACCAAGAACTCTTGAAGTCAACCACTTAGAAGAGTCCTCGTCACCATTCCTGAGAAGATAAATTTTATTCAAGGTAGATAAACCTAAAATCTGGAGATATCATGAAATCGTCAAAATGATGGTTAATATTTTATTAAAAACGTCATTATACCTATATTAAGATTTCATAGGAGTAGGATCCTGGAGGTAAACAGTAGGACGCTCGAGGCTGTGCCGCTATAGTGAGTCAATGACTAGTCTTCGAGTGGGGCCTAAAGGCTGGGTAGCGGGATGAATTAGCTAATACGTCGAAATACTAGACGAGTCTACGTATAACGTATTAGGCTGATTCTTACTTGTTAACTGAATGCAAAAGTAAATGGTAGATTGAATGGACCATGGTGAACCATGAATTAGTGATGGCTCAGGACCGGTCGCCCAACTGCAAGCATATCGCGGTCCGCAGCCCGCTGGAGTCTGAACTGTTTACTCACTCGACCGCAGCCCGCTTGAATCTAGACTCATTCGTGGTTGATTCTGCTAATTCCGCCTAGGCTTGTGGGTTACCTCATTTTAGTGATTATATTTGTGTTTTTAGGAGCTAGGGTTTTTGTTAAGAATTAGACCAGGTTTTCCAGCAAAATTGAAAACTTATTTTTATTGCTCAGGAAGTATGGAGGTTAAATTATTTACAAGGCTTCATAAGGAAGAAGCTTTGCATGCCCTTGAAAGGTTTTCATATCTCTCTATTTTGTTTCTCCCGACTCAACAGAGTCCTGTCAAATTAGCAAAAGCTCACAAAAGCTCTAATTTACTCAATACAAAAATTTAAACTTTGCCCCAAAACAACATTAAACAACAATCAAATGCAATCTTCACAATTCAAAAAAAATATCGTATCTTCAACTATCACTGCCAATCCATTCAGAATATACACAAAATAATTTCAAATTTAACACACAATCATATCTTGACCCCAAAAATTGATTTTCCAAGCTCATGCTTAAAGCGGGGTAGACGACTCTACTTCCATCTAGATTGCTACTATTGCTTGATTTGATTTGCGTCACAATGGTTTTGGAGTTTCCTTAAAATGCATCGAAGTGATTTTATAGAAGGAAAAGAGGAGTTGAGCAACGTCCTACAAAATTTGTGGAAGATTACCATGGATTGTGGAGAGAGGAAATTGTGGTTTTCAATATCGGTTTTATGGAAATTGTGTATTTCTGACACCTTGCTTCCTTCCTGGAACTGTTCATATGATTTTTTTGGCCCGGGAGAACTGTTCACTTCCAGTGACTTCCAACGATTATTTATTCAATCTTAAAGAAATTTCCAATTCCTGCCTACCATTTGTAAAGATAATTCGGGATGGAAAAAAGATGGAGGGGAATTAAAATTTATTAATTATTTGTTGGTTTTAGTTAGTTTATTACTTATTTGTGAGGCGGTGGTTAGTCATTATGATGGTATATGTATGGATTTGGTTTAGACGTTTAATATATTAATGGTTTGAATTTGAGTTCAAACCAAAATAACAAAGCAATAAAGTAAAATTTATTATTAATCATTTGTTAAATTTGATTATTTGATTATTTGTTTAGTTAAATTTGTTTTCTTCTTAAACTAAAACATAAATCTTGTCTAGACTTATGATCATAAAGATGCCATAGTTCTGCATATTCAGTCCATGTTCTATGGTGGATCACCCAAAAACAACAAAATAACAAAACATCTTCGGAAGAAATGATCAACAAAAACTAATATTGATCAAACATATTGATCATGCCCTTATCGTAGCATTGATCCTCCATATATTCTACCCAATAGACATATCCTTCAATTCCTCCATGAGCTTCCTTTGAAAGAGTATCAGTAGTCATGTTCAATTGCCTATATATATATTCGAATGAAATATTTTTTTAAAATTATATATAAAGTTTTCCAATAAATGTATTTTTTTAATTAAAAATATTTTGTTGAATATATGAATTTTCCAGATTTAATTCTTTATTGAACTATTTTAGTTGAGTCACTAAATTTGGTAGCCATTTTTTTTCTCTATTTGTTAGAAACAAAATAATTATTTTTAACAAAATTTTAAGTGGTTCAATTGTAGGCTATGCATGCTTTTTGTCATGTTCTAGTCGATGTTTTCCTACTCATTGAAGCAGATGCCATGCAAAATTTTCTCCTTTCTACTACCACTATCCGTAGTACACTCCACTTGCTAACATGCATGCTTGCTCCACATGCTAACATGCATGGTTGCTCACCTACTAACATGCATCTAAGTTAAAAACCAAGCACTGGGATTGAGTGCAAGAGCTATAGAAGCACATGTATGCAAATTCGAACATACTTGTTTAATCAGTATTTGGGTGGTTGGCCTTGAAATTTGATTTCTTGAAAGATGCTACTTTGCTTGTTTGTTTGTTCTTTTTAGGAATTAAACACGCCCCGATTCGAATAACTCTAGAAATTTCTGACTGCAAGGTATTTCATGTAGGCATCAATTTACAACCTAGTGATATGGTTAGATTTTCTTTCACAAAGTTCATGATGTCTAATTTGCAATTAAATATGAACATTCCTTGCTTAGGGAATTCCAATTCATAACAGCTTGAGTGGGCCTAACTCTTAAGAATATGCGTTTTCTCTTAAGAATATGTGTTTCCTCCTAGGAGGTCATAGGTTCAAATTTGGATGGTGTAGGGTATGTACACCTCTATAGACTTTAGCAGTTAAATCCTTGTGCAAATGGGGGTCCTTAAACCAAATTGATGTACGGCTTGACTGTGACCTTAAAATTAGATTCTTACTATTATTATTATTACTATTATTACTATTCATATGTAAGTGAGACAAGAAGCTGAGAATGAGCTAAAAAGAGCAATATGGAGACTAGAGAGACACTAGGTACTTACCTGACTAGAAAGCAGAGCTAATGAGGATGTTGGTAGTAAGCTTAATCGGCCACATGTACTTCTTCAGATATCGAGAGTTTTAATTTGTCAAATAATGGTGTCTTGCAACCAAATCAAGTCATTCAAGGTATCTAACCTTTAGGTCATGCTAGATTAAATGCATTTCTTAAAGAATTTCTCAATTAACATTCTTTGTGCATTTTCTGTGCCTCCGTGAAATGTCATATTTTTTCTCTATGTTATCGTAGGCATGCATATTTGTTTAAAATCACTTTATGATAATTAAGTGGATAATCATAGACCTGATTCCAATGGAAAGGTACCTATAAGTATCTCTCTTGCTAAGTATAACTGCCACTTGATAAAATATGTGGAAGGGGTTTCTTATTTCACACAAGGTTTTATACCTTATGTTAGTGTCAATTTTGACATGCATTAAAATATTATTGATTATTATTGTTATATTAATAGTTTGAATTTATATTTCATTAACTATAATATACAATATGTGGAAGGGGTTTATTATTTCACACAAGGTTTTATACCTTAAGTTAGTCTCGATTTTGAGATGCATTAAAAAGTTATTGATTATTATTCTTATACTAATAGTTTGAATTTATATTTTATTAACTATAATAAAATAAAATTAAGTAATTGATTGTTCAATTATAATTTAGTGATTAAAAGAAGATGATTATAAGTTAGTGATTTAAATTCACCCAGATAGGGTGAGAGGAAATAGGAAAGTGCACTTGATATGATGGTGGTTTAGTGATTAAAAGAAGATGATTATAAGTTAGTGATTTAAATTCACCCAGATAGGGTGAGAGGAAATAGGAAAGTGCACTTGATATGATGGTGGTTACTCCATGCTCGCATAGTAGGCAAAAGACTCCTAATAAAGGATGACCTCATTCTGGTTTCATAGCAATTGGTGGATTATGCATGTTCTTGTAGGTGGTAAGGATGTCACTAGACTAGAGAGTAACAAAGCTACATGCATTAGAGAGTAACAAAGCTACATGCATTAGGAAAAATTCCGGAACTTGTTGGGTAACAAGGCATGCAAGAGAGAAGCTATGGATGGAAGAGATCTTAGCAACTTAAATATGATGTGTTTCTTTAGCCCACAAGTCTTAAAAACGATTTTGGTTAGTCTTTCATTGCTTATTCCAAGCAAATCGAGCTCTCAGGGCACTATTAGTTTTTTTAAGATTTTGACTTCACAACGCTAGCCAAGATCGAGGACCCATGACTTGGTCGAAGGAAATAGCCATAGTGTGGGACTAGCCCACTGGTTGGGAGGGACTACGTTGTAGTGCTGAGTGGAACAAGAAAGTTGAATTAGTCTACCGCCACAAACCACTTATGAAGCCAGCGCTCAACCTACAATAGGAAAAGGGATGGCCATTGCCTTACAGTTAATAGATGCTTCTTTTTATAGCTTTGATATTTCTTGATCCAATCTTCTAGTGGCACAGGGTCAATATATTTCTATCTCATAACTTGCAGCCGTAAACCTGTACACGTGAAAAGTCTCCAAATGCGCTGGGCTGCTCGTAATTTTTCAAATATCTGGATTTTTTTTAGTCTCCATCCTCAAAACATCTTTGGTTTGGATTTTCTTTTTCACCTTACTAAGGGAATGGCATTATTTTCTAAATTAGAAGCTTTATTTTCTTCTTCTGAATCCCAACAGGGTTGTATACAAGCGAGTGCCAATACACTGGTGTGGCCTCCAGCACCAATTTACTAATATGAGTCTAGCCAGAGACAATCTATGCATTCGGGAGTGTTAGTTTCCTTCTAATGGCTTTTAACTCTCCCGATTTATTTCCTAGTCTCCCATTTCCTCGTGATGGACGAAATGTTTTCTTGACATTCATCATAATGATTTTCATTTTCACACCTTCTTATGGTTCATTTTAAGTCAGCATTCTCACAAAGAGCGCAACAACAATAGGGGCAAACTCTTGAGTGAGAGAAAGAGAGAAACTTCAAAAACGAAAGCAATGTCATGACCCATAGTGATGGATTGAACTTCCTATAGACCATAGTCCTAAAGAATCCTAGGATTGTCATTGGCTGTGTTGAATCCCTAGTTCACCTAGAGTAAATTCGCCTGCGTGAGGATACGAATAAGAATAAACTGAACCAAAAAACAAACATAATACCACTGCATGCTTGATATGATTACTAGTATGAAGAGTCCTGCAAATTAAGAAAAAAGTTGTATATTCATCAAGGTTTGATATCCAATGAGAAAATGAATCCATGTTGGGTTTGTAGGAAGGAAACGAAGACATATCTGTTTGCTTATCTATGTAAATTTCCTGATTACAACGAGATGTAGATATTTAATTTATATTAGTAGCAACTCAGGTTGTAAAGGTTGTAAATTATGAAGTAGTTAAAATTTATTACTAATTCTTTAACATTTACTGTAAATACGTGGATGTTCGAGGTGAAATTAAGTGAATTTGTGGCAAGGCACATTGATGAGATGGAAGGAATACTGTTAAAAGCAGAGATAGGGATTTTGTTGGGAAGCAGAGAGGATTTTGGTTCTATACAATTGGGTACCGAAAGACCATGGCAAGATTTTCAAAAACTATTGCTCAATATCCATTAATGAAAGAACACAAGAAGTCAACAAATAGAAGACCTTTTTCATCACTTGATACTGTGACATGAAGAGCTAACAATTGTTAAAGAGGTATTTAATATTATCTAATGAAGTGTTGTCTATATGTTTTTGGGAGGGATTTCTCATATTTTTTTGTTATTAGTTGGGAAAGGAAGCTTTAGTAAAGTATAGGGTAGAAAGAAACTATGAATCGGAGTATTATGATTGAAGTTCCTATTGGACGTTATCTTGTTTTTCCCCAGCAAAAGCTCATGGGATCCTCCTCATCTTTAGAATATATGGATGGAGGGTGACTTAACTGCCCGCCACAATGGTGTTTGGTAACCCTAAGTGACTCTATCAGATTTAAACCTATGACCTATAGAGTCTCCATCTATCTGTAGCATTCATTGAAAAGACGATTCAACCATTTGAGCTAACCCTTGAGGTTCTATTATATGTTATCTACCAAACAGTATGATAGCCTACCAAGTCAAAATACCCACATGTTATCTACCAAAAAGTATGATAGCCTACCAAGTCAAAATACCCACATATACAACTTTAGAATCACCCCGTTAGTACCTCAACTTCCTTCTTGCTATCAAATCCTTAACTATTATACCGAAGTCTTCGAAGAAATGGGCCCTGGGTCCTATGTTCCATGCAAAAAGAAACAGAAGCATTTCAATTCTTTTGTCCTCCCTGGGATTGGTTACACACTCTTTTTAGAAATCTTGAGTGCTTAGCCCAAATTCAGCTACATTTATCCTTTGGCGCTAAGATCCAACAATACATCTGGATCATTGATCTTGTAGAATGATCAATGATCAACAACGAGAAATCAATGAATTGATAAGAGGGATTTTAATCCTATCTGAAATGGAGTTTCGTTTTGACTCTTCCGTAGTGAACAAAATCCAACTCTGAAACCTGCAAACAATCTCCAATGCACTTCTAATGACAATTCACGTCTCAGGAAATTATACTCTTTCCACGCAAAGTCCCCGGGTCACACCAATTGGGTTTTGAATCCTTTGCAAATTCGCACATAAACCAACGATTGTGATATGCCATCAAGGTTCAAACGTGATCTACACAGATTTTCCCAATAGAGTGCCATCACGATTTCAAAGCAGAGAAATTGCTTGCTTTTAAAGACAAATTGAAATAACCATTCAATGATTCATAAAAGAAAATTCCAGTTTCTTTCAAGTTGACTACACCGTGGTCAACAATTGACCCAGACTGTTCAATAACAGGTGAACTTGCCAAAGTTTCCCAACATAGAGCAATACTATTCCTACACAAAACAAATCCACTAATTAATCTATTCAATAGGATTCAATCCAATATTTAAAAACATAGAGGCATTCAATTTATAATCAGATACCTTTATCTCTTCTCTCGAAGGCACTCACAACTTTTTTTTAGGAATTCCAAAACCTGTAGCCATTTCTATTGGACACATACAACTATCGAATCCTGAAATCACACATGATTTCTTGGGAAAATCATTTGATTGTCAATTACATTTAACGCAAAGACAGTCCTTCCCAAAATCACGTAAAACAAAGATATTCATAAGACATAAACTGCAAGCATATAAATATGCTTTACATTCACCAAATTCTGCTAGACACATACTTTGGCCTGATTTACATTCCTTTGGCTACATTCCTCTCAGTCTACCTAAAGGCTTAAATTAAAGAAATAAGATTCTTCAGCAAATCTAAAGATATAGCATTCTTATAACAGTTCTAAACTAAATCTAAAGATAACATTCTTATAACAGAGTTCTAAACCACCATTGACTGATACTATCTGTAAGCCCAGGTACTGTTGCATAAGCTGCAAGTGAAGTATAGCCCACGGCAAATACAGACTTTTTCATTGCAAGAACGTGACGAGCCTGCAGCCAACCCAAAAAAATTGATCTATGAAGATAATCATTGACGGGATAACACTCACAAATAACAATTACATTAAGAAATAAAATAAAACAAGCTGAGCAATAGAGCCTTCTAGGAATAGCAGGATTAGAGGCCGCTGGTAGGCAATTGATTTCAAGAGGGCCATTGAAAGAGTCCCACCAAAACTTGACGATATCCCGTTCCTTGAGACCTTTCCTTGCAACAAAGTGGTACCAATCATTAAGAAACACATAAATGCTGCGAGAACGTTGGTATAATATCCTGAATTCTTCGTTTATTTCTCTGTTCTCGTCCCTGTCAAGTACTAGGAGCCGAGTACCTCCTTCAACCCTTGCAGCCCTCCCCAGTTCATGATCCTCAACATAACCCTTGGGAATTATCATTTTATGCTGAGCAATACATGTGTCACTCATGGTCAGCTCCTTCCGAAACCAAAAAATAGTTAGAATGTCCATCATCTGCTGCTGCTCGAAGGCTCGAAGCTGCCACGATATCCTCTGTGGATGTACTCTGTGGATGTAGGAGGAGAGGTTACAACTTACAAGTGAACGCTGCATAGCTAGATGGTCTTTTTAAAGTGATCGAGGAGGCCGGCCGCCGAACACTGTTACAATTTGTCTGTTGGAATTACTGAATTCTTGATTGTACGTGTGTCCGCCAAACCTTTGCAGAACTTCACTGGATTCTTGATTGTACGTGTGGGAGCAGTATAAGGGCTAACTAAGTGATGCCATTTCTGAAAACATATCTCCACTTCCATATCTTGACAAGTGATCATCAAAGAAAAACATGAACAATGCAAAATGCAAATTTTAAAGACTAATGAGACAAAAGAGAAAAAATAAATAAATAAAATAAAAAATATAAATAAGAGAAAGGAATGAGAATTGAAAGCCCAACTTCTTGGCATCCCCATTATACCTCAGTTTTACTATAACTTCATGCGATATGACTTTCGAAAGGACCTTTTACTTATTGGCTGGCCAACGAGAGGAAGATGTACAAAGAGCCAAGAGTGCATTGTAACCAAAGCTTACCAAAATAGAGAACTATGCTGAATCCTCGAATGATGAATTTCGCATTTAATTTTTCAAGGTAAATACTATGTTCATGTGTTGTGGATTCTCTCTATGTTATTTAATTGTCGTGCAATTGCTTCAATCTGAATCTCTTTATGCTTGAATAGCTCCGTTGTTAAATTGATTCAAGCACCATACATTCACACCCATTAATACACACTCACATAAAACCGATTTATAATCGGTGCTTATTCCTTTATGGTCCGCTTGAGATATCTAAAAAAAATGATGTGGAGTCTATAATGTTGTCTTTAATATATCACTCAACTGGAATATCATACAATACTTTTCCATGCTCAAGTTTACCTAGTCGATCCAACTTGATGTGTCATATCATCCAATTGTTTAGGTTTGAAATCTTTGCATTCCATTAACTACCTAATACATCTTGATTCGATGTTTCACTGATGCCATTTCTTGCATAACATAAAATCTTGAGAGGATATAGGCTTTGTTTCTATTTATTTTTTCCTTTCAGTATTATGATGGGTTTTAGAAGATTTCCTGCAATATTTTTGAGTCCATGTCTTCTGGTCAATCAAACTTCGGACCTCCAATTGTTGGTTATCCATTTCCTATTTTTGAGCATATTAAATAACTATTTCAATGACGTCATCACTAAAAACAACAATTGTTTGATCTATTTTATTGGCTTGTAATCAACTAGTGGTTCAAGGAATTGAAACAAATGACCCATGCTTTTACCAAAATTGTTGGCACATATGTTGCTACTGTTAATTTGCATGTTCCAATATTTCCCAATGTGATCCAAGCTTCCTTTTATTGAACCAAAGAATTGTATGTACTACTTTTCTTTGGACCATAATAACCCTTTACCGCCATATGCACTAAAACCTTATTTGAATATCCCCTAATGCAATTGTACTAAGAAGTGAGGAGATTTTTGTCAAGCACTCTATATGCAGATAAATTGTTACCAAACACACAGAGCATATGAAATTTATTGTCAACCCGAGAAAGTCTTTTTATTTCAAAGGATAAGTGCACAATATATGCTTAAACACCAAACCATTAGAAGTGAATACTTTTATCTTCTATCATCCATGTTCATCCCAAGAATCTATGCAATCCCAATTGCCTTCTAACTGCTATACTACAATTCTTCTCTATTATGCATCAATAAGAAATGGTATCATATCTAATCAACAATTGCAGAAAAGAAATCTCATTCGTATTCTAGAACAATCACTTGTCTGATCTAATCAATCTGGGAATCATAAAGCATAAACTGAACATTAATCTAGAATTTCAATTGCAAAAGATTGAAGCAACTGTTCTAAGAAATTGAATTGCAGAATGGAAGTCAATCAACACATAACAGGAAAGCTAAATTGTAAGAGCTCCTGGGATCACGACTCAGCTGTAAGATGAACACGACAGTGTGAACAGAAATTGAAATGCATAAAGCAAACCTTACTCAGTCGACTGTTATTCTACGCCATTCACCAATCTCACAGAGATATAATTCTTGACTGAAAATCCACACAATAAATATTGCTGCTGCGTACAAAAGAAAAGAACAAAGCATCACACAACAATAAATTAAAAATCCTATTTTAACTCAGCAATCTCTATGGAAGACGGGCCCAGTCTTCACACAGAGACGCTGGCTAAACAACACAACTCTTTAGCTCAGAAGTAACCCCTTATATTAACAGAAGGATGAATACACAGTTTTGCTCAGCTGCTAATACAATAATTTAATTGTCTGTTGTTCAACCCCTGAGTCGAAACAACTCCTCATATTTATACATACAAATTGTAACATCTAATCCTATAATTGGGCATACATGAAGATCTCTGATCTTCAGGCGCCCTAAATAACTAGCTGTTACAATGCGTGGTAGAACAGAAACATCCGAATATGAGAAAGTTATTAATTGACCCAAGAGTGGTGGTCTTTCCAGCTCTCAGCTAGACTCGAGCAGCAACATACTTAAGATAGCAAATTCTATTACATCTGCCCTGTCACAGCTGTGCTTTGATTGATGATTTGAGCCCCAAGGATCCCTCTACAAGCAACGAACATTCCTTCCTTCATGACTTGTTCAGCCCCGATCTTCCTGCAGTCTATTTGTCTCAACTACCTTCATAAATCGCAACATGTTAGCACAATTTGAGAGATGCACAGCTTTAATTATCACAATCATAAGCATTAATAAAATAAAACAATGATCAGCCATACCTTGGTAATTTGGGGGATAAGGTAAGGATAATAGGTTTGATTTCCATGATAAATGGTGTAGGACAGGGGCAAGAAAGATGAATAATGATGACTAAAAAGGGCCAATTCTGGGCTCAACAATTTTCATATCCTTGGGGAGGATTGTTAGCTCCTTTTTTGGTCAAATTTTACATCTTTTATCTCCTTTGAAATTTTTGGGTTATGGATCGCACACATTTTACATCTTTTGTCTTACAACATTAAGATAATAAACATATTTTGAAATGAGGACATCATTCCATTCATATTCATCATCAACAACAACATCATTACATATATTATTGCACTTCAAAAGAGTCACAACTCGATACAAAACCATATTCAATATAACTATATATTGCAAATCCTTTGGCATGTTGATAGTGAGCACATGCAATCCACTAATCAATTGTTGCTTTATTCTTTATTGTTATGTAGTGTTATGTTAGTCAATTGAAAACTCCAAACTTATTCTGGTTCCCTGGATGTTTCCTTTGAAATATCTATCATCCTTTAATAGTACCAATAAGTTCCATATCTATCTCGTTTTGTGTGGATCATGTTTGTAGATTAAATGTCACCTTGTCTTCATAAAAAATGACGAGCCCAACAAGCCTTAACTATGCTTGTTTTAACATGTCCTTGAGTCAATTCTAGTCTCCCTTGTTTGTTTTCATCCAAAGCAAAGGGGACAACTATGGAATAGTTTGGGACACCTATTCTTGAAACCCATGAAATGTGGAAATCCCTTCCATCAACTTAGATAGGATCAATTCAGATTTGATAATGAATCTTTGATCCTTTTCCTTATGTTTTGAGACAATTTGACACTCTCTGTTTGCAAAATTACTAAGGATTGGCATCGCTCAACACTTTTTTATTGCACATGGGAATTCAAAAAACATATCTTGCTAAAGCTTGCAAATAGATTGAATTATATTATATTTTTATTTAGCAAGACTATTAGCCTCTTATTTATTTTGTGAATGGATTGTGAAATCTATTATGCACTCCAATTCTATCCATAAAATCAATATTTCCTCCTCCAATACATGTATTTCTAGGTGCTACCCTTTGTCTGTATTCTCTTTTTGAATTTATGATGCCATAGTTGTTAGTAGAGAATGTTCTCCTATGGCTTGGGTTAAAACGACAACAAAGTGATGACCCAAAAATACTGACTCAATTCCTTAAAAAATAGACAAACATTTAAAAATAAATAACTAATTAATGAGAAGACAGAAGAAAACCAGTTCCTGGATCCAATCATTTGATGGAAATCGCTTTTTTGAAGCTTCTTCAATCTTTCACTCCAACACTTTCTCGAGTCACCTACATGCAAAGAGAAAGAGAACTGCAAGATAGATGGTTATAATTGCAACTATACAAATAAATTAATTGAAATCAAATCCATTATTGTATTGAATAATCATATTTTCACATATCATAACAATGAAATTAACATTAAATTGGATGGACAAGAGAGTTATTTATTAATTTATCAATAAGAACAAGGAAAAATACAACCTGTAACTATTGCAACACTGTTATGAAATCCAGGTTCCTCCACCCAAGACACTGAAGAGAGACTCTATCTCCAACTTGTTTCCTCAAAACAAGTTCAAGAAAGGGAATTAAATTCTTTCTGATGAGATACAAGGAGCAAAGGTTGTTGGAAATAGGGGTTCCCAGATACGAAGGGGACAACTTGCACACATGGGGACAAGGGGTTTGCGGAATCTAGCAACAAAAGGCCAACATAATGATGCTCTCATTGTTTCCTCTCCTCTCCCCTACCCATTAGCTTATTTTATACTGGACAAATAGGTGGTTAGAGTAGCTAGGGTAGTTATTCATGGGAAATAAGAGGTCATGAACTAGAGGAACTTGTACAACTTGCCCTATTTGAACTAATTATATATTTTTTGTGCCAAATAGATTCATTCGTTGGATAAACATTAATAATGAGTGTATATACATGGCCTAGTCACATATATGGAGCGTATGACTTTCAAAATGGAGTTTTGAAAGAATTTCCGAAGAGGGTTAAAAAGGGAAATGTAGTCCACAAGTAAGGAAGGGAAGTCTGCAAGTAATGAAGGGATAAAAAATCACGCCAATACATGCATCTATGTAATGAGGTGGAAAAATATGCTATAACATATCCCCACTAATGTGTGAGGTCATAAGAGCAACTAATGTCCAAAATACATTATGAATCTCCAAAGGTGAGTATATAGTGGGCCTAGGTAGAAGTCATTGAACAATGGATACAAGCAGAACCTACAACATAACACAAGTAAGAATAATCTCATCCTGAGGCGAGCTTACCCATGCTAAGGAGTTACAAAAGCATGGACGACAAATCAAGGACACAGTAGATCCATGAGATGTATATCTAATAAATGATCATGGACGTAGAAAAAGAATACATAGTCGATCCATGTCAAAAAATATAATAGACGTGAAGTGATACATAATGGAGCTATGTCTCAGAATTAGAGGAAGATATCTGGAAACAAGTGATCTATGAACTGATCCTCTAAAACTATAAATGTCATGAATGAGGAAATTATACAATCAAACATAACTCAGGTAACATCATAAATAGGAAATGATTCACAGTGAATCCATGAATATGAGTAAGACTTTTTTTCCAAAAGTGACGGTGAAAATTCGATATTTTACTCATTTATTAAATTGAATCCTTCGAAACTCATCTATTCCTTTTGAATTCGGACATGCAATAAACAAAGAAAGAAAAAAAACAAATTTTAGGGAAATATGTTGTCTTTCCAATGATATTTTTTAAAAAGTACTAATATCATATAATGATTCAAAATTCATTGAATGAAATGTTCGTCCTTGCAAAATTGAGAAAAAATTAACAAGCGGTTAGTGTGCATGTAAAATAATTTAATGATAAATTTATATTTTTTGATAAAAAAATGTATGAACATAATTTACACATAATGCATTATGGCATACATATTTTATTTTTAATTTATTTTGGAAAATTTTACTTTTTGACAATTTTAGAAACTAACCATTGAAATTTTGAATCGCATTTTGTACAGTTTTGTGTGCACATAAAATTTTTCTTCCTGCTTACAAGAATTGAAAAACCAGGAATACCATTTTGAAGAGGACGTGTCATTGTAGGCCATACATATATTTTCAAGTGTTTTGGTTATGTACGTTAAATTACATTCTTGATTTTTCTTTGAGCTAATTCAAAGTTCTGGACATCATTTTAAAGTGTAAATTTTAAAACAAAATTAAAAAAATATCATACAAAATAAAAAACGCATAAATTATATGCCAGGGGATAGACGATTCTTTGATGTATCCATTGACATTAAGTTCACCAACTAAGGTGTAATTAATGATAGTGTTTATGCAGTTTAAAGAGGCTAGTAAAATTAAATCTGCAGAAAAGGGGGCTGAAGGTCTTTTTAAAAGCTCCCGATCAAGTTCTTAGCTCGATTGAGTTGCTTTCTACCTTCTACAACCTATAGATTGTTATATATTTTATTTTTAATAATGACAATATCTCAATCAATATTTTTCTAAAACCTTGATTTAGGTTTTAAGAAAGGATCAATCGAGCATTTGATTAATGCCTCAATCAAGCTCTCAAAAAATTCGATTAAGGGCTTATTCAAGGTTTGATTGAGATTTTTTTTTTTACAATTTGTGCCTGCCTCTTGCCAAAAAATTCTACCCATATTCATGGGAACATCGTTATACAAACACGAGTTCTTCACATCAAACCACTATTATTACAAGTACATTTGAAAAAGGGTATTGAAGTCAAACATAGGGTGAATCCATGAAGATGGGTGTCTATTTTGGGGGTCTTACGAGAAAATAAATCTTATTTTTTCATGTTTTTCAACTTTGGGCAAACAAAAGTGATATTTTTGTTTAGAATTTCACTTTTAGTAAAAGGAAAAAATTTAGAGAATTATGTTAGCTTTCTATTCATTATTATTTCAATTTTTTTTTTGAGATTTGAAATGTAAATTTGGCAAATGTTTGACAATATGTTCTTATAAAATGAAGGGACTAAAAATTAGTCATGTTTTTTGGAGAGGCTAAAATCATTGTTAAACTTGTCTTTTGTAAAAACAATGTTACGACAATCTGCACAAAATGTACTACTGCATGACTATAATTTTGTAACCAATGGATCTATATACTAATTATTATATTTTTTTGAATTTGATCAATGGGGAAAGCTTGTCGATTTTCAACATGTTTTTTTATGCGACATTTCTCTCAATTTACACTAAAACTAAAATATCTAAGAATACCCTTTTGAAGTAGACACTCCAATTAACAATTTACCATATTCTTTTCAATTTTTTCTATGGTGTATTTTTAAAGTTATGGATTATTCATTTCACCTCATTTTGAAATCGATGAAACCAAACTGGACACATGTTAACAAAAAAACTAATTAAAATGATCAGATCTCACCTAAACAAAACAAAATCTATACCTACGGAAAGTAGATTCAATGATGAAACTAATGGTATCAAGTCCGATAGTCACTTTGTAGTGTAGGATATTTTTTTTACCTTTCGAAAATAGAGAAGCCTAAAAAAAACACTGTTTTTAGGTCTCAGATATTATTCGGCCAAATAATGATTCGGTTGAATAATTATTTTCCGTTAGCAAACCGTTAAAATTGACAACGGTTATTCAGCCGAAAAACAAAACGCAAAAATTTTCTTCGGCCGGAAAAAAAGAAATTAAATTACTTAGAATTTTATAAATAAAACTAAAGGATGCATCATTTCACATCTTATTTTTTCGTAGAGGTCTGTATAAATTATTTTTGACAGGATTTTTTCAAAGGAGATTTATTTTCGAGGAGTTCTTATTTTCTTTCCAAGGGGTTTTTTCAAAGGAGATTTCTTTCCAAGGAGTTTTTATTTTTTTCCAAGGGGTTTTTTCAAAGAAGATTCATTACCAAGGAGTTCTTATTTTTTTCCAAAGAGTTTTTCTTCAAAGGAAATTTCTTTCCAATAAGCTTTTTATTTCTTTCCAAGGAGATTTCTTATTTCTTTTCAAGGGTTTTTTTCAAAGAAAATTTCTTTCCAAGGAGTTGTTCTTCAAAGGACTCTTAGAAGATTTTTATAAGGTGAGTAAAATTTCAGTTCATGTTTTTAGTAATGATTGAAAGACTCAAAAAATCAAATTTAATAATTGTTTTTAAATCTTAAATTTTTATTTTTTTACTATAAAGCGATGATTCTTTAATTCAACCTCTACAGATTAAACAATCATGGGTAGTGAGAGAAACCACCAATGAAAAAGTGATCGTAAACATGATGATGATGCTCATAGGGAAACAAAAAGACTCAAATATCATGCCAAAAAAGCAAGGGTTGCACAAACAGAAGAGACAATTACTGAAGATACAAATATAGATTTACATGACAATGTTGATGAAATGGATATTGAAAATAGAGTACAAGAATAACAAATTGAAGCTGAAGAGATAATTGTTGAACATGTAAATAGGGATTTACATGCTAATGTTGATGAAGTCAATATTGAATATCAATTTCAAGAACAAGAAATTGGACCTGGTATGTATATATCATGTATTTTCCAAATTCTTTTTTTATAATGAATTGTATATTTTGGATATATGTTAAATTAAATTTAACTTAATGTATAGGTGCTTTCACCATTGATGATGGAATGTTAGAAGACAATGATTGCGACAAATATGGAGAAAAAATAGCCACACATATTGCACGATATCGTGTTATGCAAATTTATGATGATTCTCTCAAACAATATTCAATAGCAGGAGAAGCGCAAATTTTGAGATGTTTATTAGTGTCCAAGAAGTTAAATGATGCTATGTCATTATTGGGTATTCACAAGGTGACAAAAGAGTCGAAATTGAAACATAATGTGATAGAAAATATAAGTGATGCAATAAAAGAATTTGGAAAATCCAAAAAAGAAAGAGACCAAAGTTGCACGTAGAGCTATTCAGACATTAATTATTTTAGCTAGTACTAGAATAAATCGTTTGACAACACAACTAGCGAAAAAAATAGGAACCTCAAGAAAGACATTATACAAACATAAAAAAATTCAGAATGCAAATAGATGAAAATGATGAACTTTTTTGTTGGGCAATTATTTGTAGACAACTTTACAAAGATAGATTGGGAGAAGGTGTTAAAGATATTGTACATAAATATTGGTTGGAACATGCTCGAGTTTCACCAAATTTAAGGGATTTGATATGACAAAGAGTATCACGAAATGTATATGAAAGCCATGCAAAACATATAATGGAAATGACACAAGTACAATTGTTCAATAAATTCAAGGAGGATGATCGTTGAATTAATTTGTCAATCACTACATTTCCACAACAAAAACCATGGTATATGTTAGACCTATTACTATATGTGACATGTGTTGTTGTTGTTGTTATCATGTGCAATTTGAATTATATTACAACACTTTTCTTGAATTTGGTAAGATGTTTTAGACAAATTCACCACCTCCACCCACAATACGTGAATTCATATCTCAAATTCTATGTGAGAGAATCACGGTGAACTATTTTACAATAAGAAATATGTCAATGGAAAACATTGTCACCATTTTGGAAATATGGTTTTATTCCACAATAAATATCCTATTGATAATGATCAGTCGCTGTCGAATGTAACCGCTGATTGGAGAAGATATGAATACAACAATTATGCTATAAGTTCTAGTGATGCACATTCCAAACAAATTGATTTGCGAGAAGATAAAATATGTGTGATAAATTTTATGAAGAAATTTGAAAGTGAAATTTATAAATACACCAAGCATTCACACAGAGAACGATGGAAAGACCTTCAATTCAAACAGTCTCATGGAATGTTTCCACTCGGAACAATTTTGTCTGTGGTTGATTTTGCAGAAACTACACATTTGCTGCACAAAAAGAGATACAAAGTGAATACTATCATTTTGACCAAGTTTCAATATTTGTCCATGTTCTATATCGACATTCTCAACATGATGTTGATGGCATTGAAATCACGTGTGACAATCGAGATGTGATTAAAGAATATCATCTTTATATCAGCGATGATCGTACACACGATACAGATTTTGTTCAGCATTGTTTTGCAAATATTTTCTATGATTCATTAAAAAGACGTGAAGTTAAATTCAATGAACAGTGGATATGGTCGGATGGATGTGCGGGACAAGTTAAATATTCATGATAATTTTTTTGGTTATGTTGACTTCATAAAGCATCGAACATTAAACATTGTTGGAATTTCTTTGAAACTGGACATGGAAAATGTGAACATGATGGTGCAAGAGCATGTGTAGAAAGAGAATTTCGAAGATGAAAAATGAACCATTATTAAATTGCGCTATTCCATTCAGCTGCATTGGTTTTCCAATGGTGTAAATTACATCTAATCCATGATTATAATCAACAATCAAAAGATGTGCGCAGGTATGTACACGATTTTCTTTAATTTATATTAATTGTCAATTTTAAAAAATGTTATTTGCAAGTCTTTTATTTAAGTATATGTACACTAACATTAAAAGTTGTCCTTTTTTATTTATCGTATATTTCGTAGGTTCTTTTGTCTTTTTGGAATCCAAGATATAGATAGATCAATCCCATACGAGGCTAGCACCATACATGGGACTAGATATTTACACTCTATTCAAACAAAATCCTTCCAAAACATTTTTGCATTTGACAGTAGAAAGAAATCATGCTTTTGTCATATTTGCACTGAAAATGTTGAATCTACAGAATTTTGTGAAAACATAACGAACAACTACGTAAAAAATTGGAAACACATAGAGATTAATCCAAAGGGAAAAATGCCACTAGAAAGCTTAGAAGAATTAGAATCAGAAGAAATAGCAATATCATCTGATGGCGATAGAATTTCAGATCTTGTTAGAGAAGGTAATGAGCTTACAGCTTCTTTGTTGATTGTTCATTGTTGTCCATCATCTTATGTGTATAGTCAATTTAATTGATTTAAAAACCCCTACTTCAATTGTAATTTTCACAGAAGATGTTTTCATTGTGATTGCACCTTTAGACAACAAAGAAAAGGTGAAATATTATTTGATGCAATGCACTGAAGGAAAGATGAAGTTATTGGAGGACTACGATGACAAAGGATTTACATATGAGAGAGGATCCATCATTTTAAAAGGTTATTTTTTTCAGCAGACCCATATGATTGAAAATTATGTCTACTTTTAGGTTTATGAACCTGATGTTATATGTTGTCAATTTATTCATTTAGTATGTGCATCTAGAATAAAATTGTTACAAGTTCCATCGAAAAAAAACTAGAAAATGGAAACTGTCTAAGTATGACCATGAACAAATAATTGAGGATGACATTCCATTGCGATGTTTTTAACTATATCGAATATGAATTGATCTATGTTTTTGTACATGTCAAAGGTTGTGTAAAATATATTTTTATATTTCGAACTATGACTATGATCTTGAATGGGAACTAGAATAAGAGTTTAAATGATTGTATTCTAGCATGTTGAAATCGATTCGATAATTATTTGGTAATGAGAACTTTACTACAAGTTGGAAAAAGTTGAAAAATGTTATATTTCAACTATGGAATGTTGAATGCAAATGTAATTTTACAAATATTAGATTAAACTAATTGAGTCCATTATATTGAGAGATCTATGGGATTTAAGTATGTGAAGAAAATCCTAAATTGGATTCCTTATCAATTTTGAATTCTATGAAGACCTTATTTTGAATTCTTGACAATATCACTTGTATATGATGAAGTTCAAATTTTATATGATGATGAAATTGAACATAACTAGTTAAGTTCGCATAACTGAAATCATGGAAAATGGAGATAACAATCATTTGATTTTTAATCACAAACAAGGACAACAGGATTGTGAAGCTTATGCTAAATTAGAGCAATGATTATTTACAACAAACCAATGAAAATTCATCAAATTGTTGTCTAAAATCATTATTCTAATTTAGCATAAGATTCACAATCATGAAATCCTTGCTTATGATTAAAAAACAAAAAATCATTAAATCCCATTTGCCATGATTTCAACAGCATCTATAGTTCACTAACTACAAAAGTGTGGTACCTGAACATTGAACATATGAATCATTAGTTAAAAATTGAAAGTGTGAATCATTTATATAAGATTCAATTTATCATTTATATGAAATTCAAGTTTATTGTTGAAACCAAGATCATATATTAACAGACAACCAAGAGGGTTGAAACCTTCACTAAATTTTATTTACATCTTACAGTGAAAATATTTTACATCTGCACTCATAGATTTTTACATCTGCACTAAAAAATTCAAATATATGTGCTAAAAAATTGTCAATACTACAAATCTGCACTCAAGGATTAAATCCTGCAGATCTTAAAACTTGTAACTTTAGATTTGCACCTATCAAAACTTAAAGCATATACTGAAATTCAATAAAGAAAGCTTCAGGAGTACAAACTGCAAAACACTATATTATATGAACTAATTTAAAACAACAAATAATTAATGTCTACTTTACATAAAATTTGCAATCTGAAAATTACAAAAAGAAGGTACATTAGCTAAATAGCGTTGTTCTACATCACACAATGATCTAAAATATTCCATTTTGTGAGGACAAACTCCAACAACAATCACATGGACTTTATATTATTCATAAAATAACATAGTTTAAACATTAAAACATGTGTACTAATATTTCTTAAAACCATGTCAAGATTGAACATACATTCATGAACATCATGCAAAATCATATTCTAAGCATTTAACACACAAAGTATGCTATGTAATTAGCCCCCCCAAAAATTTAAATCATTCCAAGCAAATACAAAATATATAAGATCAATGTACATGTATATAATCCAAAAAATAGGTTCCTGAACATGTGAGTTCAATGTACATATATAATCCAAATATAAAGTTCCTGTATTTCCAAAACATCTACATCATATGTATCAACATAAAGATATATGCAATATGGTAGTATGGGAAAACAAAAAAGGACCAATAAAAATCATTCTATGAATGAGAGTCCACCACTATCATCCACTGGAGTCTTCCCTTTTCCTCGAAGAGACCCAACTTACAACATGTATAAAATCAAATTATAAATCTCATAAATTATTCAAACAATTTTACACTAAATTTTAAAAAAAAATATTAAAGTTATAAATTTTTTTTGAAAAGAATATAGTTCAATTATTAACAAAATTACCCCACTGCCAATATCAACGTCCATCAAAGAACCTTTATCCTCACCACCAACTCTCACCACCAACTTCCATATGTTCCCGTGTTCCCTAAAATTTAAATTTTGTTAATAAATAAAATATTGTGCAAGTAAAATAAACTAAAATTAAACAATTCACTTAAAACCGAAACAAAAAAATTAAAATCATGAGCTCACAAGAGATAGAAAATCATAAAAAATTTAAGTTGGAATCTAAATGAACCTGCATGGATAAGTCACATTAACAATAATATACATAGATAAATTAAAATTAAAAAAAAGTATACAATATCTTTCAAACATAAATATAAATATGTAAATAATAAATATACCTCTCCTAGATGCTCTTATACATTTTCATTAGTGGAGAATCGAAAATTATGTTCATTCAACTTTCTAGAAAACTGCAACCAATAAAGATTTACGTACTGTATTTATTACTATACATAAAAAAAGACATAATGTCATATATATAATGTAACAAAAAGTTCAATTCAAAATGAATAAAACAATTAAGTAGATTATATGTACATAAACAATAAACCTCTCCTATACTGGATGTATCATTGGATAGGACATTTGAAGCTGTATCACGACAAAGCTTAGCATAAGCTGTTGGCTGCTTTTTGGACAGACCCGGGTTTTCAGGATGCGCAGCAACAAACACCCCTTGGCGCATTGGCCCTCTCGGCAACGAGCTGTGCATCAGCCCGAAGTCTCACCCAAAGTGGCTATGGGGGGGTCAAGGAATCAGGCTTCCTTAACCTAGGTGACGCGGAGACTAATCTTCTCCCCTCTTCCGGGAAGATTCCTCAAAACGGAATGTCTTACTCTTCCGCAGACCTCTCAGTGCGATAGCGCTGAAACTCACGCTTACCAGCCTAGCTGCGCGGTATCTTCACTCCTGGGGATGAGGCATTTACCCACTACATGCGATACTGTATCGTTTCCAGCCTTGCGCCACGGCGCGGCAATGCACTCCTCAAGCGCTGCGGCGATAACGTTCTTGCAGGCCCCTTCGATAATGCATAAGTCTAACTCCTAAGGAAGCTCCAGAATTTACTCTACAGGTTCATTCACAAAGATAGCGAGACATTCATGTAAACATAGATAGTAAAACATAAATATGCATTCACACAACACTTTATCATAACAAAGAGAATTATGTGGTTCGCCTCCACGGGGAAATCACATTCGCGGGAACTGTATTCTGTATTAACTCAAAATGGGAATTACACAATATGCTGCGCACACAGCTGCAGCCTTAGATCTTTCTAGGAAACTCCACGCACACAGCAGGGAGCCCTTCTCTTATATCTACTCTCTTCTTCTACAGAGATTACAATGACTCAGACATCAACTTAGATTGTCTGCAACTCAAACATCATCTTACCATGAGCTTCTAAGCAGTCTATCTCTCTAACAATCTAACTTATCCAACCTTCTTCCTTTTACAATTACACATATATATAGGTGGCCCTGAGGGTCGCACCTTTACAAAACTGTGGGCTTTTCCCAGCAGTATTCCCCAAAACCTTAACCATGGACATGGTTAGGTGTACTGTAGGCGTCACTTGCAGTCACGTCGCTGCTTCCTGCAGGCTCCGTGATTTCCGGCGTGGATTGCGGGTATGGGTGCCGCTTCATCATTCACTGCTCCTTGTCCTTCACCTTCAATGCTTTGGTCCGTTGCTCTTCCTTGGTCAGAGCAACCATAACTTCTGTACTTAGCCTTAATGAGGGTAGCTGATCCCTCTATTCTGTCACTTCATTTATTGTGGTAGCTGAGCTTTCTACTCGGCCACATTCACTCTCCTTTGACGTGTGCGCGCGAGCTCCGTGATTTCTGGCGCGTAATCTGTGCTGAGCTCGTCCATCTGGCGCCGTACTGCGCACTGTTCGCTTCTGCCCAAAATTGGTGCTTTTTACTCAAAATTAGCACTTTCCCTTCAACACTTGTGCTTTTTCCTCAAAATTTGCAGCTTTACTATAGCTGCGGCCTATGCTCCAACAGGCCCCTAACACTTACTTGTGGCTTGTCCCCGAGCCACTCGCACTAGCGTGTGGTCACTTTACTTGCGCATCTACCTTTTCTTTGGTTGCAGCAAATGCTTTCTTCCACTGCGCAATAGCAGAGTCCATTTCATCGACGCACTCCACAGCTGTTTGCACCATTTCTACAGTGGCTTCTTCTTTAGTTATGCCATCAACCAACTTTTGAGATTCAGCAAATTCTTTGATCTTTGCCTCGGCTTGGGCAGCAAGTTCAGCATACTCATCCATAAATGGCTGAATGCTGTTGGTGAGATTAGCATCTTCATTTCTGAGCTTGTGGAGTTGTTGTTGTACTTTGCGTACTTCGCTCATTTTCCTCATTTTTGCTAAGCCTTCTAAGGCCTTAGCTTCTTCACTCATAACAGTTAGGGACTGTTCTGCTGCTTGTACTTGTTCCAAAAGGCCAACTTTTAAAGGGAGATTCTCAAGCTCATCCCAAGCCTCCATAGCTTGCATCATCAGGTTCTCGGCTTCATCTGCTCTGCACTTCATTTATGTGGAAGCTCTGCGCAGTGCTTCAAATTGTTCCTGCCTATCATCTATAGGATGCACTGCAACACGAGCTTCCAACTCGACGATCTACGTTCTATGGTCCTCAGCCATAGCAACTATTTCCTGCTCTAGGGATTTCACCCTTCCGCCAATAATTTGCACTTTCTCAACTAGAGGAAAGTCTGGTTGAATCTGGCAGGCCGGCAGCTCCTGGGCGATTTCATCAACTACGTTTCTTATCCCAGTGTCTTGTGCCTCGTAAAGTGCAAGCTGCTCAGAGATGTTCTTATAGCCTGCCTTCAGCTCTATTTCCTGTGATTGCAGTCTTTGGTTTGCATGGAATGTGGAGATCTCTCTAGCTCTCAGCTCAATAGAGACCTTCTCTTGCACTAACTGCAAGGTTTCTATCGGAATTAAAGACAAATTTATTTCAACAGGGCCAACTGCGCTTACCTGCATTGCGGCCAAAGGATCCAGAAGTGTCATGCTTGTAGGTGGGATGTGAACGACAGTATGCCTCTCTGCAAGTACTTCAAGTCCCTCGGTGTTTGTAGATGCCTGCGGCGCCTGTGAAGTGGATGCTAGCGTATGGGTCTGCGCAACTCTTCCTGCGAGACCTTTCAACTCCACGAACTGTAGGTCCAGAGCACTTATGATGTGAGCATGCGAGGTCCGCAGCTCACGAAATTGCTCCTTCAAGTACTGGTCGATCCCTGAGGCAAGGGTCTCAGAGGGGTGCGACACCTTCTACTTCTTGGCTGCTAGTTCTGGCGAACCTTCATCATCCCTCTGCTCAGTCGCTTCCTTACCCTTATCTTTCTCTTGCGTAGCAGGGGGCGGCATCGCGATAGCGACTTCAGCAGCCTGCCTCCATTCATCTGGCCAAGATTTCACAGTCTCTTCGACATCCTGAGTAGTCATACGGTAGAGGCCTACGACCCATTCTTCTTGAATTTCGCAAGGGCGGAAGTAAATTTCATGTAAGTTGGCAGAAAATACCAACTTCGTTCTATATATTTGTGTTGTCTCCTCACTCAGCCTCATCATTTCCTGGATGGTATCTTTGAGGAGATGGTAATATTCACAGAACACGGCGCGGTCCATCTTGTGCTTCGCGGGATTACTAGAATCCCAGAGGTTGACATAACGCATCCCTGCAACCTCTCCTGCGTGGTGCGGAAGGAACTGAGTGTTGGGGGGCTCCTTCCACCCGGCAAAAGTGCATAAAATCAAAAGCGAAGAAAAATGGAACAACTGACCGGCGGTGTCCTGAATGTTCCGGCAGTCGTCCAAGAAAGAATTGAGGAGGAAGAGATACCAGTTGTACTGCTCTCCCTCCGCAGCTGCGATTGTGAGCTCTACGACAGCTCCAGTGACTTCTTTAGGTCTGCACTTCGTTAGAAGTCTGCCTGCAAGTATACTACCTGTGAATCTAAGTGCTTCATCTTCAACTATAGTGAGGTCATAAGCCCGACCTCCTCTCGTCAGTTTGTATTTCTGCACTAGCTGTGCAACCAACTTTCTGTCCTTACCTTTACCAATAAAATGAACATTGGGGTCCTTTCCAACCTTAGATAGGCCGGTAATATGATGAATCAACTCGACATTCAAATCGATTGGCCTCCCCAGCCAAAGATAACCACCATGAATGCAGGATAGCAGGGCCTTAACAATTGCATTGACTTCATTGCTACGCCCGAAGTGCGGTAGCTCATCAACCTTTCTAACGGAATTATGGACTACCATCAGATAGCTATCCGGCGTGAGCTGAGGATACATTCTATAGTCTCCCAAGTTGAAGTCAGAAAACTTAACCAGTGGAAGGTGTCCAAGCAGGGACCCTTCTTGTCGCACGATTTCCGCCATTGGTGGCAGCGGAATCGGATACTTCGCATTCTTCGGAATATGCACCTCGGGTGCATCATCTGGACGCGGAGGAATGTAATTAACCACAGTGGCCAAGGGCTCTGGAACGGGTTCGTCTGGCTGCTGTTGCTGAGGCGCCCTTGTGCCCGGAGATTGTCTGGGATCATTCCAACCAGGATACGTGTAAGCCGAGGTCGTTACTGGGGTAGCCATGCCAAAATCTAAGCCTCTGCGCTTAAATTGACGAACAACTTCTTCAGTTGACAGGTTCTCCGTCGTGAACCAGTATAGACAACAAACACTTGAACAGACAAATGGCGAAACAGCATAGGATACGAACGCTGAAAACAAAGGAAGCAGTTTGCACGACACGGCTCTGAAAACAATAACTTAGATTCTCAAACAAGACACTATGCAACTAGAGAAAAGTAACCCGAAGATATACGAGTGCAGGGTATCTATAGCTAAAGGTGATAGTAAATGCGAACAGGTGGGGCTAATAGTCGTAGGTGCCTATGCATGAGTTGACAACCCCCCTACCCCCGCGCCTTTGCAGTGCATTAATTGCGATGGAAGGGCTCTGACAACCTTTTGGGAGATGAGCTAAGGCTTTCAGCTCCTTACTTAAATGCGAATCTTATGGAGATCAAGCCGAATCTGTTAGAGCAACTACAATTAAATGGCGATCTTATCCTTCATTAATATTCAGACGCGGCTATAGAGCTACAGTAATTCAAATTTTCGACGGGTCACTTCAGTATAGGTAACTGTGCACATGGAGGGCTCCACGGCGAGGAGAACTCCTCAAGTGGCAAATTGACAATAGGGAACTCCGCCAGAGCGATGGTTTGACAACCTGGGGAAAACTTCGCAAGAGCGCAAATAGGCTCCCTCAAAACAAGCTTTATTGACATGCGCAGATGTTTCAAGGAACTGCGCGGGAAGCCAGAGATTGAAAGTGTCTCGCGACTTCCATGTAGACTGGTAATGCGATGCCTCTTTCAACTACACTGGACATCTGCACTACTTTAGCATCTAATTAAGTCGACAGGGCGGAGTGGCCGTCGCGATAAAGATTGAGCCGACTCCCATTGATCATTGTGGGCAGCAATTCTCCATTAAGCTTCGCAAGCTGAACTGCTCCTCCTTCTGTTATCTTTATCACCTGAAAAGGGCCTAACCAATGTACTCGAAACTTGCCTGGAAACTTGATGAATTTACTATCATAGAGGAGTACCAAGTCTCCTTCTTGAAAAAATTTATTCTTAATATGTCTGTCATGCCAAGCTTTCTATCTTGTCTTCTGCACTTGTTGATGGAATCCGGCTAAAAGTCTGTCTTCTTCTAAGGCAAGCAATTGTGAGAGTCTTTCACTCATAGTATCAGTATCTGCCATTTCTATAATTTGCGCAATTCTGAAGCTGGGAACAATGTATTCCATGGGCATAACTGCTTCTTGTCCATACACCAAATTGAAAGGTGTGTGACCTGTTAATTTCTTGCATGTGGTTCTGTAAGCCCATAACACAGCTGTGACTCTAAGGTCCCAATCATCTCTTTGCTGATTACAGATCTTCGTCAGGGCATTCTCGAGAATCTTATTGAATGCCTCCACCGTACCATTAGCTTGAGGGTGGTAGGGTGTACTCTTATGATGACTAATGTGGAATTCCTCGGTAAGGGCCTCTATAGTTTCATTCAGCAAATGTGTGCCCTGATCACTCATTAGAATCAGTGGACATCCAAATCTAGTGATAATGTTCTAAAAAATGAACTGCGCGGCAGTGGAAGCGTCGCAGTTCTTAACTGGCTTCGCCTCAGCCCATCTGGTGAGGTATTCAGTAGCTGTGATGATGTATCTTGCGCCGATTCTCTTTCCTGGTGGGTTGATAGGTCGTACAAAATCAATGGCCCACTTATCAAAAGCACGCAGTGTTATCTGGGGTCTTAGCAGCATTTCATCTCTTCTTCAGGGTTTTCCTGTGCGCTGGCACACATCGCAACATTTGCAGAATTCCTTAGTATCCTTGTGCAATGTTGGCCACCAAAGACCTGCGGCTAAGATCTTCTGCGTAGTCGGCTTTCCTGTGAAATGGCCTCCTGCGGTCCCTGAGTGCGCTTCGGCGATGATGGAGTTCTTCTCATGCGGTAAAATGCAGCTGCGCAAGACTTCATTGGGGCCCAACTTATAGAGTTGGCCTGCTATCAAAGTGAAGTCTGCGGCTTTGAAAATAAGTTGCTTCTTCTGCTGGATTGTAAACTCAACTGGCGCTTTCCCGGAAGTGAGAAACTCAAGAATATAGGAATAATACTCATCGGCTGCTTGAATAGAAAATAACTGCACATCAGGCAGATTGTCCTCCATATTTGTAGGTTCCTCCCCTGACTCTATCCTAGATAAATGGTCAGGTCCTGCATTCAATCTACTTGGCTTCACAATAACCTCAAAATCATACTCCTAGAAGAGCAGTAGCCATCTGCAAATTCTTCCCCCTAACACTGGCTTATTGACCAAGTATTTCAAAGCAGAATGGTCAGTATACATTTTAAAATGAGCGCCCAATAGGTAGTGTCTGAACTTCTGTAAGGCATACACCATAGCTAGTCCTTCTCTTTCTGTAGTGGTGTAGTTCTTCTCAGCTGTAGACAGCTTTCTGCTAGAGTAAGCAATGGGGTGGTCAATACCTCCTTCTCCCGGTTGTGTCAGCACAACCCCTAATGCTATGGAAGAAGCATCTACATGAACATGAAAGGGTTTTCTCTAGTCTGGGAAAACTAGAATAGGCGCAGTGGTCATCTTTTCTTTAAGTGTATCCAAGCTCTGTTGGCATTCTTCTGTCCATTGAAATTTCGAATCCTTTTTGAGCAATCTTTCCATAGGCGCAATTATCTTTGCATAACCCTTGATAAATTTCCTGTAGTACCCTGTATGTCCCAATGTAGTGCGCAATTGTTTAACTGAGTTGGGTGCAGGTAAGTTAGCAATGATGGAAACCTTCGCAGGATCCATCAGGAGTCCTTGTTTGCATACAATATGACCCAAGAGAATACCAAAAGGAGCACAGAAGATACATTTTTTCAAGTTAAGGGAAATCTGATACTGTCTGCATTTTTCTAACATCATCCGCAGATTCCCTATATGGTTCTTTAGTAAACCAAACACAGTCCAGTCATCAAAATAGACTTCTAGAAACTTATGAATGAATTCTTTAAAAACAGCAACAATGACTCTAGAGAAGATAGCAGGAGCATTTTTAAGAGCAAAGGGCATTACCGTATACTAGAATGAGCCCCATTCAGTAGCAAAAGTGGTCTTATGGCGGTCTTCTGGATGGATTCTGATCTGATGGTATCCCGAAAAGCCATCAGTGAAGGAGTAAGCCTCTTGTCCTCCCACATTATCAAGCATTTCGTCTGTAAAGGGAGTAGGAAATGGATCATGCGCTGATGCGTCGTTCAGCTTGCGCAAGTCCACGCAGATTCTTATTTCACCTTCTTCCTTGTTCTCTTGTACCACCATAGGACTATTCCAATCAGTTTCCTCTACTGGCTCAATAATACCTGCTGCGAGCATCTTATCAATTTCTTCTCTAACCTTTTCTTTATATCGTGGGTTCAACCTGTACGGGCGCTGTTTTACTGGCTTGGCGTCTGCTTTCAGAGGTATGCGCATAACTCCTAAATCTCCTAATATGCCTTTCATTTCTGTAAACTTGGTGGGAAAGATATCCTGGTAGTCACGTAGTAAATCTACGATATGGCCAACAGTTTCATCATCCCAATAATCTCCTATAGAAGCAAACTTGGGCTCGGCTTCTGTACCAATGTTAATCTTCTTGAGCTTGATGTGTTCTATAATGGCAGGGATATCAAGCTGAGGACCTTCGACCTTGCGCATCCCTTCTGATTCTGGAATATTGATGTTGCGAGGATAATCTTCCTCTTCACCAGTGGTGAAATTATAGCATTCCAAGGCATGTTCCATCTGGACAGCCCAATCTGGTTGAGAATATTCTGGTAAAGGACATTGTTCAAATACTTTCTTTCTAATACACTTTAAAGCGTGGTCGATGCTTGGATGTTCTGACTTAAAGCTGAAGGTAAGTTGAAAAATTTCCATCATAAGAGGCCAAGTGATAGTGCCTCTACGCAATTTTGTTTCAGTGTGCCAGTTCCTTGGAACTGTATTCAATGTGTGGATGAATAGGTGAACCCACTCATCCTATGGAATATCTGACCATTGCTGAATACATGCTTCAACGTGTGACCTGGGGTCACTCTGTCCATCATATTTGTGCAACACTTCTGCTGTATTTTCTTGAAATCTGCGCAGTATCAATCTGCGACAGTCCTGCCGTGTGTTAATATTTTCTTTATGCGCACCCCACCATCTTGCGAGTGTAGCGCGCAGTGCTACATCCAATGCTTGTATGTGCTGCTCATTTGGGATTTGTTGTTCATAGGTATGTATGAATTCGCTTACTTTAGTTAAACCATCAAAGATTGGAGTGTTATTCAATTCAGTGCCAATCCATCGAATGGATTTAGTCATCATGGCACAACGCCTTGCAGAAACCTCATGTAAGCGATTCTACCAGTTTTCCAGTCCTGCTTCTGAATCTGATGTGCACGAGCTATCGCATCACCAGCTGATATGGCCGTCCGTTGTGGGATTGACATAGTCATTATGACTAGAAGTCATCTGGTACAAACTTTCCATGTGGCACACTTCTTCTTCTGCCCGAATGGGTTCAATATACCGTGGTCCTTGAAGTGGATCAAGCGGTGCGATGACCCTAATCTGCTCATCCTCGAAGGTCATCTATTTTTTCTTCAAATTAATGACAGCCAAATTATCAAATGCCCAATCTATGCCTAAGAGTGCTGGGTAAGGTCTACTATCATCCAGAATTTTGATTACTTCGAAGTTTGCATAACTTCTTACTCCCTCAATATCAATAGGTACATTGGGTAGTCTACCCAATGGAGAAACTCGTTGCTGATTCACAAGTCTTAGCTGGATAGGAGATATGGTAAGCTAAGGACTACCCATCTGTTCCCATGTCTGCATGGTGAGAACATTAACTTCTGAGCCTAAATCCAAAATGACTTCGTCCATTTCAAATGCTCCAATCTGTGCAGTGAGCCTCATCTCTTTTCCAGTTCTAGTATGACTCCCAATCTGGTGAACAGGGCGCTGCGGTCTATTCATCGAAGCAGATTGTTGACACTGATCCAACAGGTGTTGGAGTTCTATAGTTGCTTTTTCATTGCGCAACAACTTTAAGTAGTTTCTCAGGAAAGCATGGACACTACCTAGTGCTGTTAGGATATTTAGACACTTAGAAGTTAGTTAAGATCAACTTGTGTAATATATCCGTTAGGGATAGTGTGTTTCTTTAGTATGCATTTGTAAACACTTAATACGACGGTCACGATATGTTTCCGACATAGAGTGATCTGACGGCTCAACTTCTCTTAGATCAAACCTAACCTTGATCCGTGGCTTAACACCCGATTGGTCAATGATCTCTATTTAAAGAGCATGGAGGGTCATTGTTTAGTTGATCGATTATGAGAAGCTCATTTGTAACTTTCTTTCTTTGCATAATAAATTGTCCTGTAGAAGCTATTTGGCCGGGGCCGTGGAGTGTTTCCCTCAAGAGGGTTTAAACCACGTCAAAACATCGGTGTGTTGATCTGTGATCTATTTGTGTGAAGTGGTTTCTCTTAGTGGTCGGTTCTTTGGTAGTACGCTGTGTACCCGAACATGGTATCAGAGCTTTTATGAAGTGCCGCTTCCGGTTATGATCTAGATCTTGAACTATTGTTGCCGAAACTTGAAAGGGTTTCTAGTTCTGGTATTTTTGTGCATTTCTGGGCTATGGGAGGTGTTCCATTGTGTCCGGAGCGTCGTTTCCATTGGGAAATAGTTTTCGTTTGATTGAAAACGGTTCTCGGTTGCTCCAGAAACGCGTATTTCATCAAATCTGAAGGTATAATGTTACAGTGACGCATTTTTTTATTTCGTTTTTTAATAAGAAAAAATCTCATATTTCATTTTTTTTACTGTTAGATATTTTTTTGGGTTCGGATTGCTTCTTTTCCGTCTGCGTATGCTCTTTGCCGTGCACCTTGAGCGATCTCGGCAAATCAGAAACAGAAAGGGAAAGGGTTTTTCTCGGCTGCGTATGCTCTTTGCCGTGCACCTTGCGCGATCTCGGCAAATCAGAAACAGAGAGAAAACGTAGACTTTTCGGGCAAGCTAACAAGATCTAACCCCACAAGTGTGGAAAAGTTTTGTTTTTTTTTCGTTTTGTGGTCTGTTTTGAAGGAAAAAGGGCAAGCACGCAAACCGAGCAAGAAGAGTAAAAAAAAAAGAAAGCCCCCTTCCTCATTCCCATATTTTACATAACTTTTAATCTAGCTCACTTGGTTCAAAGTTGCTTTATTCCTTAATAGGTCTTGAGTTCAAATCTTAGGAAGTTACTTTTAAAAGAAAAGTGCATGCAATTTCTAATTTCAAGTTACTTTATTGTAAAAGTGCATCTCACTTAAATAATAAAAAATAAAAATACAAGTGAGTCACTTAAGTTTGTTTTATTGTTGCACTATTTAAAAGTAATATCATTGTAAAAGTGAAATCACTTATTTTACAAAAGTGGTTCACTTAAAGCAACTTTCTTGTAAAGTGATTGTCAAAAGGTTCATTTTGGGAAGAGGGGGGTTCTTTTTTTTGCTGGACATTCTCTAGCTGCCACGTCACTATTGGGGACATCTTCAACAGTTTCTTTGTTCAAGCATAACTTCATCATACAGAGTCAGTTTTCAGTGCCGTTTTTTTTAAATCGCCTATTTTTTCGAGCTCTTCACATCCAGACTATTGATTTCTGCTTTTACAGCCATTAATTTACAAATATGGCCGCCCATTGTGATATTCTACTTAACAGTTCCAACTATTTCTCATGGAAATATCGTATGGAGGATGTTCTACGAAGTAGGGGACTTTTCAGAATTACCACAGGGAAAGAAAAAGAACCCACTGCTGATGATAAGAAAATAAAATGGGCAAATAGATGTGATGAAGCTCGTGGATTGATTGGGATGTCAATCTCTACTGATTTGCGATTCCACATATCCGGAATTGATGAACCTAATACTGCTTGGGACAAATTGGAATCTGTGTTTGGTAAACACAATAAAATTCGAGGTCACCAACTCGAAAATGAGTTGATTTCTTTAAATCCCAGTGACTTTTCATGCATTCAAGATTATTTATCTAAGTACAAAACTCTCAAGCTCTTATGTGCAGAATGTAAGATTGAGAGGGAAGACAAACAATGCATTTATCATATTCTTTCCAAACTTGGACCTGTATATTCTGTTTTTGTATCTACATTTTACTCCATGAAAGCATTCTTGAATGTAGCTAGCTATCAAGAGCCTAGTCTTGAATCCTTTTGTGATTCCTTGATTAGGGAACAAGATAAACTCATTCATCTTGGAATAATCAACAATGCAGATACATCTGGGAAAGCCTTATTGTCCCAACAGAAAGAAAAGTCCAAGCCTCCCAAGAAACAAAATTTTCACAATAATAAGTCAAACAAGGGTCCAAAACCCTCTCAGTCAACTCCTTCTTTAAAAAATGACAAAGGATCCAAGCCAAAATGCAAGAAGACTGAGCGTCATTGCAACTATTGCGGGAAAGATAATCATGATGAATCTAAGTGTTTCAAGAAGATGGCAGCCTTGGAAGCAGCAATGAAGAAGCACCACATCAGCCTAGATTCGCCTTCAGAATCTGCCTCTCATGGACATGCACTTTGTGCATCTGGTTATTCTTATAATGCATCTTCTTCTTCTATTTCAAATGAATGGCTCATTGATTCTGGAGCATCTTATCATATGGCTAAGGATGAAGCCATCTTTTCTACTATGCATGAATGTAACACCAAACAAATATTTGTTGGTGATGATAGATCTCTAAGTGTTGTAGGAGCTAGAACAGTTCCAGTAGATAATGGTCATTTTAGTGATGTACTATGTGTTCCAAGAATTTACTGCAATTTGTTATCAGTCTATCAGATCACTCATTCTGGTGAAGGTAAAACTGTGACCTTTAGACCTCACCAAGTTGTAATCAAGGATTTTAAAGATCCTCAACAGGTTCTAGCTACCGAAATTGTTGATGATATTACCAGGTTGTACAAGTTTAACAACTTTGGGTCATCACCTTTCCCTTCAGTTTTTGTTGCTCATAGTGATAACTTGAGCAAACTTTGGCATGAGCGATTTGGTCACTTAAATTATCGCTCATTGCAACAACTATGTAAAGAAAATATGGTGACAGGTCTTCCGATGGTATCTTGCAGAGATGGTGTTTGCTTCGGTTGTGTACTCGCAAAACATCATCGGGACAGTTTTGACAAACGTGCCTCTTGGCACGCCTCGGTTCCCTTGGAGCTTATGCATAGTGACTTGTGTGGTCCTCTTCCATCTGCTTCATTTTATGGTTTCAAATATTTCTTAACTTTCATTGATGATTACACCAGACGCACTTGGGTTTATTTCCTAAAACTTAAGAGCGAAGTATTTAACATGTTCTTGGCCTACAAGGCCCTTGTTGAAAAACAATCTGGTCATCAAATTATTAAGTTAAGATCTGACAATGGAGGAGAATATGTTAACAAACAGTTCACTACTTTCTGCACTGAACAAGGCATCCAACAACAACACACTGTTCCATATACACCACAACAAAATCGTGTAGCTGAGCGGAAGAACCGCACTTTAAAAGAAATGGCTAATTGTATGATCCAATCTAAGGGACTACGTCTTCAATTTTGGGCTGAAGCCATAAATTGTGCAAATTACATAGTTAATCGCACCCCCACAAAAGCATTACAAGGTATAACACCGGAAGAAGCATGGAGTAAAATTAAACCTGATGTAAGTCACTTTCGTGTGTTTGGTAGTGAAGCATGGGCTCACATTCTGGATGAAAAACGGAAAGCATTGCAGCCTAAAAGTGAAAAGTGCATATTTGTTGGATATTCTGAAGATGTAAAAAGTTATAGACTTCTTCAACCACATTCTCATGCTATAATCATTAGAAGAGATGTTAAATTTGATGAAAATATCTTGGCCTGCGAGCCTAACTGGGCGATTGTGCCATCTTTGGCCTGCGAGCCTAATTCGGCGTTTGTGTCTCCTTCTTCTTCTTCCAACTTCCTTGATAGGTTTCCAACTCCAGTTTCTGATGATGACAGTGATGATGAAAATCCACCTCCGCCTGCTCATGTTCCTCCAGTTGCACCAGCACAAGTGCTTCCTCGATGGGTCCGTTCAACATGTGAAGCAGCTGGTGATCTTGCCGGTGATCCTAGAGATCAACGTCGAACACGTTCTCAGTTTCAACGAGCCTCTTCTCTTTTGGCTCAAGTTTCCGAGAATCATGATCCAGAAACTTTTGCAGAAGCTTCAGGGAATCCAAATTGGGATGCAGCCATGGATGAAGAATATCGTTCCTTAATGGAGAACGATACTTGGGATCTTGTACCTCTTCCAAAAGGAAGAAAACTTGTCAGATGTAAATGGGTCTACAGAACTAAGTATGCATCAGATGGAAGTGTTGAAAGAATTAAGGCAAGGTTAGTTTCCAAAGGTTTTTCCCAAGTTGAAGGGATTGACTACAATGAAACCTTTGCTCACGTCGCAAAAATGAACTCCATCCGCCTTGTTCTTTCCCTTGCAGCCTTACACAACTGGGAATTCCATCAAATGGATGTCAAGTCTGCCTTCTTACATGGTGATTTACAGGAGGAAATTTACATGGAACAACCTCCTGGCTATGTTCAGAATAACTCTAGCCTTGTCTGCCGCCTTAAGAAATCCTTATATGGCCTTAAGCAAGGTCCTAGAGCTTGGTATGCCAAAATGGATAACTTTCTCCTTGACACTGGTTTTTCTAGATGCCATTCTGACCTCAATGTCTATACCAAGAAAGTAGGAAACCATCTCATCATACTTGTTTATATGTTGATGACCTTATTCTTACTGGTAGTGACCCTAAGCTTATAACCCATGTGAAATCCAGTCTTAAACAAAATTTTGAAATGTCAGACTTAGGACATTTGCATTATTTTCTTGGTCTCCAAGTCCTACAAACCAAATAAGGAATCTTTATTTCTCAGTCTAAGTATGCTTGTGAACTTTTTCGTCACTTTCACATGGAAGATTGTACACCAGCTCCTTCTCCCTTCCAGTCTGGAGTCAAACTTTTTGCCACTTGTACTTCACCTGAAGTCGATGCCACCTTGTATCGTCAGCTTGTTGGTAGTCTCTTATACTTGACTCATTCCCGTCCTGACCTTTCCTTTGCCGTTGGTCGAGTTGCCTGTTATATGCAGACACCTCATGAAAGTCACTGGAAAGTAGCTAAAAGAATACTTCGATATATTCGAGGTATAGTTCAGTTTGGGATTCATTATAGTACAAGGGGGAAACCTTTGTTGGTTGGTTTCACTTATTCAGATTGGGCCGGCGATCCTGATGATCAAAAGTCTACTACAGGTTATGTTTTCAGTCTGGGATGTGGACCTATTACTTGGGCTTGTAATAAACAACAAGCTCTTGCTCTTTCTTCAGCAGAGGCAGAATATCGAGCAGCCGTTAATGCCAGTCAGGAAGCTTTATGGCTTCGACAGATCCTTTCAGAGTTTGGATTCGAGCAGCAGCAGCCTACTCCACTTTGGTGCAACAATCAAAGTGCCATCAAGCTTGCCAAAGATCCAGTTCTACATCAACGTAGCAAACACATTGAGCTACATATGCACTTCATCAGAAATCTTGTTCATGATTGGGTTCTTGAAGTGCTCTTTTGCCCTACAGATGATCAAGTTGCATACATCTTCACCAAGTCTCTTACAGAAGCGAAGTTTTCTAAACTTCGATCTATGTTAGGAGTTCAGGAACTTGTCATTAAGGGGGGATAGGCTCTAATGCCTCCTTCCTTCTCCTTATAGTGTCACTTTTGTAAATCCTTCAATCCTATCCCAAGTTGTTCTTAAGGGGGGATGTTACGATATTTAGACACTTAGGAGTTAGTTAAGATCAATTTGTGTAATATATCCATTAGGGATAGTGTGTTTCTTTAGTATGCATTAGTATGAATTTGTAAATACTTAATCCGACGGTCATGATATGTTTCTGACATAGAGTGATCCGACGGCTCAACTTCTCTTAGATCAAACCTAACCTTGATCCGTGGCTTAACACCCGATTGGTCCATGATCTCTATTTAAAGAGCATGGAGGGTCATTGTTTAGTTGATCTATTATGAGAAGCTCATTTGTAACTTTCTTTCTTTGCATAATAAATTGTCCCGTAGAAGCTATTTGGCCGGGGCCGTGGAGTGTTTCCCTCAAGAGGGTTTAAACCACGTCAAAACATCGGTGTGTTGATCTGTGATCTGTTTGTGTGAAGTGGTTGCTCTTGGTGTTCGGTTCTTTGGTAGTACCCTGTGTACCCGAACAAGTGCATCCTCCTCCTCAGGCCTTCCAGATGTAGTGGCCTGTTCTTGTACCAGGTTCTCTTGTCTTAGCACTTGCGGTTTGATATAATTATGCGCAATTGCGACAGAGCTTGAAGCTCGCGGATTTGAGAAATACTCTTGAGCTTGCTTGAATGCTTCTTTTTGCTTCTGCAGGTCAAGCGGGGCTGGTTTGATATTAGCGTGGCGCACCCATTACGTCGCTGGATTTCCAGTTCCCAACTCTGGCGTACCAGTAGTTGCTCCACTGCGCGTCACTATCTTAACTGTAGGATCTGGTTCTCTTTTTTCTACTGCAATCAGCTGAATATTCTGGTTAACCTGTGGCGTCATTGCTTGCATCTTAGCCATCAACTGAGGGCATTCTTCAATGACATGGTCATAAGATTTACAGTATCTGTAGATGGTTGTAGGATTTCGGCAATCCCTTGCATAAAGTCCTTGAGCTCCACAGTTGTAACAAGTGATCTGTCCTCTTCCACGAGCAAATCCTGCTGCGTGTCCACGGCCCCTATAATTTCCTCCTCTGCCTTCGTGATCTAGTTCATACTGCAGACCTGCTGTGGGTCCTTGTGCCTCTGATTGTACTCTATAAACATCATGTTTCCTTTCCATCATAAGGTCATATGCTCTGCAATTGTTCTCATCATGGCCTACTGATTTGCAGAAATTGCAATATAGATTCTTTGGAGTTTGTACATATTTCTGTAACAAGTGACATTCTTGTGGTTTGTGACCTCTAGTTCTACAGATTTCACACCAAGGTCCCTGAGCCTATGGTAAAGGGTTAGGTGCTCCAGTCGCAATATACTCTATGAAAACAGGACAATGGTCCTTTGAATGACCTTGTGCTCTACATTTTGTACACCAAATTTCTTCTTTAACATCCTTTCCTTTCTTAATATCATGTACTTGAAGGTTAGGTTTGCTAACTGGTTCTGCAACTGCGCAACATCGTTGCTTATTCCAGCAATTGGTGAAGCTTCTAGTTTCATAGCCATCTCTAGAACTTGTTCCTGAGTAGTGAGATTCTGTTGCATAAGAGGAAGTCTAATATGAGGAAGCAGCGCAACAATGAACCATTCCTTATGCTGCTGTGGTGCAAACTCAAAGCTTACTTGATCTATCAAGGCTTTGAACTTCTGGTCAAAGTCCCATACTGACTCTGTAGGTAACTGTTTTATGTCTTTGAGCTCGGTTATGCACTGTGATTCTGATTTAGGTTTCTTGAATTCTCTAATCATAGCATTTCTTACATCAGCAAGTGTCCTATTCTGTGCTGCTGAGTATTTCATGAACCAAGTTAAGGCTCTTTGTCTTAGTGTGGTTGCTAGCTGAACCAGCTTAACAACATCATCATTAATTTGTTTAATTGTCCAAATGGCTTCACATAGGAACCGGTGCTGCTTAGGGTCTTCTAGCCCTGTTCCCCTAAAAGTTGGTAGCTTCATGTCATCACCCATCCTTCTTGCACTAGGTTGATGTGGAGGAACTGTAGCACTGCCTCCAGGATGGTTAAACAAAGGTGGCGATGAGGTACTAGAAGTACCATGCAGGCTACTAGAAGGTGTTACTGCGAGGTTATACTAAGGCCTGTCTGGCTTTTGCGGTCTAAAAGGGTGATAAGGGATATGAGCACTCCCTTGTCTCTCTATATGGCTCTCTCTAGGAGCTCGACTATCTTCTGGGCTAGACTCAAAAAAATGTTGGTCAAGGCCTACTTTATACCATTTTCCACTACGAGTGCAACCAATAAGTTGAAGATCACTATCAGAATCTGTGGACATTACTTGTCTATGCTATTCATCAGAAGCTATGCATAGTTTTCCGTTTTCATACAGAAGCATTTTAATCCATAAGTTCAGAGAATTTAAGAACTTACCCCTGTGTGCTTGGAAGAAGCTCCTCCCAGCTTCGTTGAAGCTCTTTCTCGTATCTACTGCAAACTCGGTGATGAAGCCTTCCAGCAGACTGTTCAACCAAAAGTCTACTGCGCGGGACATAGAATTATCTACCCGCTTCGAAATGCTAACTAGCTCAGGCGTCCAAGCGACGGGTTGATCAACATGCACAGTGGCTTTAGTATCTGCTAGCTTGGCTAACCACGCATGCAACTCAAGTGCAAATGTTACAAAGAAAATTTTGTGAAGGTCAGTATAAATATGCTTCTGCAACCAGTCTTCTGTCTGAATCCTAGAGCTTCTATTTTCTCGTTCAGCGAACTCTCTAGCCTTTGAATCAAACCAGTCTTGAATTTCTTTAGCTGTAGGATTCCAATACCACATTGCCTTCAAAATAATAGGGTTAAAGCCGGCAATGGAAGCATTTGTTGGCTTAAGCAGTCGCAAGGAAACAATATCACACGTCGCCGGAATAACAAGTCTCAAGGCAATGGAACCATTTGTTGGCTTAAGCAGTCGCAAGGCAACAATCTCGCACGTCGCCGGAATAACAAGTGTCCCGGCAACGGAACCATTTGTTGGCTACTTTTTGGACAGACCCGGGTTTTCAGGATGCGCAGCAACAAACACCCCTTGGCACCCTGGCCCTCTCGACAACGAGCTGCACAGCAGACCGAAGTCTCACCCAAAGTGGCTATGGGGGGGTCAAGGAATCAGGCTTCCTTAACCTAGGCGATGCGAAGACTAATCTTCTCCCCTCTTCAGGGAAGATTCCTCAAAACAGAATGTCTTACTCTTCCGCAGACCTCTCAGTGCGATAGCACTGAAACTCACGCTTACCAGCCTAGCTGCGCGGTATCTATGCTCCTGCGGATGAGGCGTTTACCCGCTACATCCGATACTGTATCATTTCCAGCCTTGTGCCACGGCGCGGCAATGCACTCCTCAAGCGCTGCGGCGATAGCATTCTTACAGGCCCCTTCGATAATGCATCAGTCTAACTCCTAAGGAAGCTCCAGAATTTACTCTAAAGGTTCATTCACAAAGATAGCGAGACATTCATGTAAACGTAGATAGTAAAACATAAATATGCATTCACACAGCACTTTATCATAACAACGAGAATTATGTGGTTCGCCTCCACGGGGAAATCACATTCACGGGAACTGTATTCTGTATTAACTCAAAATGGGAATTACACAATACGCTGCGCACATAGCTGCAGCCTTAGATCTTTCTGGGAAACTCCACAAACACAGCTGGGAGCCCTTCTCTTAGATCTATTCTCTTCTTCTACAGAGATTGCAATGACTCAGACATCAACTTAGATTGTCTGCAACTCAAACATCATCTTACCATGAGCTTCTAACCAGTCTATCTCTCTAACAACCTAACTTATCTAACTTATCCAACCTTCTTCCTTTTACAATTACACATATATATAGGTGGCCCTGAGGGTCGCACCTTTACAAAACTGTGGGCCTTTCCCAGGAGTATTCCCCAAAACCTTAACCACGAACATGGCTAGGTGTACTGTAGGTGCCACTTGCAGTCATGTCACCGCTTCCTGCAGGATCCATGATTTATGGCGCGGATTGCGGGTATGGGCACCGCTTCATCATTCACTGCTCCTTGTCCTTCGCCTTCAATGCTTTGGTCCATTGCTCTTCCTTGGTGAGAGAAACCATAACTTCTGTACTTAGCCTTAATGAGGGTAGCTGAGCCCTCTATTCCGTCGCTTCATTTATTGTGGTAGCTGAGCTTTCTACTCAGCCACATTCACTCTCCTTTGATGTGTCCGCGCGAGCTCCACGATTTCCGGCCCGTAATCTGCGTTGAGATCGTCCATCTGGCGCCGTACTATGTACGACCCCTCCTTTAGGGTCCCCTTGAACTGAACCTGAAACTTTAAAAACTTCATACAAACAAATTAGCCATTATAGTTATTGGAAAAATAAAATAAAAGAGTGAATAACTTAACAAAAATAAGCAAACCTTAACCTGTCAACCCGATCCAGCTGGTCCATTGTTGTCTGCGTCTTCCGTAGGATCCCTCCAGCAAAGCTCGTTTAACCATAGGCGAAGCAACCGTTAGCTTCGCCACCCAACCATAGGCTCATGCTTTCAGTCGCATGGCCTCCCCCGAGCTTTGGGTCGTAGAGCTCACACAAGTATTTCAGAAATTCAGCTTGGGCTTCCCTTCCCACCAGGATTTCTAAGCCAAACCCTTAGATAGCAGCAAGTCTTTGAGGCATTCAAAAATTACGACAATCGTCCAAATTATGGGCCCCTTACCCATTCCTTAAGCCTTCCTTATAAATGGAAATCTCCTGCGACACATGTCGCTTCATGCATATTTAAATATTTTTAATTATTTATTTAACTAAAACACTCACCCATCCAAGTGTCAGTTTCTCTGGGAAGTGCACCTACATCCCTAAGTTTGCTCTAGTTTGTCCCCCAGATATTTTAATCAACTCCTAGCTTTTAGTTGACTAGGTGTCTAATCTATTTTGCTCCTAAATAATAATTTCTATTAATTTAAATGATCAACAAAATAACTATTCATGTGCAAATGTCTAACCTATTGTTATGCATTTGCTAAGTAATAATCTAGAGTTATTCTCCTAAGTTTTTATGCAGTTTAATTTAACAATCAAACTCACTAGGATCACGGTGCCGCATCGTTGGGCTCCTGGTTCCTTAATTTTTTTAATCCCCTGACATGGCACCACTCCGTCGGGTCCAATCATCCATGGTTTCCATTCCTTGGCATGGTACCACCTCGTTGGGTCCTTGCGTCCATTCTTTCCGTTCTTGACAGGGTACCGCATCGTTGGGCCCTTCTGCCACCATCTTTCCGTTTTGACTTGCGGGAACTCTTGTAGGGATTTTAGGAATCGTTACCATCCATCCTCCGTCTACATGCTATCTAGGGACTAATGGTGCTGAGGAGTGAGTCCGTTCTCACTGCGTGCCCCTCAACTCGTACGTGACCAGCTCCGTCGTGGCCCACCTCGTACGTCCTCACGCATTCCCTCTTGAGCAAGCGGATCAATGCTTATCTGCTCATGTGTGGTATTCTTGTCGGAAGTTGACATCGTCGTCGCTTCCCCTGTGTGTGATTTACCCGTACTCTATGACCCTCCATGTTCCTTTGTGTGTCCGTTGGTGAACCTTCTCACTTGTTTCTACACACACTTCTCGCAACAAATTATTAGTAGCACTGTTCTCAACAATCATCATCTGGTTTCTAACTCTAGCATTGTTAAACATTTATGATTTATTCAAACTGCTCATTCATCTTATCAAATATACATTTCGTCGCCAAATACATAATCACCATCCAGCTAGTCATTAAGCATTATCCATCAACATAATTTTCCATAGTCATAGCTAATCGTTTAACATATGCAATTATTCATTTACCTCAACAGTTCAGATACACATACTAAAAAAAATAAGGTCAAAAGGTTATTTAATTAATGTTTCAATCAACCGGGTCACTCAGCAGGTGCCCTCAATGTCTACACAAGTCTAGGGCACTACATACACCCCTACTTAATTAGAACTTCGTCCCGAAGTTCAGAATACAAAATGGAAAGCTACGACGCATCTCAGTTGCATCCTCCCAAGTCGCAGTGCTAGGACTGTAATTGTCCTACTGCACTTTGACTTGATCAATCAGGGCTAATCATTAATCAAGATGTAATCAATCAATTATCCCTCTCCACACATAGAATTTAATTCCTTAATTCATTTAATCAATTATTGTCGTCATTTACATCTTCAGGTTGTCCTCAATCATTTAAGGCATAAGAAGGCTCAAGAGACCATTATATCGAAGTTGTTCAGTCGGGTCACTCGAAAGGTTCCCTTAAGGTCCACAGTCATTCTAGGGGCATTACATACACCCCCTCTTAAATAGAACTTCGTCCCGAAGTTAATTTGTGTTCTTGTACTTGCCTTATCTTAATTTCTATTCTCATCTTCTGTCATTCTATTCTATTTTTTTTTTCAACAATGATAGCTATAAGCACAATACCTCCTCAGGAATTTCAATCATAAGCTTTGCGTAATGCAATTTTAATAATTCTTTTAATAACTGTCATTCTCTACTTAGATTTGGACTATATCTCCTATTCATCTTCAAAGACTCATGGTATCTGATCTAACCACAAGTTATATTGCATCAAAAGCCACACCTTAGTTATCCAATCATCTTTTTGCATAACAAATCCGAATGAGATTTCAAATCTAATGGATGTCCTTTCCTCCAAGACGAGGAAGTAAAGATTATACAATCTTCCTTAGAATACAAATGGGTAAGTTATAATCATGATTTAACAAATCAAGAGCGACTACGAAATATTCCAAAATCCAATTCCCAAAAGACTACTTCCAAATCCCTAAAGGTTTTTAGTATTATAGGATTCAAGGCATTGAGACTTAGTGGCTCAGTCGAACGTATCTGAATTTATCACTTAGTCCTTTCATTATTAACATCATGTCCAAGTCAATGAGCTTATCACATTCCTACCTCATTACATCATTTCCATTGCCATATGACCACTTCAACATACTCATCAAATCATGCTAAGTATTGTATTCCATATCTAGGGTTATTCCACTTTTCATCAAGGTTTTTCCATGTCCTTTGGCTAGCTGCATTACATTTAGTTCATTGCGTTTATCAAATTCATACATCATTTTACTAAAATCGTCATCGTTTGGCCCCTTTGGTGGTCTTTCCTAATTGAGAAATCACAAGATAAAAAAAAAAAATAATAAAGTAAATATAAAGATGACCATCAAAGTTTGACAACAAAACTCGGTTTTACAATTGCTTATATGATTAATCTCATATTACCCTCCTTAATTCATCATGATTCCTCTTAAGAATACTATTTGTGTTGCTTTTAACAAAATATGTGATGTATTGATTTCCTTATATCGCATTCCAAATAATTCATCATCCCTACCTTATGTTTTTTTTTTTTTTTTACATTCGTATTACTTTTGTCCCTTAATTGTGCCTCCATTTCAATGATAAGTCAACTATACTGTACATCCAATCATCCTTAGTCTAGTTATCCTTTGGTATAAATATACATATGCTCCCCTTTCATGATGCCACTATTAGTATAATCTGATTCACTGCGACAGAGGTCACCAATCCTTACACAATCAAACTGCAGAAATAGTTGTCGTTCAGTTCCACCGATTCCGCCATCATGAAACCGAGTATTAGATCTGGGTTAGTTTAAGTTTCAATCCTAACATTGCAGATCTGGGTAATTAAACATCGGCAGTCTCTAAATAGCATGGGAGTACACTATCGGTCGACAGATCGCAGAAGTCTAGGATTACCACGACTGAGTATAGAGGATGAAATTGACAAAAGGGAGCCACACCATGGGATTCGATCCCCTACTTGTATACCAAGATCAGACAAATATATGTAACATGGTTCTCGAGCTAGCCTTACGATTCTAGCATCAGAGTATAAGGATAGATATATACACATCAAGATAATAAAACTTGGGATCAGCATTTCGCTGTCCCTTACCCAACACTCTGAGCAGCCCCAAACTTTACCATTAAAGTATATCGAATGCAACCCAGCACGCGTATATAATATAACACTACACTATCCAAAATGCATCAACGAGTATTTTCCTATCGCAGCCACAAGGTAACACATCTATGCGATTTCAACAAGATCCCTTCAACTTAGAACGAGATCTCCGCATAGAGCGTCCACTCAATACACAGAGATCAACGTATTCCTTTAGGAGGGTTTGTGTTGTCATAGAAATGCAATTTGCAAAGAACTATGAATACGACAATCTTAACCTCCACGATTTAGCATCATTTAAATGCAGTTTCAGTGGAACCTACGAGTTCAGCCATCATATACTCCAAATGATTCGAACAAATTTAGAGCTCACTAAACACAGGTTTCGAACAGCGGTACCTAAGGTAAAAGAAAACATGCATTGAGTTACAACCTAAAAACAATGATATTACTTGAATCGCACAGATTAGTCATACCGGCTCAATCTACAGTATTAATGTGGGATCGGGATCTGGCCGTCCTTTCCCCGTGGAGCCTATGGCATTCTGCTTGATAGAGATTGCAATTCCCGAATCAAAATCTGCAACAATAACATTTACAGAGATCGCTTCCTCATTGGCCAAGAACCAACAATCAATCTAAAAACAGAGATTATGGTAGAGATTTCTTCCTAAATCGAAATCGGCAAACAATAATATTTACACAGATCATGACGGAGGTTGCACTCCTAAATCGAAATTGGTAACACCAGACCGTCATCAGAGATCGGACAGCACTTAATAAAATATCCAGGGATTATCACGAAATCTATGGCGATAATGAGACAAAGCAGAGATCAATCGTTTTCTAGCATTTATTGTGGTAGGAACCATCCTTTCGAAGTAAATCAATGCAAGCATCAATCAAATAAGAGAGTCTGAGATCGATAGAATTAGTGTGCGAAGATCCCAAGAGAGATGACTGAGCGAATGTGTGTACCCAACCCTCAACCGAGATCTAAGGAAAGACTTATAACAAATATTCCTATTCTGGATCCAACGATCGGTAGATAGATAGGCGTTTGACCGACTGGTTCATCACAATCGTGACAGTGTACAGGGATCCCACTGGATCTATATAAATCAAGGTAGAGTACATAGATCCACTGAACCTATACAAATCGTGGCAGCGGTTTAAAAACTATGCACGGAAATTGCATATGGCCATAAGATAACTACAAACCAACCTGACATAATACATATATAATTATACTACTAGCGTAGAATGCTGAGATCGCATTTCTACCAAACAATTTGGGGTTTAACTAAATCTCGGCAGGGGTCGATACAAAACCTCCCAGCCCTACATCCACTGCAAGTAGTTGAAAACAAAAGGGGTTTCGGGTTGATCATCTCAAGAGAGGGATCGCCCAACGTTGTCCAAAACAGAACCAGAATATGAACAAACAAACCCAAAACTGTTTCACGGCAGAGATCAAGTCACAAATACGATTAGGTTGAATCACCACAGAGATGACAACTTCCCTTTCCTACTTCATATATTGCAGACTACAAAAATATAAAGGGATCGGATCGCATCACATACAGAGATTGCAGATCATAACATAGAGCTTACGCTTTTATAAAAGAACAATTGACAGGCATTCGCATACCGTGGAAAACTGTGAAATGCGCACAGGCAGATCGCCAAAGGAGAACACGACCCAGATCCTCTTATCAAAGATAAACGCTAATACTAATAGAGTAAAACAAAGATGTTCTCTGATCTGATAAAAAAAATAGCAAAGTAATTTCCTAGGGTTCAGCGCTAAAATCCTTAGCATATAACAGAGATTTTAATTTATAAATACATAAGCTACAGTGAGCACTCAGATCTCATTTCTGCTATCAAAGCGTGTTATTATACAAATGTATATCTATCATGCAGCAGCTGTGGATATAGAAAGAATGTGTACTTGGTACTTACAGCCAGATCGAAACAGGCTCGCAACTTCCTTGTGCGCATCGACGAAATCATGGATTAAATATCAAGGCGTTGCTCACTCCAGGCGTAATGATACGTTTTCCTACTTCAAGGCACAGTTGTTTTATTTGTCGGTCTACATGTTTATTCATAATAATAATAATAAAACAGAGCTTTCAACAAATAATCTTCCTCCTTTATTTTCTTTTCTTATTTATCTCAGGTTAAGTGATCTTTTTCACCAAGACTAGGAAATACACATCACCAAACAGTGACATCACTAAGGGAGACAGTTCGACGCGTGGGTGGCATGGACATGAAGAGAGGGAGGTGTCAACTAACCACATCCCACTTGCAGCGGATCGGATCTATGAGGAGGAGTAATACTCGGAAGAGAATTCGAGCCACAGTATTGAAGAGCAGATGTGCCCTCTTCCTCTTTGAGATCAGTGAGAATAAAAATTTTCAGACTTTACTGAAAAAAAAATAGATCTATTTTGCTATCATTTCTATAAAAATAACATAATTTCTAGTTACTGTATAAATGTGTAATGAACTATCAAATTTTATTACCATGCTTATAATGAATAAATGGATTATTTTTATTAGCATTCTTATAATAAATAAATGGATTATATTTAATGCATAAGTGTATGACGAGTATCTATTCTCACTACCATTTTCATGATTGTATAATTACATCATAAAAATGACCATTTTCAAAATGATAAGATAATTACTATTGGCGTGCAATAAATCTTTATTCTTTCTACATTCTAAACCAATCCTAAATGATTGTAGCATAAAAATTCTGGACCATTCCCAAGATGATAACAAGAATACTAATTGATGTGTAACATATTGAAAATAAATCTTTATTCTCTCTACCATTTTCATAACGTCTGCATAAATCCATAATAATGTAATAGATTTTCTTTAATGCATAAAAGTATGATGTAGTATCTATTTTTTTTACTACTATGTAATAACAAAGTGAGTTTCTTTGGATGCACATGTATATATAAGTATTATATAGTTCCCCGACCATTTCTATAGCATATTAAAGTGTATTCTATTTGATACATAGGTGCTTATGAATGTACATCTATTTCCATCACTATTTAGTAGAGTAACAACAATGAATACTTCTATTTTCGTATCTCTAGATTTACTTATTTAAGAGCTACCACTGCACGTGGGTCGAGTGAGATTCTTACACTCACTTTCAACATCTATAACATAACCCTAGCATAACTCATATTCCGATGATCACGATTTCTTTAACTAAGAAATTCAGCTTGGGCTTCCCTTCCCACCAGGATTTCTAAGCCAAACCCTTAGATAGCAGCAAGTCTTTGAGGCATTCGAAAATTACGACAATCGTCCAAATTATGGGCCCCTTACCCATTCCTTAAGCCTTCCTTATAAATGGAAATTTCCTGCGACACATGTCGCTTCATGCATAATTAAATATTTTTAATTATTTATTTAATTAAAACACTCACCCATCCAAGTGTCAGTTTCTCTGGGAAGTGCACCTACATCCCTAAGTTTGCTCTAGTTTGTCCCCCAGATATTTTAATCAACTCCTAGCTTTTAGTTGACTAGGTGTCTAATCTATTTTGCTCCTAAATAATAATTTCTATTAATTTAAATGCTCACCAAAATAACTATTCATGTGCAAATGTCTAAGCTAATGTTATGCATTTGCTAAGTAATAATCTAGAGTTATTCTCCTAAGTTTTTATGCAGTTTAATTTAACAATCAAACTCACTAGGATCACGGTGCCGCGTCGTTGGGCTCCTGGTTCCTTAATTTTTTTAATCCCCTGACATGGCACCACTCCGTCGGGTCCAATCATCCATGGTTTCCATTCCTTGGCATGGTACCACCTCATTGGGTCCTTGCGTCCATTCTTTCCGTTCTTGACAGGGTACCGCATCGTTGGGCCCTTCTGCCACCATCTTTCCGTTTTGACTTGCGGGAACTCTTGTAGGGATTTTAGGAATCGTTACCATCCATCCTCCGTCTACATGCTATCTAGGGACTAATGGCGCTGAGGAGTGAGTTCGTTCTCACTGCGCGCCCCTCAACTCGTACGTGACCAGCTCCGTCGTGGCCCACCTCGTACGTCCTCACGCATTCCTCTTGAGCAAGCGGATCAATGCTTATCTGCTCATGCGTGGTATTCTTGTCGGAAGTTGACATCGTCGTCGCTTCCCCTGTGTGTGATTTACCCGTACTCTACGACCCTCCATGTTCCTTTGTGTGTCTGTTGGTGAACCGTCTCACTTGTTTCTACACACACTTCTCGCAACAAATTATTAGTAGCACTGTTCTCAACAATCATCATCTGGTTTCTAACTCTAGCATTGTTAAACATTTATGATTTATTCAAACTGCTCATTCATCTTATCAAATATACATTTCGTCGCCAAATACATAATCACCATACAGCTAGTCGTTAAGCATTATCCATCAACATAATTTTCCATAGTCATAGCTAATCGTTTAACATATGCAATTATTCATTTACCTCAACAGTTCAGATACACATACTAAAAAAAATAAGGTCAAAAGGTTATTTAATTAATGTTTCAATCAGCCGGGTCACTCAGCAGGTGCCCTCAATGTCTACACAAGTCTAGGGCACTACATACACCCCTACTTAATTAGAACTTCGTCCCGAAGTTCAGAATAAAAAATGGAAAGCTACGACGCATCTCAGTTGCGTCCTCCCAAGTCGCAGAGCTAGGACTGTAATTGTCCTACTGCACTTTGACTTGATCAATCAGGGCTAATCATTAATCAAGATGTAATCAATCAATTATCCCTCTCCACATATAGAATTCAATTCCTTAATTCATTTATCAATTATTGTCGTCATTTACATCTTCAGGTTGTCCTCAATCATTTAAGGCATAAGAAGGCTCAAGAGACCATTATATCGAAGTTGTTCAGTTGGGTCACTCGAAAGGTTCCCTTAAGGTCCACAGTCATTCTAGGGGCATTACATAAATGTAGGACCCCTCCTTTAGGGTCCCCTTGAACTGAACCTGAAACTTTAAAAACTTCATACAAACAAATTAGCCATTATAGTTATTGGAAAAATAAAATAAAAGAGTGAATAACTTAACAAAAATAAGCAAACCTTAACCTGTCAACCCGATTCAACTGGTCCATTGTTGTCTACGTCTTCCGTAGGATCCCTCCAGCAAAGCTCGTTTAACCATAGGCGAAGCAACCGTTAGCTTCGCCACCCAACCATAGGCTCATGCTTTCAGTCGCATGGCCTCCCCTGAGCTTTGGGTCGTAGAGCTCACACAAGTATTTCAGAAATTCAGCTTGGGCTTCCCTTCCCACCAGGATTTCTAAGCCAAACCCTTAGATAGCAGCAAGTCTTTGAGGCATTCGAAAATTACGACAATCGTCCAAATTATGGGCCCCTTACCCATTCCTTAAGCCTTCCTTATAAATGGAAATCTCCTGCGACACATGTCGCTTCATGCATAATTAAATATTTTTAATTATTTATTTAATTAAAACACTCACCCATCCTAGTGTCAGTTTCTCTGGGAACTGCACCTACATCCCTAAGTTTGCTCTAGTTTGTCCCCCATATATTTTAATCAACTCCTAGCTTTTAGTTGACTAGGTGTCTAATCTATTTTGCTCCTAAATAATAATTTCTATTAATTTAAATGCTCAACAAAATAACTATTCATGTGCAAATGTCTAAGCTATTGTTATGCATTTGCTAAGTAATAATCTAGAGTTATTCTCCTAAGTTTTTATGCAGTTTAATTTAACAATCAAACTCACTAGGATCACGGTGCCGCGTCGTTGGGCTCCTGGTTCCTTAATTTTTTTAATCCCCTGACATGGCACCACTCCGTCGGGTCCAATCATCCATGGTTTCCATTCCTTGGCATGGTACCATCTCGTTGGGTCCTTGCGTCCATTCTTTCCGTTCTTGACAGGGTACCGCATCGTTGGGCCCTTCTGCCACCATCTTTCCGTTTTGACTTGCGGGAACTCTTGTAGGGATTTTAGGAATCGTTACCATCCATCCTCCGTCTACATGCTATCTAGGGACTAATGGCGCTGAGGAGTGAGTCCGTTCTCACTGCGCGCCCCTCAACTCGTACGTGACCAGCTCCGTCTTGGCCCATTTCGTACGTCCTCACGCATTCCTCTTGAGCAAGCGGATCAATGCTTATCTGCTCATGCGTGGTATTCTTGTCGAAAGTTGACATCGTCGTCGCTTCCCCTGTGTGTGATTTACCCGTACTCTACGACCCTCCATGTTCCTTTGTGTGTCCGTTGGTGAACCGTCTCACTTGTTTCTACACACACTTCTCGCAACAAATTATTAGTAGCACTGTTCTCAACAATCATCATCTGGTTTCTAACTCTAGCATTGTTAAACATTTATGATTTATTCAAACTGCTCATTCATCTTATCAAATATACATTTCGTCGCCAAATACATAATCACCATACAGCTAGTCGTTAAGCATTATCCATCAACATAATTTTCCATAGTCATAGCTAATTGTTTAACATATGCAATTATTCATTTACCTCAACAGTTCAGATACACATACTAAAAAAAATAAGGTCAAAAGGTTATTTAATTAATGTTTCAATCAGCCGGGTCACTCAGCAGGTGCCCTCAATGTCTACACAAGTCTAAGGCACTACATACACCCCTACTTAATTAGAACTTCGTCCCGAAGTTTAGAATAAAAAATGGAAAGCTACGACGCATCTCAGTTGCGTCCTCCCAAGTCGCAGAGCTAGGACTGTAATTGTCCTACTGCACTTTGACTTGATCAATCAGGGCTAATCATTAATCAAGATGTAATCAATCAATTATCCCTCTCCACACATAGAATTTAATTCCTTAATTCATTTATCAATTATTGTCGTCATTTACATCTTCAGGTTGTCCTCAATCATTTAAGGCATAAGAAGGCTCAAGAGACCATTATATCGAAGTTGTTCAGTCGGGTCACTCAAAAGGTTCCCTTAAGGTCCACAATCATTCTAGGGGCATTACATACTACGCATTGTTCGCTTCTGCCCAAAATTGGTGCTTTTTACTCAAAATTAGGACTTTCCCTTGAACACTTGTGCTTTTTCCTCAAAATTTGCAGCTTTACTATAGCTGTGGCCTATGCTCCAACATTATACATCTTCTCTTTTAAAGAAGGACATAGTATATACATCGATATGAAAATGAACCATCGAGTCCTTTCTAATGTATACCCCTTGATAAACAATGCAAAGGGAGATTCATAAGGATATGAGCAACATAGATCTATTGAAGTATCCATCAATGTTTTCTTTTAACCGTGATTAGCTTAGTTTCTATAGCATCTAGGTCTTGAAACCCTTTTGCATTACCATTTCGTTAGCATCTATCAAGTACTGAGCTCGTATCCATCAGAAAACAATTGCGCTAGGCAGACTTTTAACGGTTTCAAACAAACTATAGATGGATCCTATTCATCCGTTAGCTTGTATGCCGATTGTCTGGATTAATAATAAATAACGTAGGCTAAATTAAATGTATTAAATAAAACCATTATAAAAGGAACTCCCCTTGACATGGGTGTTGTACCTATAATGGTTGGATGGTCAAAATTACAATTGATCATAACAACACCTACAATATTTATTTTGTCTTATATAACATCATATATTTTTCTAGGAGATTAGGTTAAATGTTTGGAATGTTAAAATATTAAAACATGTAGAATTTGAATATGTTATGAGTTCATAGTTGTGTAAATGTAGATATCATATCAAATGGAAAGAGAAGAGTCATTGAGGCAAAAGCGTAGGAGGTCACGGTCATCAGGAATTGGTGTCTCGACTGATGATCAAAGGTTTCCAGATTCACCTCGGGATTCAAGCTTATTGTATACTTCACATTCATCTGATCATCGGTGAAGCCAAAGGGGTACAAATGATTCCCCTGTATCTTCTATGGGAGAACGTCGATCTCGAACTTCTATTGGTATGAACATTTATGTCTTAATACATGTATCAATTGTAATTTTGTGCATGTTCAAAAAGTTTGTACATGTTTAATTTCAACTGTGTTTGTGCATGAAGCAGATAAAGGTTTCGAAGAGGCTCGTAATTCTACTCAGAGGGACGAAGTTCGATCAAGGAGGACAGATGTTGAACCAAATGTGGGTATAGAGAAAAGTTCAGAAGAGCCTCGCAAATCTACACAGAGGGGCAGAGGTCAAGCAAGGAAAACATATGTTGAATTAGATGTGGGTTGTATACCCATAACAAATTATCCATCTGGTTTACCTGAGGATCTTCCATGGGAAGGCGGTGTTCAACAAATGACCCTTGAAATTTTTACATCCCACTATGACAAGTTGCAACATGATCTTTCTAGTCTGGATCTCCCTCTAGAGAGAAAACAAAGTCTAGAGATTGTTTTGCGATCATTTCAAAAGTTCATTGAGGCATATGAGGATCTCGGACCCACTACGAACGGTTTTGTTGACTTGATGCGGAGGAGAAGGTCCCAAGTGATGGGTCTTTACAAGTGGGTTGTTGTGAAGGAGAGAGTGACGAGAGAACACTCCAATTCAATGTTTAATTTCAAAGAAGGCCTAAAGTGAAAAAATGTTGAAAGTGCAATATTTAAAGAACCCTGAACTTGCACATTTAATATATGATCAGTTCCTTGAAGGCTATGGTCGGTTGCCATGGAATGATGAGGTTCCTAATTATTTTACCATATTTTTTCATGCGGAATTTTTTTTAAATATGAAGCCAGACTATACCAATCTTCATTCCAACTTTTATGGAGTTGGAAAGGGGCGAATATACGATCAAAAAGGTGCTCTTAGAGATCCCACAACTCTTCAACCTGAACCCAAATATATTTCCCACTCAGGATTGTGAGATTAAAATCAGAGATGGAGCCCACATCCCAACTTGGGACAGCTGCAAGGGATTATGTTACCGAAGGTTTAACGTCGACATTTGTAGGTGTAGATGTGGGATTGGTTCGAGAGAGGGCTTGAGCCATAATTTGTCAAAAGTTTGTTTACAAAAAAAACGACGAGGTAGATGGAATGAGCATTGAATATCTCAGGGATTATGTTGGAGCATAGGCCGCAGCTATAGTAAATCTGCAAATTTTGAGGAAAAAGCACAAGTGTTGAAGGGAAAGTGTTAATTTTGAGTAAAAAGCACCAATTTTGGGCAAAAGCGAACAGTGCGCAATATGGCGCCAGATGGACGAGCTCAGCGCAGATTACGAGCCGAAAATCATGGAGCTCGCGTGCACACGTCAAAGGAGAGTGAATGTGGCCGAGTAGAAAGCTCAACTACCACAATAAATGAAGTGACGGAATAGAGGGCTCAGCTACCCTCATTAAGGCTAAGTACAGATGTTATGGTTGCTCTGACCAAGGAAGAGCAACGGACCAAAGCATTGAAGGAGAAGGACAAGGAGCAGTGAATGATGAAGCGGTGCCCATACCCGCAATCCACGCCGAAAATCACGGAGCCTGCAGGAAGCGGCGACGTGACTGCAAGCGGCGCCTACAGTACACCTAGCCATGTCCGTGGTTAAGGTTTTGGGGAATTCTGCTGGGAAAGGCCCACAGTTTTGTAAAGTTGCGACTCTCAGGGCCACCTATATATATGTGTAATTGTAAAAGGAAGAAGGTTGGATAAGTTAGATAAGTTAGATTGTTAGAGAGATAGACTGGTTAGAAGCTCATGGTAAGATGATGTTTGAGTTGTAGACAATCTAAGTTGATGTCTGAGTCATTGTAATCTCTGTAGAAGAAGAGAATAGATCTATGAGAAGGGCTCCCAGCTGTGTGCGTGGAGTTTCCCAGAAAGATCTAAGGCTGCAGCTGTGTGCGCAGCGTATTATGTAATTCCCATTTTGAGTTAATACAAAATACAGTTCCCACGAATGTGATTTCCCCATGGAGGCGAACCACATAATTCTCGTTGTTATGATAAAGTGTTGTGTGAATGCATATTTATGTTTTACTATCTATGTTTACATGAATGTCTCGCTATCTTTGTGAATGAACCTGTAGAGTAAATTCTGGAGCTTCCTTAGGAGTTAGACTTATGCATTATTGAAGGGGCCTGCAAGAACGCTATCGCCGCAGCGCTTGAGGAGTGCATTGCCGCGCCATGGCGCAAGGCTGGAAACGATACAGTATCGCACGTAGCGGGTAAACGCCTCATCCGCAGGAGCGGAGATACTGTGCAGCTAGGCTGGTAAGCATGAGTTTCAGAGCTATCGCGCTGAGAGGTCTGCGGAAGAGTAAGACATTCCGTTTTGAGGAATCTTCCCGAAATAGGGGAGAAGATTAGTCTCCGCGTCGCCTAGGTTAAGGAAGCCTGATTCCTTGACCCCCCCATAGCCACTTCGGGTGAGACTTCGGGCTGCTGTGCAACTTGTTGCTGAGAGGGCCAGTGCGCCAAGGGGTGTTTGTTGCTGCGCATCCTGAAAACCCGGGTCTATCCAAAAAGCAGCCAACATATAAGTCCTTGTAGTTTTTTGTTGGGTTCAATTTATGTACATATAAATGTTTTTTTTTATATATATTTTTTATATACATATATTTTCCCTATTGATATCTAACCGTCTCCGTCTTGAAATTTAATTGCAGACCAAACCTTAGTATTAGGTGAATCAGAGATTCCTACATACAAGTTGTATACATTTATGATTCTTTAATAGTTGTTGACCTTGATAATATAAAAATATCTTATCGGGTTGGTATGGTCTACATTGGACTTTTGTAAATAGAGCCATGGGAGAGTTGGGATTTTTGGGCATGTTTAATATATCAAATTTTAATCTCTATAGCATGTTGCTCCACAAAGTACTTAGTATTATGGGTAAGTTACAATATCGGTAACACTTCTGCATTAGATGGTGGAATGTTTTGAGAGGCTTTGAGAAAGCGGGAAGAATTATGGTAACAATGGTGTGGTAGAATTTAACTCTATATTTTTGAGGTCGCCCACACGGCATAGAGGGAAGGAAAGTTCATGAACTTTGTTCATGAACTCACCCTTATTTGGTTTCGTAGATGAGCTTATACTATTAATACAAGTCGTGTAAGATCAATGTTCATACTAGTTTTATTATGAATATAAAATACCATCGTAATCAATACAAGCATAGTACAAGTTGTTCACTAGTCAATGAGCCTTGTTAGGCTGAGTAATAACCAGTATTGTAGTGCTCTGGTTTTTACAGCAGAGCACTGTGTAAACTTTCAGGTTTAATTTTCTACGTTTTAAACTTTATCAGTTTATGGAAGTGAATTTCTAAGAATTTCTATGTGCCGAAATAATATTTAGTGTACTGTGGTGATTTCACTAACCTTACATTCGAAATTTGAAATAAACAAACATATCGTTATTTTCTTTTCAACAGCATAAGAATAGGTTTCACAACTTAGTAAATCAGTAAATAGCAGTAAATCAGTAAATAGTAAGTTTGCATGTTTACAGTGAGATTTAGCATAATAGTAAATAACGGAAATTACCTGATGCTGATGCTAACCGTAAGTTGTAGCAGGTTGTGTAACCCCTTAGACAGCCAAACTGAAGTGTCCACCCTACCGACCAGCTATAATCTTGCTGGCCCTTGGAAATCAAAGGATTTCCAAGCCCCCGAGCCCACAATCTGATAATCCCGAGAGCAGTCTTTCCTTCTGCTCTCAAAATCTTTCTGTTCGCCAAACTTTCTGTTCTCCCAACTTCTATTCTCCAAACTTCTTTTCTTCCCCAATCAAAAAAAACCTCCCCCCTCTCCTTCAACCTTCTCCCCCTCTATATACCTGTCCATCCTCGAGAAGACCTTGGGCTTACTCCACCGCCCCAAACTCCCCCTCTCGAGCCCCTCAAACCTTTACTCCTTTCCCTAGTTCATTCACCCACGTCTCATTATAAAAATGTATAATTAATTACTCTTATGGAAAATTCATTTGGTTTTGGATTGACGGCCGTAATTATTTATTACGGTGGGAATTATCACCCCAAGGTTATCCATTCGGGACAAGTTTCATTAAATACAAGTCTTTTCACCAAACCTTGTATTTATTGTTATTAAGATATTTAATAAAATATTATATAAATATTTGACCCCTTTCAATTTGGACATGGCGTGTCTTAAGGGTCTACCTTCCGTTGAGATCACTTATCTTGAGATTTAAATTCTACGATTCACATTGAATAATTAAATATTAATAACCCATTTTCCATCACATCACGTTCATTCCCAAAATTTGTTATCCTATTATGTCTAATTTTAGAAATGTAAAATAATCACATTCTAATCATTCATTAATCAATATTTACATTTTATCTATTTTGCGATTGTTTTGACATGGGTAGTAATATTTAAAATAAATTTTCAGTAATAATATTAATTAAATCCCCGTAAGGTAACAATAATGATGAATTTTAATAAAGATGTCTTTTACATCATTTGTTTATCACATGAGTACCCTAACATCTATATAGTATAGTCGTTCTTCTAAACAAAGCACCCTTAAGTGCTTAAACAATCTTACTAATTAATTAGACAATACTATTACCTTATTTACAACAATTCTCAGACGACAATGTTAACTGATGACACTTGTCTTAATTGTATATCACGATGTTACCAACGAGTAATACATAGATTAATTGACTTGTTTTACACATCTTAAAATAACTTTATATTCATTATCTGAATTCGGTCAATGCATGATTAACCTAATTACTTATGACAACTTATACATGTATTCAATATGTTAAGTGTTTGTATGTCGATACTAGTGTACATGTGCAAGGTGTGCATGCGTGGCCAGCGTATGCACAGATCATAAATGTACTATAGACAAACCCCATCCAGCCTATGCATATCTGCTAACTAATAGTAGTATTTACCCCCATGCAGAAGAACAAACATAATATATATATAGTACAATTACTTCAACATTCTCAGTTATTTAACAGTTAGTTCGTTACGATTTCACATCATTATCTTTATCTTTACATTAGTTTAATCAATCATGTACAAGGAAGGGTGCCTACTACCACTAACTCGGAATCAAAGAATACTAAACCCCCAACAGTACTAACTAACACATCCTCCCATCATAACCTACGTCCAGCATCCTCCCTATCCTTCCTCTGCTAGTACAAAAGTGGATGTCGGACTCACCGATCTGACCACATAGAACCTGATAGCAATAGCGTCGGCTGAACAGCGGACCTATCCTCCCCTAGCAGGCATCCGACCATCGTCATCACAACAACATGGGGAGCGTGTCTCAGCACGGCCCTCCCACGACCTCGGGTCTCATGGAAACATAGGGTGGGAAACACATCCATCCCTCTCAACATACTGGGCCTACGCCCTTATCAACTCATACTTTGCTGCTATCGGGATTATCAGTTTGTGTTATCGTATCCTCATTTTGGCTGCTAAGGTTTGCTGTATGAACATGTTTTTCCTTTCCAATATATATCAGATCAAGTAACTGGCTATCCCATAGCCCTTGTGTCCTGTAGGTTAGTATTTTGCAAAATACAAATTTATAGAAAACATTTCCCATTGATCGCCAATTGATCCATGCTATCAAAATCATTTTATTTCATGCAGCCCTTTTAGCTCATCATAGATGCGTATGACATATAACACTTCAATAATTCATATAAGAAGATGGTATCCACGTACCGAATCATATATTTCACATTTCATCAATGAAAACATATAAGCATATACTGTAATCGTAAAATAAAGAAATCATATGATAATCATGTCATCATAACTACATAACATAGTAACATCGTAATCATGGTGAAATCATAAGACAGAGTAACATCATATAATGAGGTCCAATATAGTTTACTCAGTCGAGCTGAGTTCAACAGAATATATAAGAAATAAAGTATGGTGTGTCTAACTAATAAATGCACGTAATAAGATATGGGGTGTTACATACACCCACCCTTCAAGAAACTTCGTCCCGAAGTTATGATCATAATAATGCAGGAAAATATTGACTCATAGTTTATGCATTTATGCAAGTGGCGGGTCTTGGCCATACATGTCCTACTTAGCTTTGACTTGACCAAAGATGCTGATATTATCTTATAATTTTACTTCTCTTATCTCATGATATGTGTTCTAATACTTAAAGAACATTTAGATTAATCCTTTTGTTGGATCTCAATATTATGCCTAGAATGCCTAAATGTTATATTCATGTTCTATCCACATTAGTATCCTATTTCCTACCTTTTTACAATATTCTTTAAGTTACATCACCCAGGTAAGTTTACCCATCACACGACGGAGTTTACCGAAGCTTATATTGATCCAACTTAGCAGGAAATAGTCAACGATTTAAATGGAGGTTTTTAGAACTCATAATTTGTATTCACTCCATGCGCAACTATCAAGGACCCTTAAGGTTGGTATACCTCTTTTAGGGGAAGAAGGTTCATTCCCTCTAAATCCTAAGTTCATACTTTATTATTTCATTATTGGTAATATGCAATAACATTTAAGTATTATAACATTCATTAAACTAGGAGAACTATTATCGTTTTACAAAGTTTTCATGGCTATTTTTATCAAAACACAATTGTTATCATGTTTATTTATTATTCTCTCCTTTTAAACTAATATAATCTGCTGGGAAACCATTACTTCTTCAATTCCTTAAGAATTCCATAGCTAGTTCTGTTCCCATCCTTACCATCACAAAGGTAATTACTAGTATTTATCCTAGTATGCCATTGTATTTGTACATCACCACTCTTCCTACCCACACAAGCAAATTTTATTTACTTTGTAAAGGCCTTAATCTACTCCTACAAGTTGAACGAAACATCATTACTTAATATGTTCAATCATATTAGAACTTCATAACAACCGCTTTAATTGAGTTAAGTTGAGGATTGTGTTGAGAATCTTATGAATCTCTTATTACTACCCAAGATCTTCACTATATTAGGTATGATTAATCCAAAAAAAAATTCTCAAAAACCTTATTGCACCATTACACCAATATTTAACTGATTTATTCTAAAGCCATGTACCCCCTTAATAAAATAGTTTTTAATAAGCTTTATATGCAATCTCCTTGTTTAAGTGCATGGTGTTTTCCATAATGTGATTCAAAAGGATACCGTGTCCTTGTATCGAGCAAATTTACTTCCATCCCTTTTCTTAAAATAATATATAATGTATTTTCTAAGTCTCTCTCTATCTCTCACCTACATAACATTTCATATCTTAACTTTTCTCAACTAAAATACTTGTATATTATTACATTTATTTATATTTTTAAATGAAAATTTTATTTGTAAATATAATTATGAGGTGTTCACGAGTTTTCACTTTAATTTGTACTTTGTACCCAGTTATCTATATACACACATTGATGTTTGTGTAATTTGTTGTGGGGACCTAGGAACTCAAAGCTCAAACACCACTCCATGTTTATTTAACCATATTCTCTTATTCCACACAAGCAAAGTTTAGATGTGGTTGACCTAACAAATGACACCTTCACATAACCACCAAACATGTTAATTACTTAACATGTAAAACCATTCAATAAAACTAAATTATGTTACTTAGCATTGCAACTACTGCATTCTACGAAAATAGATTAAAACACAAATTTTCCTTTCTTAGTGGATATGTAAAAATTACCACTCCTTGTAATACTCATTTGAATTATTCTAGATGGTTGTAAAGTGTTAACTTTTAAATTGATCTTTTGACGTGAGTGAATGTCTTGTATTTTTGGCATGTATTTCTTTTATCATAATATTGTCAACCTAGTTCCAAGTAAACTAAAATTATAATTAAATAAGCTTTATATATGAAACACAAAATTTATATTATTTATATTTTTTTCTTTTTTTCTTTTATCTCAAATATATATACATATATATATCACTTATATAAATAAAAGGAATATTGTATGTTGATAACTCATATTTGTATTACATTTGATTTAAGGAATATTGTATGTGGGAGAAGGTATGTTATAAGCACCATATAATTAAAGCTTTATGTATAATATCATATCATGCTATCTGTTCTAATTGAATTTGATACTCCCCATATTGTTGTTTTATGTAATAATATTGCAAATGAAATTTAATGAAGTCAAAGCTTTTCTGTAAAACAATTTGTGATTTGTTTTGATTTATTCATACTTTGAAGATATATTTTAGGTTTTTTTTTTTTTTTTTTTTTATAAGAAAAACTTAAATTGTCAAAACATAGCTGACTAGGTGAGCAAAACAAATAATGCTCAATGTTCATCAATGCATTCACATAATAAATATAATTATATCTGAAACAAAAGATCTCGTATGGCATGGATATCACATGTTGATGTGAATTGGGTCATTAAAATTGTTAAAGTTTTCAAATTATTTAAGTTAGTGTCATTTCTATTCAAGCTAGAGCTCACTAAGTTTTATATAATTATATAATTTGGATATTTTGATAATCACAAATAGTTACTTTTAGAATCTAATATAATTGATCGATCGACACATGGCAATATGAGATTGTAAATTGTTTGCATATATTTCAAAGTGTTAAAATAGGATGATCTTTTCCTTTTTCTTTTATATCATTTTATATATCATTATGGCAGGGATGATGAGGTCCGAAAATTCTTAGCAAGGGCTTACATCCGGTTAGAATAAAGTTATTCAAACCGCCATGTTGCTACAACTAATGGGTTATGATAATATTATCATGTATCTGCGGTCATCATAATGTTCTTTATATATATACATTCGAAAAAGTTCTCACCTAGTCGCAGAGGTTTATATCACATAGAGAGAAGTGTCACACCCTAAAGAGATCTATCTCGTTGAATTCTTTACAGCTTTAATTTCCAGCAAAAGAAATTGACATGGATACCATAAAATATTCTTGTAAAATCTATTTCATTAAACAATTGCCAAATATACGTTATTGTCCCCTAGATCGCTCGAGGAGAATAAAAGCACACCATTGTCAACGGAGCTGTCCTAATATATATAAATTAGCTCGGTCTGAGAGTTTATAACATTTAACAACTTAAATATAAAAAAAATATTTATATATATATATGTATAAATAAAATTACAATCTGGTATTTATAACAATTTAATTAATTAATTAATAAATTTTTTTTTTTTCCTAACCCTACCGCTACCACGCCTAAGATCATGCTGCCTATTCCGTCTAGCCACAGCCATGCAAAAGTGGGTGTATGCTTGAAGGCCTCGTGGCCCCTCGTGGTAGTCCACCGCCATGCAAAAGTGCGAGTACGCATGAAAGACACGTGGTCTCTCCAAGCAACCCACCGCCCTGGGAAAGTGGGGGGGAAACCCTAAATAGGGTCAATCCCCAAGACGCGGCCATTTTCACCCTCTCTCCTGGAGTTTTAGCTCTGCAACTCCCATCTTCGAACTCGTTTGCAAGCTTGATGTCTTGACCAGCAGTTAAAACGTGGAAGATGCATTCCGAGATGAATACGTTGTGCAGGAAAGATTGTAAATTATCAGCGGCTGAATGAAGTGCTTAAATTTGATTGATAATCGGTATGTCGAACGAGGTCTGTTTGCAAAGGTTGCAGACGTAGAAATGCAAGAGTTGCAGATGCAGAAATGCTATCCGGAGGAATTTATCAGGTTACATGTCTTGGAGGCAGAAGTTAATAACATCACTATTCGGTTTCTTGATAGGAAGACCGGTGAGCCAACTGTAGGAAAGACTCGCCCAGAAACTATTCTTCGTCAACTTACAACAAAAGGGTCAGGTTTACAGCTTGTAACAAGGTAGGAGGGATGTAGAGACCGTTCTGACCATGGGTATTATGGAATTCGTTAGCATTGTTCTCGCGAGGTCCCGAATTCAATTATCGGAATGCCCCCACGTTGCTTAAACAATCCTGTAACAGGCAAAGGTTATTTGACAATGACTGCCGTGGAACGTGTCACTGGGATTCCCTGCAGGTGGAGGAATTTTCAGGGAGCGGGATGGCAGGTGGGCTTCTCTCAGGGCTTATTGGAAGTTTTGCATATTCACATAGAAATGTATTTGGGCAAAATAGAAAGCTAAACAACATGGATAGAGGGTGATGATAAACGGACATCTAGGTCCATCACTGTTCAGAATTCCCGCACCCCTGAAATGCTTGTTCGTGGAACGGGAGTGGCCTTGTGCCTGGCGTTTGGGCTCGCTCTTGGTTGCTTGGCCTTGATGCTCTTGAGCGGACTTGCTGCTTGGGATTTGCTGGAGTGTGAATAGGTGATACGTGGGCCCTCCTGGCTTGGCTCTCGGAGAATAGAAACAAAACGAAGGTGGGTCTGCTGGGCCCTGGCGCTTGGAGGATGGTTGCTGCGTGAGGCCCCTTTCGTTTGGCTCTTGGTCTGTAGTGGCTCTCAACCTTGTGGTCGTCGGTTCGAGCCCCACGGTTATTACTATTTATTAAAGAGTCAGGAGAGTTGGCCCTGAGCACCGAAAATATGAACGGATGTTATCGTAAAAGCCAACCAATTAACTCTTGTTCTTGATTTTGCATGCGTCCTGTTATTCGACTGTTTGGAATGCTCCTTTTGTTTTTTTTGCAGGCGCTCTGTTATTCGACTGTTTGGAATGTACCCATTTTAATAGCCCGCCCAGTTAGATGCAGGTCTCCAGTACAGCCACAAGAGTTATCTGGTTGCCGACATTATTTAGTACGCATTGGAATTTAAAAAAAAGTGGTTTATTATGTATTATTAATGATATTCATTTTTTTTTTTTTTTTTTTTATAGCAGGTTATGTATATCATGTATTATTACTAATTTTCACATTTCACATTTACGATAGGAGTCATTGCCGAGAGCTGAGAGTTCTGTCAGACTCGCTATTTACTGATTTGCCGAACTATCGACTTTCTCCTCAGAGCTTGGTCGACTATTACCTCTCGTATGCACCAGTATGCAGTGGTGCTTTCATTCCGGCGATAAGCACGGAACCCGCAAGATGAACTGTGGCTTATAGTGGGTGAACAAGGTAACGACTGGAGCTCGACCTCTATCTTGACTGATGTATACCTCCTCGCATACTCCCTTTTCTCTCCATGCTGCTTATCTTTTATCATTTAATGAATTGGGTTCTTCACCAGGCAGGCTACGGCTACTCCCATTGCTAAATGTTCTAGCAGGCCAGCTTGCTGCACCCCTCGGTTACGGCTCACCGGCCAACTATATGTCAATGACAGTCCATTCCATAAGACGTCACCTAAGATAGCTTTTGCAAAGATATGTTGGATGTTCTACCTGGTAAACATGAGTCTAGTGATGGTTTTATTTGTCACATGTTCTAATTCTCATTTTTTTTTCAGTTTTGGGGCATGATGAAATCTGCTGCATTGGGAGACACTCAGTCGTTGTTTTAATATAGCGCCATTGTACCGCCACACGTTCTTCACAGTATAGCAGCCTTACGGTTTCGACCAGCTTCGGGCGGGTGGCTATTTTGTGAGGCCTGGGGTGATAGTGTTTTCCTTCCTCTTCTTCTCTCAGTTTAACAGTCCGAGAGACATTGTCTCTAGCTGTTGAGCTCCAGTTTTCTAAGTTTTCGACTCCTGAAGATAGAGAAAAAAATACGTGAATGATCTTACCTTTCGTTTAGGCCAGGTAAAGTGTGCAGACACGGTTGCTGGTGATGCAGAAGTTAGGGGAATTAGTGGGCGTGGAAGAAAAGGCTGTCAGTCGTTTGTGAGATGATTGCCAGCCCATCAATGATTTTCGCAGATGAACCAACAACTGGGCTAGATGCTTTCAGGCAGAGATGGTAATGGAGACACTTCGACAACTTTGCTCAAGAAGGACATACAGTAGTATGTTCTATTCATCAGTCTCGAGGTTCAATCTAAGCAAAATTTGATGATCTAATCTTGGTATCAGAAGGGCAGTCGTATATGCTGGTTCTGCGAAAGAGGAACCTTTAGTCTATTTTGCTGAGCAAGGGTTTGTCATCGGCAACTCTCTTTTAATTATTTTGCATCTTTGTATTTATGTTTTTTTTTTTTTTGGATTTTGTTTTCGTATAGTGTTTGTTCAAATGTAATAGCAGGATTGACTGTCATAGCTATTGGGTTCCTTCACCTTACCCTGAAGCCATGTTTAGATTTCACAAAAAAAAGATTCAGCTTTTTGCTCACTAAAACATTAACGACAGAGATACAGAGAAAATAAGTGGGAATGAGAACATTTAAGAGTTCAATTCTGAATTTAAGATAAAGCAAAGGCAGGGATTTAAAGTTTCTGATATTGATGGTTGGAAGAAAATAATATTGGCAAATAAATTCTAATATTTTGAGTGCTTCCATTTGGGTTGCCCCACACTAATAAAAGTGATCGTCTGGTGAGATTTTTTTTGTTCTCTCTTCTTCTTCCTTTTTTTTTTTAACTATAGATTTTTTTTTTTTTTTTTTTTTTTCTTAAATTCCTTGCTACCTAAATAGTTAGGCTCCCTGATTTTCGTTTGCACAAATTTTACCCAAATTTATCACTTCTAATTTGCTCGGTTAGTTATCAATTTTAACCCAAACTGTCCTAAAAGGAAAAAATATTGCTAGCTCGTGTTATTTTTTTTTTATTTCTAACTATATTTGCTCTATTTATTTTTATTTCTAAATATATTTCTAATATGTATCTATTTTGAAATACAAACACATGTATAACATGGAGTTTTCTAACATATCCAGATTTTCTAATGGTGTTCCAATTTGTGTTCGTGCAGGTAAAAGAGGCTAAAGTTTGGTGCTGTTCATACCTCAATTCTATCCAGGTTTATGTCCTAAGTTCTTGTAGGTTTTAACATCTTGAATCCTCACAATGGTTTAGGCGTGTGCAGGCCCGAAAGGTCTAAAGTGTCTGAGCCTTACGCTCTGATACCATCTGTAGTGCTCTGGTTTTTACAGCAGAGCACTGTGTAAACTTTCAGGTTTAATTTTCTACGTTTTAAACTTTATCAGTTTATGGAAGTGAATTTCTAAGAATTTCTATGTGCCGAAATAATATTTAGTGTACTGTGGTGATTTCACTAACCTTACATTCGAAATTTGAAATAAACAAACATATCGTTATTTTCTTTTCAACAGCATAAGAATAGGTTTCACAACTTAGTAAATCAGTAAATAGCAGTAAATCAGTAAATAGTAAGTTTGCATGTTTACAGTGAGATTTAGCATAATAGTAAATAACGGAAATTACCTGATGCTGATGCTAACCGTAAGTTGTAGCAGGTTGTGTAACCCCTTAGACAGCCAAACTGAAGTGTCCACCCTACCGACCAGCTATAATCTTGCTGGCCCTTGGAAATCAAAGGATTTCCAAGCCCCCGAGCCCACAATCTGATAATCCCGAGAGCAGTCTTTCCTTCTGCTCTCAAAATCTTTCTGTTCGCCAAACTTTCTGTTCTCCCAACTTCTATTCTCCAAACTTCTTTTCTTCCCCAATCAAAAAAAACCTCCCCCCTCTCCTTCAACCTTCTCCCCCTCTATATACCTGTCCATCCTCGAGAAGACCTTGGGCTTACTCCACCGCCCCAAACTCCCCCTCTCGAGCCCCTCAAACCTTTACTCCTTTCCCTAGTTCATTCACCCACGTCTCATTATAAAAATGTATAATTAATTACTCTTATGGAAAATTCATTTGGTTTTGGATTGACGGCCGTAATTATTTATTACGGTGGGAATTATCACCCCAAGGTTATCCATTCGGGACAAGTTTCATTAAATACAAGTCTTTTCACCAAACCTTGTATTTATTGTTATTAAGATATTTAATAAAATATTATATAAATATTTGACCCCTTTCAATTTGGACATGGCGTGTCTTAAGGGTCTACCTTCCGTTGAGATCACTTATCTTGAGATTTAAATTCTACGATTCACATTGAATAATTAAATATTAATAACCCATTTTCCATCACATCACGTTCATTCCCAAAATTTGTTATCCTATTATGTCTAATTTTAGAAATGTAAAATAATCACATTCTAATCATTCATTAATCAATATTTACATTTTATCTATTTTGCGATTGTTTTGACATGGGTAGTAATATTTAAAATAAATTTTAAGTAATAATATTAATTAAATCCCCGTAAGGTAACAATAATGATGAATTTTAATAAAGATGTCTTTTACATCATTTGTTTATCACATGAGTACCCTAACATCTATATAGTATAGTCGTTCTTCTAAACAAAGCACCCTTAAGTGCTTAAACAATCTTACTAATTAATTAGACAATACTATTACCTTATTTACAACAATTCTCAGACGACAATGTTAACTGATGACACTTGTCTTAATTGTATATCACGATGTTACCAACGAGTAATACATAGATTAATTGACTTGTTTTACACATCTTAAAATAACTTTATATTCATTATCTGAATTCGGTCAATGCATGATTAACCTAATTACTTATGACAACTTATACATGTATTCAATATGTTAAGTGTTTGTATGTCGATACTAGTGTACATGTGCAAGGTGTGCATGCGTGGCCAGCGTATGCACAGATCATAAATGTACTATAGACAAACCCCATCCAGCCTATGCATATCTGCTAACTAATAGTAGTATTTACCCCCATGCAGAAGAACAAACATAATATATATATAGTACAATTACTTCAACATTCTCAGTTATTTAACAGTTAGTTCGTTACGATTTCACATCATTATCTTTATCTTTACATTAGTTTAATCAATCATGTACAAGGAAGGGTGCCTACTACCACTAACTCGGAATCAAAGAATACTAAACCCCCAACAGTACTAACTAACACATCCTCCCATCATAACCTACGTCCAGCATCCTCCCTATCCTTCCTCTGCTAGTACAAAAGTGGATGTCGGACTCACCGATCTGACCACATAGAACCTGAGAGCAATAGCGTCGGCTGAACAGCGGACCTATCCTCCCCTAGCAGGCATCCGACCATCGTCATCACAACAACATGGGGAGCGTGTCTCAGCACGGCCCTCCCACGACCTCGGGTCTCATGGAAACATAGGGTGGGAAACACATCCATCCCTCTCAACATACTGGGCCTACGCCCTTATCAACTCATACTTTGCTGCTATCGGGATTATCAGTTTGTGTTATCGTATCCTCATTTTGGCTGCTAAGGTTTGCTGTATGAACATGTTTTTCCTTTCCAATATATATCAGATCAAGTAACTGGCTATCCCATAGCCCTTGTGTCCTGTAGGTTAGTATTTTGCAAAATACAAATTTATAGAAAACATTTCCCATTGATCGCCAATTGATCCATGCTATCAAAATCATTTTATTTCATGCAGCCCTTTTAGCTCATCATAGATGCGTATGACATATAACACTTCAATAATTCATATAAGAAGATGGTATCCACGTACCGAATCATATATTTCACATTTCATCAATGAAAACATATAAGCATATACTGTAATCGTAAAATAAAGAAATCATATGATAATCATGTCATCATAACTGCATAACATAGTAACATCGTAATCATGGTGAAATCATAAGACAGAGTAACATCATATAATGAGGTCCAATATAGTTTACTCAGTCGAGCTGAGTTCAACAGAATATATAAGAAATAAAGTATGGTGTGTCTAACTAATAAATGCACGTAATAAGATATGGGGTGTTACAAGTATCATATAGCATTACTATCATTGATTTATAGTAATCAATGATTGATCCTCCTTATTCATGTGTTTTTAATGAGAACCATTGATTGTAGCTCTACTTAACACAGTCTTTGTAATTAATGATGCTTGATGTTATACAATTAGCGTATATTGAGAGTGTATCAGCACAGTGTATTCCCTAATTATCACACATAAGCTAATATGGGTAATGACTATGGTATAACATGTAAAGCTGGAGTCCATTGGTTCAACTCTTATAACCATTGTAATCATAAGCACTAGTAAATAGCTGTCGAGTAACATAGGGGTTAGCTTAATAATACAACTCATTCAATATGCATCTTTCCTGTGTCTAACCTTTAAGTGATATCAGTATTAAAGCTTGACCAAGCTATCGGTGTTCATAAGTTAAAACATCTCTCACTTATTCTACGGGATTGATAGTAAGCTAGTGTATTCTCTAATTCCATATAGGCTTATTAGTTACATGATACTGCATTATAGAGCCAGTAATAAGGTATGAGTTTATATATGGCAATAAGATTCGTTTGGGTAATAAAAGTAAACATTTAAATGTTATAAGAAAGAGTAATACTGTACATTATGTTGATACAACGTTCACTGATATTATCCATGTTATAGTAATGTATAGGTTTCGTCGTGTCTAATTCTATAAACTAAGTATAACCCCAAGTAACCTTTACCTAAATAGATAGGACAAGTAAGAATAACCATTTGAATATGGAGTTATAATCAGCACTATGTTTGTGCAGGTAATGGGTTGTTCATTATCATCTGCTTGATTTACATAAGGGAATGTATTGGGTTTGGATTACATTATGGCAACATAGATCATGCATATCATGAATAGTTAATGAACAGTTCATGAACTGATCATACATATCATGAACAGTTCATGAACTAATCATATAGTTCATGAACAAATCATGAAATGATCATATAGTTGAGTTCATGAAATCTGTTCATGCATAGAGTTAATGAACTCTATTCATGACCAGAGTTCATGAACTCATCATACAGTTCATGAACAAATCATGAAATGATCATACAGCTAAGTTCATGAAATATGTTCATGAATAGAGTTCATGACCAAATTTCATGAACTCATCATACAGTTCATGAACAAAGTTCAACAAGACCCTTCATTTTGATAATAATTTGTAGAATAAGGAAAAGAGCAAGGTGCAAGCATGTGGATCATTGGGATCATCATAGAGGATGTGCGAGAAAGATGGAAAGAAATGGCGGAAGCCAGTAACCAACAAATATGATAAGTAAAATGTATTAAATCAGCTAACTAAGATAATGGATTGGCGTAGTCATCCTTATTGTTATATAACCATCTTGACACAGTCAACCTTAACAGCTAAAAATTGTATAAAAGCACTTAAAGAGTATATTATAGGGTTGGTTAATTGATGATTGGGTTTCCTCTTGTTATCGTATTTTGTTGGGTATGTTTGCAACCTTATTGTAAGCTATAACTATAGAAAATATGATGAATGAAAGATAATCTTTTGGGACCCTTTAAACTTTGGTATGAATACGTCTAATGTTATAGTTTGATTGCAAGTTTTAATATATGTTAGATCCTCTATGTTGTACAAGCTGCTTGTTATCCATTAATGTGTAATCAAAATATGGGTTAGAATGTTTATATTTTTAGCTTTTATATTGGTGCTCTACCTCACTCTTCTAAGTGAAAAAAATTAGTGGTTAGTAAATAAAAAGTAATACAATTTATACTTTATAAAATAAAAACTAATATACAAATCTTAAAGATAAGAAAAAGTATTATGTTCATGAACATAAAATCCTCCTATTTTATTTATTTCTACATCTGTATGTAAAATATTGTTAATGGCCAAAATAAGAAAATGCATATACTTGAATAGAACTTATTAAAAAATTTCAATGGAACAACAATTAATTTATCAGAAATTCAATTGAGACACTATAGTAAATTTAATTTAAACAACATACCTATATTTTATTTTTAGTTAATTATGATGTTTTTAAAAATTATGAATCTCAATAGGGAGTTTTTGCAGGCATGTTTGTTTGTCAATGCTAAACCCCAACGACGAAACCGAATGCCAAGGATCAAATCCCAACAATGAGATGAACACCAACGACTAAAGCCCAATGAAGCCGAGCACCAAATAACTGAAACCAAAACCTGCCAACAATCAAACCACTGATTAACATATCAAAGATAAAATAAAAAATAAAATAAGAAATTGACGAAGATTACTTGCACTCGACGTTGTCAAACTCCACGTCGAATGCGCACTTGTGAATTGGACATTGTCAACTTCGCGCTCCACGTCGAGAGGGTGGTGAAAGGGGTGGCGAAAGGGGTGGCAGAACACAGAGTGGAGGATCTCCACACCGAAGGAAACAAGAGGAAGAAAGGAAATCGAGGTCAAGCAAGAAGCAGAGTCCACCAACAGGCGCGGATGGGGTCAATGTGTAGGAGGGGGAAACAAGGGTGAGGTCTAGCAGCTGTAGGCGGTGACAACAAGCGGGGTCCAGAAAGTTGCAGGCCCAAAAATGAAAAACGATGGCCGTAGCTGAGCTTTTATGCAGAATAATTATTCGACCGAATAATTATTCTGCCAAACAAATACAAAAAACACCGGACATTTTTCATGGACGGCAATGCCTCGTACACACATCAAGGTCTCCGTTATTTCTAACGGTGAACCGTTAAAGGTTATTCGGCTGAATAAACTATAGGTTATTCGGCCGAACAATCATATTTATTCGACCGAATAAAAAAATTATTCGGACGACTAAATATTTTTATTCGACCGAATGGCTTCCACTATGTTTTTCGAACACCCGATTCTCATGGAATAGACACCCATCTTCATGGATTCACCCACATAGTGAGACACCATTTGATTACCTGTCATTAATGTATATTGTTAACAAACACAAGCCAACTCATCGATAATGATAATGTGTGGAAAGGTACTTAGTATAATCTATAAAGTGAAAATATATGAGTTAACATCAAACACTTGAGGGCTCTAATTGTTGGCTCCCCAGTTTTGAATAAGTCTGAAAGCAGTAGGATATTAGTTTTGAAGAAGATCGAAAGTAGCAGAAGAAGAGGAAGGAAAGGGAGAAAAAGTGGAAAAGAAGAGAAAGTTATGGAAAATGAGTAACAACCACAATCACCTTGAACCAGTTTTGGGACCCATTCTGCAACTATAAAAGGAAGCGAAGAGTGGAAAAAGAATGTTGTTTTTCTTAAGAAGTTGTGATGAAGTTTCTACGAACGAAGGATATCAGATCAGGGAAATCAAGCAAATCAGAGTTTGCCGCAGAACAAGACAACCAAGGAATAAATAGATATGGGATTCGGGGTTTAATCAAGAGTATGTACGCACTGCAATGGGTAATTATGCAGTATATGTAAGTCTTACGAGCCATATGTAACTACTTCTATGATAATAAATAGATTGATGGGCCGCTTCAAAACATCAGTGTCTTTGTTGCATGTCTATGTGTTTATGTTGTATTATGCATAAATATTATAATGAATACTGTTAGTTAATGTTAATAAGTTGTTACATGAATGATGAATAATGATGAAAGATGTTGTGGATAAGGACTATTGAATGGATGATGAATGTTGTTATGAATAATGATGTTGCAATCTAGATAGTAGGAACCCTTACCACCATATCCATATATGTAGCTACTTCCTATTTTGTGTTGGTCTTGGCAGTGATTTGGGTGAGACCTTCCCTTTTGGGGATTTAATATGCCAACACTCTAGAGTATAGCGGTATCCCTTCTAGTTGTCCCATGCACAAGAACCCCAATCTTCATCTTGCGCCAACAAATGGTTCTATTATAGGGACCCTATTTTTAATGAAAATTTTCTAATTTCGTGGATACCTATGTAATAGAAAGTCACATCCAACTATGGTGGAATAAGGAGCCACTACTACATATGGTCTAATTTGCCATGAAAGTTCGTTCTAATAGCCACGAATTTTCGTCCCTGTTGCAACGATTTGTGTTTCTATTTTTTGTGGAAAGTGATTCATGGATATAGCCACGAATATTCCATGTCATGGCAATAACAATGCTTATTTGATGCCACATGTTGACAACACAACTTTTCTCATATCTGTGGAAAATACATCTTCCCATGAAATTGTGTCTCTATATCGACACACATTCCACACTCGCACTGAATCTTCCACGAAACTTCATCTCAGTATCCATGTATACATTCACAATCTTTCGTGGCAGATTCAGTGCCTACATCGATGATTCTTTTATAGTCCCATGAAATATCGTCCCAGTATCCATGCATGGATTCCCAAACATTCATGGTAGGTTCAGCACCTACATGGAAGATATTTTATAGTTCCACGAAGCATCGTCATAGTATCCACGTAAGAATTCACAAAATTTCATGGCAAGTTCAGCAACTACGTGGAAACATTCTCTACAGCCTACATTGTTGTTCGTCAATATAGAGATGATACCTGGAAGTGTTACAAAAAAAAATGGATGCGACGATAAAGATCCCAACTGCAAATTTTTATGAGCTGCATAAATTTTCACTGTCAAGTGCACTTTATGTAATAGGATTTGCCAAAAATACCATAGAACTATATAGGCACCACATGCAAACAGTGGAATTACCATGCACTCAAATGGGAAGATGTATTCACTTAAGACCAAACAACTTCAAACAAAGACAAATTACACAATTTTAGATGTAGCACAACCATGTTTACATCTCTAATCAAATATGCAATCACAGTACACAAATCAGGATCATCATGTGTTTTCCCACAGTGTCTATATCTCATTCTACGATTAGTTCTGGATGAAATCTCTCCACTATAATGGTTTAGTCTCAATCAAGGACTCCCAATTTCATTGAATTTCCTGTCTAAAGGCCAAGGCATGATATAATTAGAGGAATTTTTCTATCTTCAAATGGACCATCTTCCCTCAATTGGAAGCAAAGATCTGGTTCATTACCAGTGGGCACATTCCTTGCAGCCCCCCTCAGCAGACTCATTGCTAGAAGATTCCCTAAATGGAGATGATCCTAATTTCCTGTTAATGGAAAAGACCAGGTAATCAATTGGGTGTCGAGCAAGGAAGAATGGAGATCACTTTCATAAGTGAGACGTTATCAAATTCTTGAGTTTTCACAAGTTTTCTATGTTTTTCAACTCACCAATTTTTTTGAATTTTTAAGGTCTAAATTTATATTTGATGAGTTTTGTTGGTTTTCTCTCAATTTTTCTGATTTTCCAAGTTGATGACCCGTGCCAACTTTTTGCCAGTGTTTTGTTTTGCAACACTAGTATTATCTATTGGTTTCGAAGTCCTTTTGTTAATTAGTATAAGCTACTTCACAAAAAGTTGTGTCCACCTCTCTTCTTGAGCAACTAGGGTTTCATGAGGTGACTTTTGGTGTGTGAAGGCTTATATACTATCTTACAAGGCTTGTCTAAAGGAAGGTACCAAATTTGGAGTGTGCCACATTCCAACTTTGGGTTTCCCAATCGCCATAGAATCTCCAACTTTTGGTAACCACCATAATTTTTGTGGCTTGCAATTTGTAAAAGACCAAAATGCCCAGATTGTCCATAAAAGACCACAATTTGATATTAAATAAGTAGTGAATACTCAACCGTGTAGAATAAGTCCTGTAGGTGACTATTAATTTTGTCTCCTTCAAACTCCAAATGTACAACCAGTAAGTTTTTAACACAGGGTCTTTGGTAAATTAAAAAATGCCATATCAACAGATTATAATGAGTTACACTGACAAGCAAACTGTCATGATAAACCAATATTCAGTAACTTGTAATAAATTAAACATATATATCAGTTAACAAAAAGAAATATTTAGTTGAAGATACCAACCTCGGTGTGAAACCATTCTTGAAAATATACTCAGAAGTATTACTTTCAGAAAAGACTGCGTGTGCCTCGGAGAGGCCAGTCATCTCTAGGAACCAGCCGATCCTTCAAGAGGGTTTGTACAAACCAGAGAGAGAGAAATGACTAGAGTTGATTAGGTCAATGAAGTCAACATAAACAAAGTTACAAAAATTATAAACTTCAACCAAGTCTCAGCAGAAGAGAAGTGATTATCACCACACCACAACTGATCGCAGGTGATCAAAGTCAACTTCTCTATAAGACCAAAAATTCAACAAGGTGGTATATAAAAAATGAAGGAGGGTAAATGACCGCATTAACCACAAGTCAAATACAAGGTACCACAAGTCCAATAATATCTCAATCAAGGTGGGGAAGGTACATTAAACCAAAAATGAGATCTGAAGTGTTGGTACAAATATAAACAATGGTCATAAAAAAAGAAAATATAAAAGATATTCATAACATAGGTGTGGATAGTAGAAGACCCATGACCCTTAGAACCAAGGGTAAGCTGATCCAAATGTGGCCAAATAACCATAGTACTCTATAAGAGCAAAACTTCAACAAGGTGGTTTTAAAAAAGTTACTCAAGGAGGTTAAATGACCCCATTAAACACTAGTGAAAGATAAGGTACCACAAGACCAATCATAGCTCAATCAAGGTGGGGAAGGTACAACCAGTCATATCTCTCTCAAATGTACAACCATTCTATATAACCTGAAAGTTCATCATCACAGTATGAGGAAGGGTCATGGGATGCCAAATAAAAATATCCCTCATTTCTCTCTATGCAATCCTAAAAGCATCACATAACATATAAGTACCTTGTACTATAGAAAATAAAAGCCACATGTGTTAACATAATTTAGATCTCTATCAACTTAAGCACTCCTCTATGGTCCATGTGCTGAAGTTGGTCTTTGAGATGTAATGGGAAGTAATCTTATAACATAATTTTCATCTCTTTCAATAAAAGTTGATAAAATAAACATATTGATCATATAACAGTAAGATAGGTATAGTTCAAGATCTCCACATTAACATTTAACCAAAAATCAGATCTGAAGTGTGGTACTATTTCTGAATAGTGCTAAAGAAACAGTAAAATATTTTACAACATAAATTTGATCTCTATCAACTTCAGCACTCCTCTGTGGCCCCTGTGCTGAAATTGGTCCTCGAGATGTATTGGGCAGTAATCAAATCATAAAGAGTGATGACATTTCAATTTAAATTTCAAATTCTACGAAAATAAAAGATATAAATGGGAAAATTGATAAGAGCATCACATAAAAGATAAGTACCTCGTAACTAAACCATATAAAAGTTATCTATGTTACATACTAACAATGTTTCATACTAACAAAATCTATATCCATCAAAATACAAGTCATGAACTACTTTTTCGTTGATTTCTGTTTTTTTGCATTGAAATAACTTGCGAGTACGGTATCACAATCATCAATTGGCGCAGTATTTACTGCGATATCTCCTATCATTGTTTTTGTTTCCATGCCTTCATTTGTGCCACTTCTTGTACGTCGCTGAGCAAGGCATGGAGACAGTTCTATAGGGGTGTGAACTGCAGCAATGGAAATGAGGTGCATATTTATGACGTTGAATTATTATTGAAATAAATATTTCATTATTTTGATTAAAATTACAATATTTCTCTTTACCAGTCTCTATAGATGTGACAATTGGGGTGTTAATTGAAGGTATAGCTGCTTACCCTTGCACTTCATGCTCTTGAGCTGCAGGGTCTTCCATTGAAAGAAGAAAATTTATAAGTTTAGGTTAGGAAATATATACATCTAATACCAGTATACTTTTCTATTTCCAAAGCATACATACCGGAATGGACACTATGCTCTCCACTATCATGGGAAATGTTCACCCCAACATCAACTTGTACTTGCTGAGTAGCGCTAGATTCACTGTTGTGGTTGCATTGTTTCTTAAAAACAAAAATAAATTTTCAGTTATGGGTGATATTAGCAGAAGTATTGAATAGACTATAATAGTATACTACAATTGGTGATATAATTGCATTTGCGTCATTGGGGATATTGGAGTTTGCCCCAAGCTTTTTCGATGTTCAACCACACTTTTAAAACCAAACTTGAAACCAAGCTTTAGGTCTTTATCGGTGGCAGTAGCTTGGAATGTATTTCCCTGCAATGCATGATAACACATTTTAAAATTTCCAGTATCAAAATCAGATATTTGTTCGGTATTGTTAAATAAATATTCCCGACAACTAATCATTTAATACTTACAATTCTTGCTTTTAGTTTTCTATAGCCACCCTGGCCCAGTCTATGTTGCCCGTGCTTTTCCATTATAGCCTTGGTTGCTTTGGAGGTGTTAGGTAGCCTATATATGAAAATTTTCAAAAACCTTAGATATCAAAAATATTACTTAAAACAAAAAAGAAAAAAACAATTGAGCTTATTTAAGTAAAAAGGTGATATGTGTTGTACCTTGCTTTACCAAGCCGTGGTTGTTTTCCTTGTCTTTTTTGCAAGTTCTCCTTTGCATCATCTATCAGGGCCTTCCACTCTTTCTTAGGAACCATGGGAGGGAGCTCATGCCTGAGGTCAGCTTGCAATCTTTCTCTATATTGGGCCCTGGTATATTTCAAATTCTCATCGGCTAACCTTGCAACAACTTTCCTGTTGAAAGTATTTTCGAACAAGTTAACCATGTGGTCAATCAACTCATCTCTCTTAGTGCTATCTTGGCTATTCCACCATGTGCGAATGGTGGGGCCAAACAGCTCCAAGGTTTTGTCATTCAAATGCCTGTAGAAGACATTGTTTTCTGTAGAGACATGTAATCCATTAATTTATAATAATTTCAATGTATGTCTATTTCAATTTCATGATTAAAATAAAAAAAATAATGGATAAATACAATCAATTTTCTGGATCTTGACAGGAACACAAGAGTCATCCACCAGAAAGGTGAGATCTAGTTTTCCAGTGCTTTTAACTCGTGCCGCACCAGGAAAAGTTTCCTGGTTGTCTACAGTACATTCATCTCCAAAGTCATGTGGAGTCCTAGGCTCCGTCTCATCATGCTTCGGCATGGAATCATGCTCTCTCACCATGCTACGGCATTGTATTATGCTGTCTCTCACCATGATCTGGCATGGCATCATGATCTCTCTCACCAACGCCGTCATCAATGGAATTGAGGCCAACTACATGAGTGGAAAAAAGCCTCATTGGTACATTGCTTTTTTTTTGTTGAATTGGACCATCACTGCTACCTATACCTGTGGCGGTAGGTTCTATAGTCACGGGTTTTAAAAAATCCTACAAACAATAAACTTTACTTTATCAGATCACTTGGAATGATAAAAAACATAATATCAGATATGAAATCACAACATAGCTTAAAAACAATTGTGAAGATGCCACTTACCCCATAACACTTTATAACCCCTTGCAGCTCTAGAATCTTTGCCTTGTTCTCCTGTGACAAGGGCCTTTGGCGAGCCAAGGAAAGCATTTCACAATTTTCCTTTTTCAAGGCTACTCTAAAAGTGTGCATTGGGTCAATGGAATAGAAAATCTTTTCCTCAAATCCCTCATCACCCAGAGTTGGTGCATGTGACTAAATTCATCAAACAATAAATTTAATTACGCAATATAATTTTAACATCATTCAAATATTGATATTTTAATGAAGATTAAGTTACTGTTATGCACTAACATTTACCCAAGTCGATGTTATGACCGGTGAGTGTCCACGAGGAACCGTCGCCGTGGAAGTAGTAGGTGCCTTTCCACGGTCCTGAATGAACCAGTAATCCATCATAATGTCAAAAAAATGATCCAGTAATCCATCATAAGCTCAGAAAAATGTGAATGTACTAAATCGAAACATTTACTTATTTTACTAAACAATTACCTCACAGGCCACAGAGTGTGACCTTCCACGGTCACCCTCGACCATGGAAGCAGCAGGTGCCTTTCCAATGGCACCACATCGACACAATAAATCAATAAATAAACGTTTACCTCAGACTAAATAATTGTAACATAATGAAAAATGAGATATTGCATTAATATTAATTTTTACCTTAGAAGTAGAAGATACATGTTCTCCTCCATGGCCATGAGCAGACTCCTGCCACATTTTAATAAGCATGCTTTCATATGGAAATATTAACAATAAGCACGGAAAAAGTGAATGCTAACAATGAAAATCGGAATATCTTGTTATTGTAGTCATATTTATTTACTATATTTAACATTTACCTGACGAGGCGTAGATGCTGACCTTCCACGGTCACCCTGGACCGTGGAAGAGGCATGTGCTTTTCCACTGCCGCCAACCTAAAAAAAAATTCAGTAGTCAATAATTGCATCAAAAACAAAAATGAGATATTCATAGCAATGTAATTACCATGTAATCACATGGACATATTCATAATAAGCATGAATAAAGTGAATGGCAACAGTGGAAATCGAATGTTAACAGAAGAAAACCAAACATTTAGTTACTGTAGTCATGTTTGGTTACTACTTTTGGCTTACCTCATGAGGCATATTTTATGATGGTCCACGGTTCCCATGGACAGCGGAAGCCACATCTATTCTATTTAGGTTGTAATCGATCAAAAACTCTTCACCTGCAAGTATTGTTTTTATTACACATACAAATATACGATGATGTTCGCGTGCCTCGAATTCGCAATTTGGTTGCTTATTTGTTGTCACTGGTCGTGTACTATTTGTAAAGCCAGCAACGTTTCCGGACACTTTTGGTCTCCCATCAATATACATAGTTGCCCCTTTGTTTTTATTTTTTTCTACTATTTGAATATAATTCATGGCAACTCCATATCTCCACATACTTCGAGTATATTGGACCAAGATCAACCAATTATTGTATATGTATAGTGGTCCTACATACTCCATCAATTAGGTTACAGTGTCATAGTGTACTGTTATTCCATCCATGGAAAATAGCCCCAATCCATGTAAGGATGAAGGAGCGATGTGATACATCCTCCCTTTGATGAGGAAATCTGTGTCCACTTGAGGTAGCATATTAGGTACCCATCGTTGCACTAGATGTTTATACCTCAATGGCAAATCCATGTCTCCTATGCTCTCAGCATCATAATTACACAACCCAACGTTGGCAATAAAATATTTCATGCGTCTATGGAATCTTTTCCTTATCTTTTTAGATCTAGTTGATATAAAACTAGTAGATCTAGTACAGCTCGTCTCACTTTCAACCTCTCCGAGTATATCTTCATCATCACTTGAGGAAGATATATCAAACATATACCTATTTGGTGGTACCTACACTCCATAAAACAAGAATAAATAGGACAGTCCTTTCTCTCTTCTTTGAAAGTACACATTTACTTCCCTCAAATCTGAGGCTTAGGAGGGACATGCCTAACCCATTTACTTCTCCTTCCAACACTGCTAGGCATATTATTGGCGGCCTACCCTCTTTCTTTGAATGGCATATTTATGGCATCCTACCATTCATTTTTAAAATTTACATGCTGGTATTTTAAGCTAATGCATATGAAAATTGTTTGATAGTGAACTGTTTGGAAAAATCACTCAACTAAGAAACATTAATTGACTATATCAGCTCAACAAACCATAACTACAGTGAGATGGCCTACTCAGGAGTACATTGCAGCAGTGTTCGTAAATGTTTCATGTCAATAAATTTTAAACAAAAAATCTATAAAATACTACAGCAGAGAACGCAAAATAAATCAGCTAACTTAGGTGAAATATTACACCTTAGACATGTTGAAAATTTCAAATCCATGCAAATTGGCACTCAAAAGGCCATGAGAAATTTGATTTTCAAAGACTATTTTCAGACATTATGTGTATATTGGTTTTCCGACTATATTGGTTTTTTTTATTTAAAAAATAAATAAATTTCAATCAATACTGAGTGTATCCATCAACCAAGCAGGAGGACCAAACCAGAAAGATGTCAACCTGAGAGCAGTCTTTAGTCGATCACTCATGCATTGAAGAAAATTCAACACTACCAGTTAGGTCAATGTTCCAATACAATTTTCAGTGACATGTAATGTAAGATAAACACATTAATCACAAAAAGGGGGTAACACACAACATCAAGAGAACTAGGCCAAAGGTAAACAAGGCAAAATATTGGTTTCAGGAATCTTTTGAACATTGGTTTTTTACTCTGTAATCCTTGGAATCCCTTATGGTTCAATTCTCTACAGTAATGTGGTTCTTGATAACGCTTGGGTACCATAGGACTTGGCGAGCCCATCTCATTAGTATTCCAATCCCCCCCCATGGGATTTAATAGCGTTGTAATTAATAGAATAGGTTGCACACTCCTAAGACTGGAACTACCTACAAATGTATTTCTCTTGCTTGCTTTTACTTGGGTAATTTGTTAGATACTATAGCTATCATAGGACAGGTAGTTAAAAAGCTACCAGAATGTACTTTCAGATTCAATTCATGAGTCTAAAGTGTGACTTTTCCTTTTTATTAGTTGGAAAATGAATTTTGGGCATCCCATGCCAACTGTGGACAATGGAAGGCAATGAACATGCTTTATACCTCACATCTGGGCAGTTCTGGGCCCTATAATGACAAGCTACAACAGTAATTAAACATATATGGGCAGTTTTGATTTCCTCCCAAATGTTGCTATTTATTTATTTATCTATGCCTCCAAATAACTAAAAGATATGCCAAATAAGGGGATCACTCTAGTCTCCCAGGCAAGCAAACAACTGAAGGATGCCACCTCAGCACCTGATAGTCAAAATCATATAGGTCTTTGATATTACCATTAGGATAAATAATTAAATAACAACATTCGGGACCAATGTGGTAGTTGCAATTAAATGTGTGGGAAATGTTGTGTAAGACCCTCAAACAACCCTTACACACCACACGTGCTTGATGCAAACATTCAAATCCTTGACAATTTAAGCCTTAACTTAAGTGAAATCAACAAGAGATATAAGTGTTGGAAACAACCAAACCATGACTAACCATTATGGAAAACATCTTAAAGTTATTATGACTTTCAATAGTAAGATCTAAAAGTTTTTATGACTTTCCTTACAATATTCATGACAATATGAATGGACAGGCCCCACTCATAGCCAAATTCTTTTGAGATATTTACAAATCATCGGAGTATGGTGGACCAAAAAATTCTTGATAGGCATTGTCTTCATTGCACCATGCCTTTGAATAAATAGACCTCTAAACCATGTGTCTATTATGATACATGTGGACGTCTATGCGGGTTTTGACAAGCCATGGTTGATTGTATCTAATGTAGTACCCAAGGATTTGATCCTCAGTAATCTTTGTCTGCAAAATATCTTTGACCTGTTCTAGGGACTCTCCAACTACCCGTTTCAGATTATAAATAGCATCTGGTGATAATGCTATCAGGTTGATGCCGAATGACTACCAACAGTGTCTCATCTAATTAGGGATGTTGAATGCAAGGTCCTCATAGATTTGAGGGTTTTGAAGTCCAAACTTCAGCATTGTATAATATGTTTTATCTGTATTTTCTTTTCTCAAGAATTTCCACCATAATTTTCTATATTTTTCATAAGTGTGTGTAGTACTTGGAAACTGGAGACTAGCATCTTTATGTAGCCATGCTTCGAGAGAACGTATCCGGTTAATAAAGTAGTACTGTTGGTTTGGTTTTAGCCCGGGGTGGCATGTAGAGCCCTCTAACGAGATTAAGGTAAGATCATGGTATAGGTTTGTTAACGAATTGCTTGCATCGGCTGCTTTTCTCACGGAGTTGTTGTAAATCATCTCTGGTACAATACTGGATCCCATAGACATTCTTCTGAGTTGTGGCACTAGTATATTAAAAGCGTCAGATCCCTGTAAGTTAGCATCTAACACTTCAGTATGTTGCAACTCCCACCTAGGTTTCCAGTCTTGCATATAATCCAACCACATGATATTATCATCAATAGTATAGATCTGATGTTTTCCATTAGTCCAAGCAGAGATTTCCATGTTTACTTCTGGGTTATGGGCCTCGAGCTCGCTTGCACTAGGCTAGCTTGTTTTAGGCTCGCTTGTTAAAAATTAGCAGCATTCTTCGGTGTCAAATATTCTCTTATTAGTAACCATTTTGAATCAAATATTCTCTTATTAGTCATTGACACATTAAACACCTTAGATCTAAGCCCGAGGTGAATCAAGATTCAGAGTCAAATCACTATGGATAGTACCTCGTAGTTGCAATCAAATGTGTGGGGAATACTATACACACGAGAGCATTGTCTAAATACTATGTGCAGATGGTTGTGAAAGACAAGCCATGATTGATGCCTAGGAGGCCTGTTATGTGCTATAAATATGCACATTGTATCAAGTATTATTTCAACCAAGTAATATGAAGTGAGTCTCCCAGGAAAGAAAACAACCGAAGGGTAAAAGGAGATAATCTGAGCAGAGTTTGGCATTGTCAAGATGTCTCAGCAGATGCAAGGGGGTCATTTGAAATAGGCGAATGAAGAGGTGAGAGTGAACAGGGAAAAAGGTAGGCAGGACTGGGAATTACCACACTGTCACTATGGTGAATTAATGAGAGACCTAGACTAGGTGGTGTCCCGAACAATCTAACATAGAGGTAATTTACAAGCAGGTGAAACTGATGTGTGTATGTTTTTAATAACATTTCCCGTCATAATCTTTAGAAGGAAATGAACACAAGTGCATATTTTCTATCAAAAGGAATACAATTTACATCTTACTCAAGTTTTCTTATGGAATCTATTGATGGTGTTCAAAGCAGTGATATCCAGAGCACTTTCAGGGATAAAAGTTGAAATTCAAGACCTTGTTTGAAGCAATCACATTAATATCGCCAATTAAAACAACTATCATATCCAAAATATACATATAAATCCATATGAGCTTAACAGACCAAATGAGAATTCACATCCTCAGCATTGATACCCAGAAACATAGTGTTTTATTTTAAAAAATTATTAAAATTTTCACATACAACTTGGAAAGCAATCTAGTTTAAATTCCAAAACCAAAATCTAAAAGCTAGGTACAATATCATTGGGACAATCATTCTTCTATGGCCATCAAGGTTAAACTATGCCTTCGAATCATGGGAAGAGAACTCAAGAAATGCTTGCAGGATAACAGAAAAGCCTCAAACTCTCACCAGCTCAAATCAAGAGAATGTGGAAAAAGGCAGAGATACAAAACTGCTTAAACCAAAATTAGGATTACAGCAAAGCTCCCAACTCACATCATCTCAAACCAAGGAGAATGTTGCTACTAGCAGAGAGATTTAAAATTGCTTAAAATCAAAATTAAATTGTAGGCATAAACACCCTCAAAATGTGATAATGAGCACATATCTAATTCATATTCCTAGAATACACTTGCATGAAAATATCCAAATAAAACTGGTTTGCAACTGTTTTCAAAAACCATATCAATGAAATTTGTATCACTATTTATGTGTTAAATAGAACTACAGCCTTTACATCAATCAACAACAAGCATTACATGTATATCGGTTTAGTTATAAAATCAAAACAACCCAATTAACAAATGAAATCAACAACACCTAATTCGAACCCATAAAATGTAGAAATTCGACTCAATAGAGGAGGGTTTCAAAATCCCAATGGAACACGCATAGTGAAGGAGGTCACAGACCAAGAGGCGGTTGCAGGGGGTGGAATATCTATGAGGGAATGCTTGCACAAAACCCTCCCAGCTCAACCCCAAAATTTACCTCCCTACTTGCAAACAAGTTTATCAAAAAGGGCTCCACATACTCACATTCCAATGCATAATTTACCACAGCATTCATAATCAATTCAAGATTGTACATATCTCCAAAACAAATATTGATAGTTGGCAGAGGACGAAAAACCCTATCTCAGTAACCAACATAAGCAACCATTTAGGGTCTACCAATACTAGCTCTATCTTCAACATTGTTTTTTATACAAATTTGAGTTCCATTACTACAAGTCTAGTGAATTAGAATCCACTTACGGTTGCAATTTAGGGTCTGCGGGGATTTGCACAAATGGCCGGAGCACACGAAACCAACTTCAACCCCCCTCGTAGCAATTGCACTGTGAGAGTTGCAAGAGAAAATGGAATTGTAGCCGGTTTCATGCACTAGCTGGTGCGATCGAACGAGAGCAACAGAGCATTTTCGTTAATCTCGACAGAGACAGTTAGCAAATGACCAAAAGTAATCACATCAAACCCAAAACCCTACCAAAGCATAATGACTAACAAAGGACCACACATAACCTATAAAAATACTCATTTCCATATCAAATTTACCGCAGCATTCATAATCAATTCATGATTGGACATATCTCCAACACAGATATCAATAGTTGGCAGAGGATGAAAAACCCTATCTCAGCAATCAACACAAGCAACCATTTAGGGTCTACCAATACTACCTCTATCTCCAGTATTGTTTTTTTGACAAATTTGAGTTCCATTACTGCAATTGTGGTAAATTAGAATCCACTTACAATTGCCACTGAGGGTCTGCGAGGATTTGCAAAAATGGCCGGAGCACAGGAAACCAGCTTAAACCCCTCTCATAGCAATTGCACAGTGAGACTTCCAAGAGGAGATGGAATTGTAGCAGTTTGCAAGCACTAGCTGGTGCAGTCGAACGTCGAGAGCAATAGAGCATTTCACAGTTAGCAAATGACCAAAATGAATCACATCAAACCCACGGACATAACATATGTTTTTGTTTTTGTTTTTAACCGTTGACAATGTTAAAAGGTTGTCAAATACATGACATTTGTTATGACATAACAATGTTACATGGTTATCAAGTATATATTGACATTTGTTATAACATAACAATGTTACATAGGTTATCAAATATATATTGACATTTGTATTGACATTTGTTATAACATAGGTTATCAAATATATATTGACATTTGTTATAACATAACAATGTTACATAGGTTATCAAATATATGACATTTGTAACATAGGTTTTTGATTTTGTTTTATATAACATTTTTTTTTATATAACAATTTTATCAATAACAATACTAATTAAAAATTAAAAATAACGATACTAATTAAAAATTAAAAATTAGCATACTAATTACCACACCCATAGGAATTTCAATATATGGATAGAGAGCAATTGGGATGCAGTCGATCACAACGATTGGGATGTTTAGACCATTGACATGTAGATATTGAAGACTGATATAGTATTAGATGAACTAAAAGTGTACAATTTGATTCCGATGAAGTGGATCCAAGTGTCGACATATTTGCAAAAGGCATCATCAGATAATGCAAGATCTAGTTCTCACGAAACAAAAGTGGTTGGTTGATTAAGAGGACTTACAAGTAGTGATGAACGATCAACATTAAGATTAAAACTAGCTTAGAAATACCAACAAGGATAGAACCCCTTTCAAAATAAGTTTTTTATGTTTCCAATGAAAGACTCAAAACAAGTTTTTTATGTTTCCAATGAGTCTAGTAGAGTTATAATATAAAATAACCCAAAAAATAACACATAAATCTTATAACACAATTTTGTATCTTGCTCAATCGACACATGTTCGATTCAAACCATTAACACTACAACCTCCAGGAACACCCATGCTACTGCACATGTAGAACATAATTAGATTAGAAAACTACTTTTCAAATATAACCAAGTTAATCAACAAAATGAACATATGGTGAGTGCATTTAATTTGACCTAAAAACATTGCGTACCTCTACTTTTTAACAATTAAATATCATTCATCTTCTTCTTCATCCAACTCAACATCTGTATCAGGATCTGGTTCTGAATAGATATTGATGAAAGGATCATTCACATCGTCATCAGCATCAAAGTCATCTTCGCTAATATAGTCATCCTCATCGTCAATGAGATCATCATCTGATACATTTGCATGATCATCCTCTTCAACTTCTTCATCTAACACATCGAATGCAACCTGATCTGAATCATCATCATCCTCTTCTTCTTCGTGATTGTCTTCATCATCTAGTACATGATTATACATTACTGGTCTTCCTCTTGGATCGTATCGAACAACGTATGACCAACCTGCTTTACTTGGTACCTCGGAGTAGTAGACTTGCTCAAATTGACTTACAAGAACATCAAACTTTGTACCTAGTTCAAATGCCCTTGTATTAACCATGGTAAATCCATTAGCATGTTCAATAACAGTTCTTTCAAGATCACGTTCATGCATCCGTAGCCTGTACCACTTCACCTCAAACAAAACTATTTTAAAGGAATTAAAATCACACTCAACAATGTCCTCCAAATTCCCATAGTACCTATTCTCGATTTCTTCTGGATGTCTATCACTTCTGGAGGAAACATTGGTGACCTTAAAGACTGCAGTTATCCCACAATCCGAAGTTTTCCTGTTATCATCCAACTTTTTGATACTTAATTTACGACCATTACACAACATAGCCTTGTGATGTTTGAGCTGCAACATTGACAACAGGTTAAAAATACATTGTGAATTAATAATTGTCATATATGAGTTAGTAAATATATTTGAAAACTTAAACAAACGAAATGTAATAATTGGAAAAATGGATCGAATTAAGTAACAAGAAAAAATGTGGGTAGAAAAATTACTTTCCTTTTTATATTTTACACCATAGGCTAAATCAACTTCCCTTTGCGACATAAGGTCAGGAATCTAATGTCGAAGATGATGAGCTGTTTTAATCATGTTACTGACCCCTTCCCATGATAACCTACCGAAGAATTCTTCACAATCTTTTATCCAATGCTCCATCCAATCAAGGTTGTTTGCAATGTATAAATGTAAAGCATCCGACACTCGACCAACTATAGGATAAAAAAACAATTCAATTTCATATTTAATTAGATCATCATTAAAGGAACATAGTTTAATATAGTTGAAAATGCATAATTATTAAAAATAGTTAAAAACAGTATGATAATAAAAAATTGGAAAGAATAAATGTGTAACATATTAATTCAACAAAGTATAATAATAATTACCTTTCACAATCCTAAATGTACCTCTCCCCAGTAGGACCTCCCCTTCAAATTTGTTGATGGAGTCGAGATGCCAAATGCGAGGCACATTCATATTTTATGCTAATTTAGGTATATATTCACTAATGTACACCATGCATTCATATACCATATATCCTTCAACCATAGAACCCTTGGGACGTGCACTTTGTCTAACAAAATACTTCAGTGACTTCAACTGCCTCTCCACCATCCACATCGACCTTGTGTGTACTGGTCCACATAATTCATTCTCCTCAACTTGGTGTATGAGGTAGTGTTCTTGTGCATTGAAAAATGTTGGAGGTAGATACTGTTGGATTTCACACATTAGTCAGGGAATTTCTCTCTTCCAGTTCCTTATATCTTCTTTATGGATTTCTTTTGATGAAAGCCACCTACAAATGATGCAATAAAACAATATGTCAAGGCATATATAATATTTGCGGGAAAAACATAATATATGTCAATAAGTTCCGCTACAGACCACAGACCAAGTACATTTTCGGAGTAAAACATTACTTACCTCATGTATTTTCCAAGAACATAAATAATATGTTTTATGTTGCTATCAAAGTCATCTAGGAGAGATAAAGGTAGAACATACTATATCAAAAAAATGTTAATTATTAATATTTATTTCTAAATAAGAGAATAGAATTAATAAAATAGTGCATACCGATAATTAAATATATTATAGACTAATGATTACCTTAATGAATGTATGCCAATCATGTGTTTTAACCCCTGCAAAATCACCTTTTTTTGTCAAGATATTCTTTATGTTTGATGAAAAACCCATCGGAAACCTGATATTTTTTATGACCTCTCTCACAATATTGCTCTGTTGCTCCGTCAAGCACCAAGGAAGACTAATATTCTGTTGACGGCGATCACCATTAGAATTAATGATCACACTTTGCAATGCATGATTAGATTTTTGGATGTCACTACAAATCTTTCCAATTCTTTCTTTGTCAGTCCTTCCATCTAATATTTTCCATAACATTTCTATTATGTTATTGCCGATATGCATTGTGTCAAACAAATGAACTATTTGCAGGTGCTCGTAGTATGACAACCTACTGAATTGGATCGAGTAAATTTTGATTCCTCGTGTGCCTTAACGACATTCATGAAACATCAGTACATAATCAAATTAAAACCAATTAATTAATAATGGTATAACATATCACATTGAGCATAATTCAATACAAAAAAAAATGGCATACCTTGACGGTTTCTATTATATTCCACCTTCCATAGCTGAGGTATCATTCTTCGTGGTTTTTTTCCATTCTCTTCTTTACCGTTAAATTTTTCTTTGTCTGTAGTTTGATAACTATGGTTATTAGGAAGAAAGTGCTTATACTCATCGAAGACTTCCTTTGTTAAACTCCTTGAACGGCGAGATTCTATCCTGGGACCGCAAAATGGACATGCATATTTACCCTTGGTTTGAAGACCTACAAGATATATGAATTAGTGTAGTAAATTAGCATTACAATTTAAAATAATGCATGATATTATCAACAGGTATATAAAATATTAAGAAACAAAAGAAAGTAACAACAATATACCACAAAAATGTGTTAACCTGGGAGCATCATGAATTGTAAATGCAAGTATTCCATGGAATTGAAATCGTCTTTCCCCGATTGGTCTATAAATATCATACATAGTGATGTCAGCCCATAACTTCAGCAACTCATTGATAAGCGGCTCAAGATATAAGTTCATATATTTAACGTGGTACTTGCCTAATCAATGAAAGACATAATTATCATGCACGAAAAAAATCAATGATATATTTACTGATCAGACTTTCAATTAAAAAAATACCTATTAATTAAATACCTGGAACAATCATTGCCAACATTGTTTGCTCTCTCTTGATCGACATCCAAGGAGGAAGGTTATTGTTTATAACAAAAACAGGCCACACTGAGTAGGTAGAATGAAACTCTCCAAATGGATTGACACCATCAGCTGCTAAAGAAAGTTTAACATTATGAGGATCTTCTTTAAAAATTGGCCACTTTTCTTCGATGTAACTGAATGCAGAACCATCTGCGGGCATTCAAAGAACATCGTTGCGACTTCTGTTCTTTGCATGGAAATCCATAAACTGTGCTATACTTTTACACCTGAACAACCACTAGAAATGTGGGATTATCGGAATATAATGAAGAAATTTTTTAGGCACCTTTTTTGTCACTTTATCGATTCGATACCTACTTGTTTGACATTGTGGGAATTCATTTTCTAATGCATATTGTCCATAGTATATGATATGATCATTAGGACATGCATCAATAGCTTGATACTCCATACCAAATGTTTTCGTAATGAAATATATCCCTCCATATGTACGTGGTAAAATATTTGAAGTTGGTAATAGAAATTCACCTAACAATCTACAAAATTCAAAAAAATAAATCAATTAAAACAATATTAATCATCAATATTGCATCCAAACTTTACACATTAGATTACAATAGCAACAATATAGGAAAAAATTCAACCACTTATATATATAGATATTGTGAACATGCAGACAAAAATAAAAAATAAACAAATTACATACCTTAGTATCTGTGTCATACAGGTGTTTGATCATCCATTCAAAACCTTCAACTTCACTAACAACAATATAGCAGATAAAAGATTTGTTTTTGAGCCTTCATAAAGAGGTTGACATGACTTCTCAAGTAGAGGATCAACATCATAACTATCATCCTGGTTGTCCTCATCCATTGGAGCAAATGTGTCTTGGATCAATCTATGTATCTCATCTTCCTGATTTGTGTCACTAATTTTATGATCTACATCCATTATATCATCAGAAATAACTACTTGATCATCTTCAATATTCTGATGTAGAAGTTCGTCGGGTTGTACTAAATGAGTATTTCTGCTAGTACTTGGAAAATAACTCTCTGGAACGCGACATTTGGGGGGCATTGTCTATAAATTTACAAACAACATAGAAAAATTAGTTTGTATATAACATATAGTAAAAAAAAATACATTTGACTAAAATTCATGCAGACATGATGAATATTACAGTGAATATATTAAAAATTGAACCCCAAAAATAGTCTTACAAGGGGACGATATTCATAACCCCCTTCAGCGTGCCCCTCCCTACAATGTCTTTCAACTGTTTCTATTAAAAGTCTTATTTTTTGCAAGCCCCTGCAATCAAAGCAAGGAGAATAACATTTCCCATCTCCTCTCACCTCTAATGAAACTCTAAACTAAGCAAGCTTCCTTTCATTTTCATTCATAGTGAAAAATCTTTGTAGTGGCCGTACAAGTAATTATCTTACCTACACCATACAAAACAATAACTTGTCAATTACATTAGATATTATAAGTACATTTCTGAATATAGTATATTATAATCCAATATTTTCTATATTTGTAAAGAAAAACATGAAGACTAAAGTTAATATGAATGGAAAGATGGTAAGTTGGTTGTGAGAAAGTCAATTGAGAATGGTTGGTTAATAAAAAAAATGGTAAATGTCAAATGTTAAGGAACCAAAAATATTGGGAAATTGATAACTACTTGTATAGTTTGAAGACCTCATATAGTTTGACCACCAAAGAGGGTAGGCTCTTAACCAATATTGTAGTTATAATCTCTAGCTTATAAGTAGGACACATCAATGTGGTACGCATTAGAACTAGGCAAAGAGATCATTATGTCACTTATAGTGTTTCATAAATTAGGATGACAAAGAGAATGGGTTCAAGTGGCCTAACTTGGAGATGTAGTATTTGAACAAGAACCTTTATGCATGATAGATTTTTATCTTGTAGATGAAAAAGGGATGGGCTATTTGTGAACTCTCGTGAATATGTTTTCATAAGCTTCTTGAATATGTTGCATAGCTTAAGAAGCATCACAAATTTTTTATAACAAAAAAAAAGCATCACAAACACAATATTAATCACAAGCAAGAAAATTACCACTTAATTTAATTAAAAAAAAATGACTTTACTACTAGAATGAATGTTATTTACCATGAAAATCAACTTGTTACCCTAAAATATTTAACTAGAATCTAGATTTGACAAGGTGATGCAATTCTTAAGCTAGAAGTATGTTGGACTTAAAATAACATTTCCATGAATTTCCTTGCCACAACAGTTTTTATAATGAACTTTTGTGGTTAGAAAGGCAAAAAAGCAAGTTAACATGACCTAAGGCAAAAAAAACAAGTTCTTGAAAAAAATATAACAAGTTAAATGAAAATGATAGCAAGTTCTTGAAAAAAATATTAGAAAGGAAAAAAAACAAATTAACATGACCTAAGCCTCATTACTTATAAACAATATTAAAATCTAACCCTTATAAAAATATAGACAAAAAATTACACATCACTAACCTCGCAAGTTCAATATCAGACCTATCTAGAATATCCAAGCTCATACAATCACCCCGCAAGTCCAAAATCTGTGCTCAATGTGCCGCAAGAAAAGAAAATGTGAAAATTATGGTGAGAGTGTGTAGTTTATATAGCTCGACTTTCGTCCCTGTTTCCACGAAAAGTAAAATCTAAAAAAATCATCCCTATATCGACGAATGTTCGTGGAACTTTCAAAAATGTGGATATTGCCACATTTTTTCCACCCAAAAAAAAAAAAAAAAAATTGAAAACGTGGAAAATTTTTGTGGAATATTCCACCCATATGTAGTAGTGAGCAAAAAAATAAATAAATAAATTTGAAAAAGTGGAAATTTTTTGTGGAACATTCCACCCATATGTAGTAGTGAGCTTGATTATATTGCAATATAGGAAATTGAACTAAGAGAGTGTGAAGTTTCTAAGTTTAGACAATATCTCTTCTATGGTGGTCGACCATTAGATCAATATGAAATTTTATGGATCGAGCTCCTTATGAGGTTGGAAGAGTGGTTTCAAATTTTTTAGGAAGAAATTGAATATCACATGATGAGACAAAGAATGATTGGCAATCAAGGGATATGATCAGGTTGAACAAGTTAGACCCACCATTAATGAGCTATTTATTTCTGGGTGGAAAGTACTCTAATGAGATATATACTCGAATTTGTGGTTGAAAATAATCAATCATATTTGAAATCCAAAGATGAGCTCAAGAGAAGAGCTAGGGGTAGGTTGTTAAAATAAATCCCACTGTGGATTAAACCTAGTTGGTTAAGTTTGTGTTCATACCTCTATCATGGATTAAAATGGAGAATTAAAACCCCTCACACCAAGGGAAAATGCCAGGATGATGGTTTTCTATTGTGGAAGGTAGATCCACCAATGGAGGGGGGTTTAAGGTGCTAAAGCTAGCACTAATCGAGCTTAATGAAGAGTAAAGATTTGAGAAAAAGGCTAAAATATCATAATAGGAAGGAACGACAAAGAAACACACAATTGTAATAAGAAATAAGGAATGGTAAGATAGTGAAGAAAATAAAAAAGAGCTATGTCAAGTGAGAAGGAGACATAAGTTTAATAGATCTAGGCTAAGGGATAATGGGATAATAGTGACAAACTACTGAGTAAGAGGAAGTCGGGAGGGAGGCCTGAGTAGAAGGCAAGATAAGGAACACCTATTGTGGTGTAATGAAGTGGTGTAGTGATCCCCAGAGTCATCCTCGGCCGTAATTGTAGAACATAAGGATTTATTAGGACCTATAGAAGATGGAACAACCCAATATAGCTGTAAGAAATCATAGGTATAATAATATAACTAAACTAGTCACATATCTATGAATATAACAACATATAAACATAAAAATAATATGCAAGTAAATGAAAGAGACAAGAAACAAGAAAACAACAGATATATGTGGTTGACCCAATTGGGTTATGACCAGGGAAGGTTGTCTTCCATTACTCAAAAATATCCTCTTTTACTAATACATGATCAAATCCCAGCACACTTCACACTCCATGATACCTTATGAGTTTGTCTTGATTTTATTATATACCAAGAGGTATAAGAGGAATTACATCCCTTAACACATGTGGGATAATATATTTTATCTCTATTTCTCTTATTTATATAATAAGTGGATACAAGAGTGATTTATTACAAGATAAATGTGGTATAACTCATTTATATGAGTATTACATAAAAGTAGAATAATGTTTTAGATAGTGCTAGACATTATGACCTTCCATGATTAATAATATCACAAATGTCATCATTAAATATTCCAACTCTCCCATTTAATGATGATTGGGATATAGAATACTAATAGAGGAAGGAGCCATTGCTAACGCTCCCCCTTAATGATGAATTACAAAATATCCATGAGTTGCAAATAAGAACACACTTCGACTAAAGGAATCTGATGAAGAACAAGCGCTTCTCACTGAATCATGATATTGCAAACGAACTAGGTTGTACGATGAAATATCCACTGCAAGATTCCTATATCTAAAGATAATCCTTCATGGCTACTAGATCCAACTGTAAGCTTCCTTGAATATGTGGCTAGATGCCTAGATCTAAAGAGATGACTCCAAGGCTACTAGATCCAACTATAAGATTCCTATACCACCACAAAAATCATCACAACCATAACTGATAGCTGAAACAATATGATAAAATCACAACAAGGGGTTACATAAAATGCATATGGCCAATACATCAGAACATGTGGCAAGTAGACATTCTTCCCAATCAAGGTACAATATATATAAGTAGAAGATGGTGCTTAATTATTTTTGTAATAAGGGGATATGGAAGATCAAAATATTAATATGCTTAGTAAGAAATCACAGAACCCATTTTCTCACATATTCTAGAAAACCCATGTTATAAATACCAACATGAATAGAGATCATCTCTACAAAAAACATCTTCCAACATTAAAGAATATAGAGATCATAAAATAACATTGATCATATAGAAATGAAATTGTTGATACACCAAATATCAACAAACATCATATAAATATATGGCATCATAATATGATCAAATCAAAGATTAACTTGCTCACACTGAAGTTCAGGCACAACATAATGTGTGAGCAATAAGATGATGAAATAATATGAAATTTCGCATTAACGAAAATGAACTTATGTTTTTATATTCAATGACAGGAAATCTACGGTGAGAATTTTGCAATTCGACAAGTTTCGAACCTATGAAGTTATGTATACATAATAAGTGTCAGCCACAACATATAAATAGTGAGCAATAATATGATCAAATAAGGTTCACAAACAAATATGAGATTGCTATTATAACATTGCTTAAGAATATATAGATTGCTCATATGTTGTATCTTCTATGCAAATATTAAAAGAATGAGAAAATATATGATCAAAATAAACATGACGTGATATAGATCAAAATTTTTAAACATGATCAACATATAGAAGAACGATTTAGTTATTAATCATCTTGTTAGAATAGTAATAATTAGGTGGTTTATATCTTATCATGAAGAAATATTGGAGATCGATGCCCTTAAAAATGTCAATTCTTCCATATAGGAACGTTAGATACCAAGAACAAGAAAAAATCTCTAAGTGTCATGATTAGAAGCAAACCTTAATGCAAAAAAACAACTACAAGAAGTAAATGACAATATTTGAAATTGCTTAAGATAACTTTGTTCAAACCAGTGAATAATGTGTAAAAGTTAGCAAATTATGATTAAATTATGATATCATTTAGAATTATGAAATGACTAGTCATTAAGAAACATAACCATAAGCAAGAGTTAATTTCTTATTTGTCATCAAGTTAACATGCAAGAGATGGCTTCCTTCAAAATGTTACTGCTTCCACATAGGAATCTTAGAGACAACCATCAGGAACTAGATACAATCTTTACAATACTAATGAAACTAATCCTAGCAAGGACAATGATAATATGAAAAGCCATTAAAACATGATATTCAACATATTCAAAGATTGTTTTTACTCGAGAAATTAGAAAGAGAAAATAAGATGAAAACCATTGCAACTAAGCAACTAAGTCTTTGGAATTGACTAACTTCTTTGTTGTCACCATGAAATATATCCATGTCCTGAAAAATGTCAATGCTTCCACATAGGAACATTAGAAACAATGAAAATGTCAATACTTCCACATAGAAACATTAGAGACAACTATCAAGAACTAGAACAACATCTAGAAACACAATTCAATGCAAGTGCATAAAAAAGTTCCAAAACATTTAAATCAAATAAACACAATCCCCACATATTAAATATTTGATTATAAAAGGAAATTGAATATGCATGTTTGAATTTGAAATTAAAAATATTTAAAGGTTGTTTTTCTTTGCTTTTTTTTAAATATTAAAAAAAAAAACCTTTTTAATAAAAACCATTTCATAAAGTTTTAACATAAAAATATATATTAAAAAAAATATTAATAAGGTTTTAAATATTAAAACAAAATATAAAAAATTTTTAATATTAAAACATAAAATACTAAGTTTTTAATATATATTAAAAGGATTCATGTTAAACCCACAACCACCATACAAAACTCACAACATCTACGAAATAAACCCACAGTGATATAAAACTATATCTCAAATCAAACGGAAATCATGGCCAGCAAAGTTCGACTTAGGAGGGTTTCACAATAGAGATCGCAACTTTCATCCAAAACGCCCAACCAAATAAACCCATGGAAATTCAAACCCTAAAGTCATGCATGGAAGGTTTACACTGTGACAACAGAGAAGGGTTAAGCTACAACAACAGAGAAGGGAATTAAATGACCATCCGTACAGCCTACATGGACACCCAACAAAAGTGAAACCCACGCCCATCCCAAGTAAACAAACTCTATAGTAGGAAGATCGACCCCCCAAAAAACAAATCAAACCTGTAAACACTAAATTAACCCTGCAAAGACACATATCCACCCCAAAAACCTAGGAAATTTTCCTACAATAGAGAAAAGGATGTCGAACAACAAAAAAATGCATTCCGTATAGTCCAAATGGAAGTGGATCAGAGGGTGGGTAGGTTCATTAGAAAGGTATCAAAAACCACATCCAACAAGAAAAAGGTCACCTTAAACAAACTCCTACATAAAAAAATATTATATTCGGAAGAAAGGACTAGGTTAGGTAAAACAAAATAATCTTGGAAATGACAAGATCTAAGAAATTCATAAAAATTTAGGACATAGAAAAAAGTATATCCCTAAAACAAGCCTTAAACAAATTATTTCAAATAGGCCGAACTTAAAAAACCAATAGTCATTCTATCTAATTTTGATATTTCGGAGTCACTGGTGAGATCATAATTTTAAAATTCTGATCAAAAATGAAGGAAACTTGCAAAAAAAAAGGGTTAGTTTTTTCAAACATGTAGAATCATGCCCAAATCTAAAGAAAAGTCTAATGGCTACTATATTTAACGACAAATCTACAAAAATAGGAGTGCCAAAAATAACATTAGTAATTAATCCTTCCTCTATTTGTATTATATCTTCGAGTCATCATTAAAATATGTAATGATAACTTATATAATATTATTAATCATGAAAGGCCATAATGTTTAGCATCATTTGTAACGCCCCATATTCTGACTAGGCATGTTTATCAGTCAACCATACTACATAGTCACTTATTATCTATTGGACTCAACTCGACTGAGTAAACATTATTACAACATGATGGACCCAATTATATGATGTTACTGTGTTTTATGATTTCACTATGATTATGATGTTATTACGTTATGCGGTTATGATGTCATGATTTTCATAGGACTCCCTTGTTTTACAATCACAATATATCTTTATATGTTTTCATTAATAAGATGTGAAATATATGATGCGGTAAGTGGATACCATCTTATGATATGATTTATTGAAGTGTTATATGTCATATGCATCTTTGATGAAATAAAATTGTCATAAGAAATAAAATGATGTTGATAATATGGATCAATTGGTGATTGATGGGAAATACTTTCTGTAAAATGTGTATTTTCCGAAATACTAACCTACAGGACATAAAGGCTACGGGATAGCTAGTTACTTGATCTGGTATACAATAAGAACTTGTTCATACAATAAACCTTAGCAGCCAAAAATGATCATACGATGACACAAACTGATAATCTCAATAGCAGCAAAGTATGATTTGATAAGGGCGTAGGCCTAGTATGTTGAGAGGAATGGTTGTGTTACCCACCCTATGTTTCCATGATATCCGAGGTCGTGGGAGGGACGTGCTGAGACATGCTCCCCATGTTGTTGTGATGACGATGTCCGGATGCCTGCTAGGAGAGGATAGGTCCACTGTTTAGCCGACGCTATCAATCTCAGGTTCTATGTGGTTAGGTCGATGAGTCCGACATCCACTTTTGTACTAGCAGAGGAAGGATAGGGATGATGCAGGACGTAGGTTATGATGGGAGGATGTGTTAGTTAGTACTGTTGAGGGTTGGGTATTCCTTGATTTCGAGTTAGTGGTAGTAGGTACCCTTCCTTGTACATGATTGATTAAACTAATGTAAACATAAAGATAATGATGTGAAATCGTAAAGAATTAACTGTTAAATAATTGAGGATGTTAAAGTAATTGTACTATATATATTATGCTTGTTCTTCTACATGGGGGTAAATACTACTATTAGTTAGCAAGTATGCATAGGCGGGATGGGGTTTGTCTATAGTACATTTCTGATCTATGCATACGCTGGCCACGCATGCACACTTTGCACATGTACACTAGTATCGATATACAAACACTTAACATATTGAATAAATGTATAAGTTGTCATAAGTAATTACGTTAATCATGCATTGATCGAATTCAGATAATGAATATAAAGTTATTTAAGATGTGTAAAACAAGTCAATTAAGCTATGTATTACTTGTTGGTAAACATTGTGATAAACAATTGAGACAAGTGTCGTCAGTTAACATTGTCATCTGAGAATTGTTGTAAATAAGGTAATGGTAATGTCTAATTAATTAGTAAGATTGTTTAAGCCCTTAAGGGTGCTTTGTTTAGAAGAATGAGGATACTATGTTAATGTTAGGGTACTCATGTGATAAACAAATGATTTAAAAAAAAACATTTTTATTAATTCACCATTTATTATTACTTTGTGGTGATTTAATTAATATTATTACTTAATTAATGTTATTCTAATAATATTACTATCCATGTCATAACAATTGCAATATAGGTAAAATTTAAATATTGATTAATAAATGATTAGAGTGTGATTATTTCCATTACTAAGTTAGACATAATAGAATAACAATTCTTGAATGGATGTGATGTGATGGAAAATGGTTTAATACTATTTATTTATTCAATACGAATCTTAGAATTTAAATTTCAAGATAAGTTATCTTGACGGATGAGGTAGACCATTAAGACACACCTTGTCCAAATTGAAAAGGTCAACTATTTACATATTATTTTATTATTTTATCCTAATAACACTAAATACAAAGGTGGTGAATAGACTAGTAGTTAATAAACTTAGTCTCGAATAGATAACCTTTGGGTAATGATTCCTACCATAATAAATACTTACAACCAACAATCAAAATCAAATAAATTTACCGTGAGTATAAATTATTATTCGGTACATTGAGTGTGAAAAATACATTTTTATAATGTAACTTGTATGAATGAACTAAGTGAGTGGAGTAAATGTTTGAGGGGTTCGAGAGAGGGAGTTTGGGGCGGTGGAGTAAGCCCAAAGTCTTCTCGAGGAAGGAAATGTATATAGGGAAGAATGAAGGGAGGAGAAGGGGTTGGATTTTGGGGGAAGAAATTATATTGGGAGAAAATTTAAGGTACCGAGGGGAGAGCTCTAAGTGGAGAGAAAGGTTTGAGAACAGAGAAAGGATTTGAGAACCTAGTAAATACTGCTCTCGGGATTATCAGTTTGTGAGATCGGGGGCTTGGAAATCCTTTGATTTCCAAGGGCCAGCAAGATAATAGCTGGTCGGTAGGGTGGACACATCGTCTTGGCTGACTAAGAGAATATAAACATAACCTGCTACAACCTACGGTCTACTAGCATCAACATCTGGTAATTTCCTTGTTATTTATTTTATTTGATTATTATGCTAAAACGTGCTCTGAACATACATATGCCTTGCTATTTACTAATTTATTACTGTGAAACATACCCTTATGCTGAAAACAAATTGTTGAAGGAAAATGTTGATATGTTAGTTTATTCTTTTTTTTTTAAATTCGAATGTATGATTGTTAAAGACAAAACAGTATACTAAATTTCATTTAGAAGCATAGAAATTTTGTTAGAAATTTACTCGTATATACCTGAATAAGTTTAATACATAGAAAACTAACTCAGAAAGTTTACTTAGTGCTCTGTTGTAAAAACTAGAGCACTACAGATGGTATCAGAGTGAAGGCTCGAAAACTTAGACCTTAGGGCCTACTAACCTATGAATTTTCAGGAATTTCACACTACAAAGTAACTACATGCCAATTCCTAATACTATATTTTTTTTTAAATAAAAAAAAAAAGAAAAAAAGAAAATTGAACATGAAATTTTGAAATTCTGTATAAACATAGCCTCCTCAACCTCAACCTGGAAACTTGAACAGAAACAACCTGAAGCAAAAGCTACAATCGATCATTACAATCACAACTATCTTGATTTCACCCTCCAACTTCTTAGTTGCTGTGCACACAACTCTTGCTTCCTGCAAGAGAAAAGTTAAGCTTAGAAAATAAAGAAAATAACCAAGCTACAGAAACAAATGTATCACAGATGTAAATGAAGTAATGCGAACTATTATAAGATTGCAAAGACAATCAATTTATTTCTAATTGAAAGTAGTGTATAACAATACAAAATATATATGAATATTTTCTTTTGCAAACAATATATAAGCAGTGATATATATATATATATATATATATATATATATATATATATATTTATAGATATATAGATATTGGCAAATTCAATTTGAAGTATCATTAGATCTTATTGCCTTGACAAGAACAGAAAATAGTACTCAACATTATAGCGTATATGTTAATATATATATATATATATATATCTTACCTAATCTACCTATGTGGAGAGACATTTGATAACTTAGGGTTACCATTTAGATTGTGAAACAGACTTTTGGATTAAAACAAATGCTATTTCTCTTGTTGTATTAGTTGGCATGGCTACCCCGTTGGCACTAAATCATGTAGCCCTAATTGCCACAAGAGGAGTAAAAACCCTAACAACCAAGCTACCGTTAAATTGAACAAGCTTAGGACAGCTACAGAGTGCCAGTTGATTTTGGCAGTCTCTCTAGCCGAGGATTAATGGAGGAAAAAGCAAGGTTAAATCTATACATGCATAACTCACAATTTTTTGAGTCTTGGAAGTCTAGTTAAAACTGCCGTTTTTGTATCCGAGTGGGTTTCTCCGATTCTAATGCCCTTGAGTTTTTAATATCGATGCATTTTTAATTTTGTTGTTCTATTATTGTATGCAACTGAGTTATTCTGTTGTGTTTTTAGTAATCACTTCGCTGTCAAGTGATATCACTTTATCTTCTGGGTCAATTCTGGAAAAGTACTAATCATGAGCCAAGCTACAACTAGTGAGCTTCCCTAAAAAAACAACGGGAGATGTCAAATACAGATGAAAGTTATTGACATAAGAGATTTTCTATAGTCAAAACAACATTAAGATGTGTTTGAAGACAGTCGTAGGCAGGATAAGCTGAGTAAAAAACAAAAAAACAAAAAAAAAAAACTCTAATTCCCAACTTTTACTCCCTATTATAATCCTTTTTCACGATTATGGTTGAAATTGCACTTCCAATCCAAATCCAACAATACGATGAGACTGTATGGTTACATGATTGTCTTCACATTCAACCTCAATAACCCACTAGCTGATGAAATCCACAGTAGATAGACCATTCTCTGAGAAAAAAAAAAATCAGTCCTAGCAGTAATTCAATTTGAACATATGTAAGTAAATTTGAAAAAGATGCCCGTGCACCATTCAGGAAAGGTAGTAAGACTGGCGAGTGCATCCAAAAGCTTGAAAACTTAATAGATTTTTATAAAACTTATTTGTAGAGTTTATGGGGATGCGCCCCCTCTGTTGAGAGCTCGTGCTCTTGTTTATTGCCACAAAGTTATTTCCAGAGAGCTGGGCTGCACCCCTCACAATCTAGCTCACACTGAGTATAGAATAACAAATATATCATTCAAGGGTGGACAGAGATATGGAAACGCCTTCTCACACTGAGTTCAAACATAAAGACAATATAACAGGAAAAAAAAAAAAATCCTCATCACATTTCATCGCCTATTTTAACCTAAATGGGAATGTATGACCATTTCTGTGAGTAAGGAGTCGAATTACACCAAATGAAATGACCCCTGAACGTATATCAAGTCATTCAGACAATCCATAATTATTATTAGCTAATGAATTTAGGTTTTCTCTCACCTCTCCATGATGATGGAGGAGTGAAGCGGTATAGGTAAACTTTATTGGTGAATAGACCGATAGCTAATTTACTCACCAGTAATGGAGCTTATACCTTAATCGAATTGAATGGGGAGGCTACTCTATCGTTGAGCTGCACAACATCGTTTTTTTTTTGCAAAAGCCATACTATGATGTCGTTCTGTATCATAAACCATCACTGTAAAGTCTAAATGAAAAATCCAGAAATGAATACCACTAAGCTGTAAAACAAATCCAATTTCAAAACAACAATCAGTGGGCTGGGCGTTAAACCCAGAAAGGGGCATGCGGTTAATGGTGTACGAGGGCCACAACTACCTACAGGGAGGGCGATTCTATCATGAGACCTCCTGTAGCAAATGTATTTGTGTGAAGGACACCAAAGATATGAATATTTCCATACTTGGCCGCCTACCCCTACCTACATACTCATTTATAACAGCCCTAATAAAGCTCACCTAGGGAAAGAAGACGAAGCTTTTGGACAGAATCAATGGAAGAATAGTTACAACAAGGGTCTTAACTACCCTGCTGACTGAAAAGAGGACATGGAATATTAGACACGGCTATAGCATTTATACAGTACCTTTGTGAGCGATGGCCAAGCAAAGTGACAAATAAGTCCAAATCTAACTCCAAGCTTTTGTGAAATTGTCCATCAAATTCTCTATAGAAATCAATAGCTTCTTTTGCTTGCAGCTTCTCTGCCCACCCATTCATATGGTATGCGCCATTGACAGCAACACAGAAAATAGAATCCACTCCCTTCTCCCTGAATTTCTCAGCATTGTTTTTATTTGCTTGGCACATGCTGAGTGGAACATAACCCTGTGAAAGCACCTGACAGTCGATTATGAATAACCCATTCCCTGATGCTTTGTGAATAACTCGTGACTCATGGTTGTAGCGTGGGTGCTATCTCTCAATGCTTAACACTTGGAATTGGGAACTATGATGACTTTCTTTTCCCCAAATGGATCAGACAATGGAGTAGTCAAGAACGAGAACTGACACCCTCGTCCCATGACCTTGTCTTTTGAAACTTTGCATCGGGTTCCCTTCAACACTTATGTTCCCACGAAAGCTGTGGAAGTCCATAAGCAAGTGAGCTCAGGAACTTAATGCCCAGCTATCCTGCCATTTCTAGGTAGTTACACACCCAACCCTAATCACTTGAGCAAAATGTTGGCTGACCGTTGGATTCTTCAAACTCATGCTCTGTGCACTAAACCCAGAAAGGGGCACCAGCAGCTACCACACCAAGACAATAAAATTAATACAACAAAAGCTACCTGATTAAGGTAGGAACAAGGTGGAGATTATACATGCATCCCTTGCCATGGTGGAGTTGCAGAGCCGAACTCCCCAAAAATTGATGGAAGAAATGATAAACGGTGAGAGTTTTCCTCTTTTAGGGTTTGTATGAATTCTTTATTAGTTTATTTTGCATGTAGTACGAGTGGCTGCATGTAGCATAGCCTTCACCTAGACGTGGACGCATTATGTGAAGCAAGTTCATGGAGCATAGCCTTTACGTGGATGAAGGATGCGGTAAGTACAGCACGTTATCTACGTGGATAGGGTGGATGCCGTAGGAATGCACTTTTTTTCCCACCATCCTTGGCATCCAACGAATAATAATAAATTAATTAATTAATTAATAATCATAATAATAATTATTTTAAAAAAAAGTTGAAATTTAACGATTTAAGCCTATGTATATCAATTTTAAAGTTGTAATTATATTGATAATTTAGATTAAAATTTAAATTAATTATATGTAATTGTATAAGTTTATATATAATTAATTTAAAATGTGTTTATGTTCTAAATTGAAATAGGGTTATAATCAAATTAGATGTTATATTGGATGAAGTAGGAAACTGTAAATTTTGAATTGATGATGGATTTAGTGTTAATATCATTATTAATACTAGAATTAACCTATTAAAACATCTAAATTTAATGACAATTAAAATTTAAATTGGACATGAAGCTTATACTAAAGTACAATTGATAATCCATGGTATCATTGTGGGATGCAAACTCTATGATGGGAAAAGATCATTAGAGTTAACTAGATGATGGTATCGCGTCGATAAAAATATGTAGAGTATTTGTACTTTCGTGATGCAATAGGAGGAGGTGATAAGATTTATGAGAGGAAAAACCTAGAGGATACTTGAAATGCTAGGGTTAGTATCATTAGGAGAGGACTAGGATTGGACGCAAGGAAACTCTAGGGGAGATTTTCAAATGCTTTTCATGGAAATCATGTGCGAGGTAGGATTGAAACAAATTGAGGTTGGACTTGTTGGTGTTGATGCCAACTTGTTGAGCCTTTTAAAGCAGCTAGGAGTAGCTTGGTACAATGCCTTGCTAAACCATATTTGTTTGTTAGGGTTCATTTCTTAAGGTGGATTGCTAGCTAGGGATTGGATGCATTAGAGAGTTGTCACTCTGATTGAAGTTGCAAACATCATATCTAGGAATATAGCGCCTTGGGTTGGAAAATAAACTTATCGGAAATATCAGGAGAAATTAGAGATATTGCAACACTGCTTATGATAAGCTTGAAAGACAACCTTGTACCGGCTTATGATAAGTTGTCGGCATGTATTTGTAACGTCATTGTGGTACATATGAAGTGTACTTTGCTACCAAAATCCACACGTTGTAGATCTAATTTCAGCTTACGTTTTGACAGTGATAGATCAAATTCTAGTGCTAGTTATGTATGTCATTTAGAAAAAAAAAGAGAAGATTTTGTTGATTTAATGAGTTAATAGCCGAAATCTGTATAAATATTAGAATGTTCACCTAAGAGAAATGTTCGTTTCCATTTAAGCAAATAATAAGTTGTTTCCATTATCTAGAATTAGTTTTCCTAATAACGAGTAAGGGGCATGTTCTCCCTAATGATGAACTTCCTTGTGGAAAGAATTGCAAATATATAGATAGGTGATAGTTATAACGGACACCGATATTGACGTAGTTGATACATGGGTGATAGTAGGTATGCATATTAATATGAATACAATTACGATAGTTATTGAGATTAACGATAAGAAAAGACAAAAGAAGCAAGCACTCAGTGAACCTGTTATACAAAAAAAAGAGTAATGGCATATGATAAGTATTATTAAATGAAGTAATATATAGCGAGTGTACGTACGGGCCACGTAATGTGAACATTAATATAATACAATCAATGAAGGATATAATTTTCAACAAATATGGGGGTCAACGTAATGCAAAACACTATTCAATATGGGGTAATATGACTAAGCGTGGATGGTAAAGAGTATAGCATGAGGAAATCCTAGATGCGATGGATTGTATCAACAAATAACGTCTAATGAATGTGAATGAAATGACATGTACATTAATGTACGAGAGATGGGAGTAGAACGAAGGTAGAAAATGGAACTATTGTCATGTGGGTGGATAGAGTTATGCGAGAAAAATAAACAAATTGAGGAAGGCAAGAAATTAGTAATAATATAATTATGGGATAAACAGATGAGGATCATCGGTAAGTGGGGTAGGGATAAATAACGAAATAGAAGGGCATTATCATTAAGCCTGAAATGTACAATGCATATATGCATAAAGGAGCACAATGATGAAGTAACATGAATATGTTAGGGAATGTGGCAGCACTATTAGGGAGAGTATGATAACGCACGATATACTCGTAAGTTAATGATGAAAGGAGGTGGCAAGGAAAGAATATAACAATAGTAATGAAGAGTAGATCATAGTAGAATGAACATGTGCAAGTGGTGTCTAGACTTGGGGGTACAAGGGATTAAATTTTAGTACCTCAAATAAAGGCATGCTCTTCACCTTCACCTAGTAAGGGTAGATTAAGAGCAGGTCAACAATGTGGGGGGTTGTCAAACGAGAAATTTTTAATGCCATGATAACTTGGAATTCATGGTGCATGTGAAATGATGGTATTCTATAAGGGAGTGCACTGAAGTCATAAAATTTAATCGATAACAAAGGGGTGTAGTACGAGATGCATGAGTCATAGTTCGTAAGGAGCATTAAGTAAAGATATGAATTAAAGAAGTAATGGTTTCCCCACGAGATTATATTAGTTTGAAAAAAAAGAGAATAATAAATAAACATGATAACATTTGAATTTTGATAAGAAACCATGTAAACAATAATAGTCCTCCTAGTTTAATGAATGATACAGTACTTTGTTATCACTTATTACTGATAAGGAAATAGTAATGTATGGCCTTAGGATTTAAAGGACATGAACCTTCTTTTCCTGAGAGAGGTATCCATCCTTAAGGGCCCTTGGTAGTTGCGTGTTGAGTGCATACAAATAATGAGTTATAAGACTTCCATTTTAAATCGTTGATTATTTCATGCTAAGTTGGATCAATATAAGCTTCTGGAAAATTCGTTGTGTGATGAGAAAACCTATCTAGATGATGTAACTTAAAGGATATTGTAAAAAGGTAATATGTATGACACTAAGGTGGATAGCACATGATTATAACATTTAGGCATTCTAGGCATAACATTGACATTCGACAGAAGGATTAATCTAAATTTTCTTAAATTATTAGAATACACAGCATGGGATAAAAGAAGTAACATTTTAAGATAATATCGATATATTTGGTCAAGTGAAAGCTAAGTAGAACATGTATGGCCAGGACCTGCTACTTGCGAGAATAAAGAGACTACGTGTCGAAATTTTCCTGCATTATTTTCACCGTAACTTTGGGACGAAGTTTCCTGAAGGGAGGGTGTATGTAACGCCCCATATTCTAACTAGGCATGTTTATCAGTCAACCATACTACATAGTCACTTATTATCTATTGGACTCAGCTCGACTGAGTAAACTTTATTACAACATGATGGACCCAATTATATGATATTACTGTGTTTTATGATTTCACTATGATTATGATGTTATTACGTTATGCGGTTATGATGTCATGATTTTCATAGGACTCCCTTGTTTTACGATTACAATATATCTTTATATGTTTTCATTAATAAGATGTGAAATATATGATGCAGTACGTGGATACCATCTTATGATATGATTTATTGAAGTGTTATATGTCATATGCATCTTTGATGAACTAAAATTGTCACAAGAAATAAAATGATGTTGATAATATGGATCATTTGGTGATTGATGGGAAATACTTTCTATAAAATGTGTATTTTGTGAAATACTAACCTACAGGACATAAAGGCTATGGGATAGCTAGTTACTTGATCTGGTATACAATAAGAACTTGTTCATACAATAAACCTTAGCAGCCAAAAATGATGATATGATGACACAAACTGATAATCTCAATAGCAGCAAAGTATGATTTGATAAGGGTGTAGGCCTAGTATGTTGAGAGGGATGGATGTGTTACCCACCCTATGTTTCCATGATACCCGAGGTCTTGGGAGGGCCGTGCTGAGACACGCTCCCCATGTTGTTGTGATGACGATGGTCGGATGCCTGTTAGGAGAGGAGAAGTCCACTGTTCAGCCGGCGCTATCACTCTCAGGTTCTATGTGGTTAGGTCGGTGAGTCCGACATCCACTTTTGTACTAGCAGAGGAAGGAAAGGGAGGATGCAGGACGTAGGTTATGATGGGAGGATGTGTTAGTTAGTACTGTTGACGGTTGGGTATTCCTTGATTCCGATTTAGTGGTAGTAGGTACCCTTCCTTGTACATGATTGATTAAACTAATGTAAACATAAAGATAATGATGTGAAATCATAAAGAATTAATTGTTAAATAACTGAGGATTTTAAAGTAATTGTACTATATATATTATGCTTGTTCTTCTACATGGGGGTAAATACTACTATTAGTTAGTAGGTATGCATAGGCGGGATGGGGTTTGTCTATAGTACATTTCTGATCTATGCATACGCTGGCCACGCATGCACACTTTGCACATGTACACTAGTATCGATATACAAACACTTAACATATTGAATAAATGTATAAGTTGTCACAAGTAATTACGTTAATCATGCATTGATCAAATTCAGATAATGAATATAAAGTTATTTAAGATGGGTAAAACAAGTCAATTAAGCTATGTATTACTTGTTGGTAAACATTGCGATAAACAATTAAGACAAGTGTCGTCAGTTAACATTGTCATCTGAGAATTGTTGTAAACAAGGTAATGGTACTGTCTAATTAATTAGTAAGATTGTTTAATCCCTTAAGGGTGCTTTGTTTAGAAGAACGAGGATACTATGTTAATGTTAGGGTACTCATGTGATAAACAAATGATTTAAAAAAAAACATTTTTATTAATTCACCATTTATTATTACTTTGTGGTGATTTAATTAATATTATTACTTAATTAATGTTATTCTAATAATATTACTCTCCATGTCATAACAATTGCAATATAGGTAAAACTTAAATATTGATTAATAAATGATTAGAGTGTGATTATTTCCATTACTAAGTTAGACATAATAGGATAACAATTCTTGAATGGATGTGATGTGATGTGATGGAAAATGGTTTAATACTATTTATTTATTCAATACGAATCTTAGAATTTAAATTTCAAGATAAGTTATCTTGACGGATGAGGTACACCATTAAGACACACCTTGTCCAAATTGAAAAGGTCAACTATTTATATATTATTTTATTATTTTATCCTAATAACACTAAATACAAAGGTGGTGAATAGACTAGTAGTTAATAAACTTAGTCTCGAATAGATAACCTTTGGGTAATGATTCCTACCATAATAAATACTTACAACCAACAATCAAAATCAAATAAATTTACCGTGAGTATAATTGATTATTCGGTACATTGAGTGTGAAAAATACATTTTTATAATGTAACTTGTATGAATGAACTAAGTGAGTGGATTAAATGTTTGAGGGGCTCTAGAGAGGGAGTTTGGGGCGGTGGAGTAAGCCCAAAGTCTTCTCAAGGAAGGAAATGTATATAGGGAAGAATGAAGGGAGGAGAAGGGGTTGGATTTTTGGGGAAGAAATTATATTGGGAGAAAATTTAAGGTACCGAGGAGAGAGCTCTAAGTAAATACTGCTCTTGGGATTATCGGTTTGTGAGCTCGGGGGCTTGGAAATCCTTTGATTTCCAAGGGCCAGCAAGATAATAGCTGGTCGGTAGGGTGGACACATCGTCTTGGCTGACTAAGAGAATATAAACATAACCTGCTACAACCTACAGTCTACTAGCATCAGCATCAGGTAATTTCCTTTTTATTTATTTTATTTGATTATTATGCTAAAACGTGCTCTGAACATACATATACCTTGCTATTTACTAATTTATTACTGTGAAACATACCCTTATGCTGAAAACAAATTCTTGAAGGAAAATGTTGATATGTTAGTTTATTCTTTTTTTTTTAAATTCGAATGTATGATTGTTAAAGACAAAACAGTATACTAAATTTCATTTAGAAGCATAGAAATTTTGTTAGAAATTTACTCATATATACCTGAATAAGTTTAATACATAGAAAACTAACTCAGAAATTTTACTTAGTGCTCTGTTGTAAAAACTAAAGCACTACATCATCTCAAAAATTATTTTAATTTTATGTAATATTCATATAAATGAGTTATCCGACATTTATCTTGTAGCAAATCAGTCTTGTATCCACTTATTATATAAAGAGGAGAAATAGAGGTAAAATATATTATCCCACATGTGTTAAGGGATGTAATTCCTTGGTGCAAGAAATTTTTTGGCTAGGCTGTTAATGGCACCAGTACTTAGTCGTGTACTTAAAATTTTCTTCCCAAACTACTTCTCCTCAACCATGGTGAGAGGAAATTGATGTTCCTGCAACTATGAGCTTGAATACATTCATGTGTGTGTTGGATCCTCAAATCATGTTCTCAATTTGCAGTTTAAACACCAACTAAGTATTTAGGGATATTCAATTACATTCTCGGGTTTGATTTATATTCTATGATAGTCTCTATTCCCACATCTTGCACGATTCATACGTTCCACAGATACCAACAAATGCTCACCAAAATAATAAAAATATAATATAATTTATGATCACTCATGATCTCTCCTCCCACTAATTATCTCTCATGAACTAAGCACTCATATGTTTATCTACATTTTTTTCTTTATACCTTCATTCATTACCTTTCCACTTTGAAATTCAAGCCTTCATAAAAGAAATTTCTTCCATGCATTCCAATGAAAATTTAAATCTCATGCTTTTGATAAAATTAATTAAGTTCTATAAAACGAACTACTTGTTCAGAAGTAAAACACTCTGTCCCCATGGAGTTGTTTATGGACCTCTGTTTGGTTTTTAAATAGGGATTCAAATCCAAAGGGATCGAATCTCCTGGCATCACCTTACTAATCAATAACTAGAACTTTAATTTGTATTATCATATAAAATAATAAATCTCTTACCTTTAGCATGGATACAAATGGTGATATCCGTGTTTCATTATTTTCCAAAAATAGTTACGCTCTCTTATGGAACTCAACCTCCAGGTGATTTCTCTTAAATTGAATTCATGTTTGATTCTTCCAACTCTACTCTCCATGATGCAGGAGCACTAGCTCATGGTCAAGTATTAAATGTTAATCATAACTTAGGGTCTAGAGCTCAGCCAAGGACGGACCTTTGTGAAAAGAAAAAGCTCATATATATAAAATATTTTATTTCTTAATAATCGCAGATAGAATGAGGTTTGAGTTATATAACCGATTCCTAAAATAAGAGATGATTCGAGTGGACAAGTTACTGTTTCAATTTTATACTTGAGTGAGTCATAGATGGAATAAGTATAGTTTCCTCAAAATAGAAATAGTTGTTGGTTTAGGGAGTCAGTTGAAAGAACTGAAGGAAGTGTTATTTTTTAAAAGATCTAATGTAACTCAAGGAGAGGGAAGGCCAACGGGAAACAAGAGAGTTCAAGGAAATTGAGAACTCAAGAGTTTGAACGAGGGGGTTCAATTGTGAGCCAAACCATAGAGGAAAAGGCTAGGCTGTATGCTTTTAAAAAGGAGTCACTCTATATTTCTGAATCAATTTAATAGATAGCACATTCATATGCCTTGGAGTTGGATTATTTTTGTTTGTATTCATATGGGAATGAATATCTCTGCTTGAGCAAGACTACGAATGGACTGTGCATAGGAATGAATTTGTACATTAATGTTGGAATGTATGAATGAACCGGGTTGGTTGTAAAGGTCCATATAACCCTTGTTTCAGAGTGTGATAAATGAGCTTAATGCAGGTCTGTGTGTATTCACTTTCATCCATCTATCGAAATTTGCAAGAACTTAGTTGCAGTGAAATCCATCACTGAAATATTGCTGAAAAAAAGGAAATTTGCGATATTGTGTGTAATAGTTCTTTACATTCTATATGTAATGGTTTAGATAATTTGAGTTGAATGATTGTAGGTATGTATATAACTACATCATGCCAATAATCCTGACAGAGGAAGACTGGATAGAATCTCTGCATATGAACTCTAGTTAGGAAATGAATTTGGGTAGAACTTCAGCTATGGAAGAGGCATTTGAATGTATGCCGCAACGTGAGGTCAATGAGCAGCGAATAGATGTGATGGAGTAACTGTATGGTTCAAGAAAATTGCCAAGAGACCATGGGATTTGGGTTTAGCTAAATGAAATATGATGTGCTGTAGTAGTTATGTGCTGAGAAGGGTCTTTGATGGAGGAATGCATAATTTGAAACATATGAGTATTGGACGCTCGCAGGCTTGTGTTGAATTTGGGGCCTGTTTGAAGACTGAAGCCATGAGCATGTTGGCTCAGAGAAATACCCTGTGAATAGAGTCATATTCTGTATATACTTTCTGAAGGACAGAGGACGAGATTTGTAAACAAATGGTAGTGTAGAAACATGAATTAATGGTGTCAAAGAATGCATAGAGAAATCGCAGAGATAGAAATCGAGTTTCTTGCTTGAGTGCTCCCATCGATACCAGGTCGATTTTGGATGGACAAGAGGTAAGATTTGAATTCTGTTCGAAGGCTTTCAACGTTTGCACATGCTCTTAGGGAAGAGAAAACTTGGAAAGAATTAATCCCATTCTTTAGTGATCACAGTGATGATGATGATGATGTTTAACTTGTAATGGCAGGAGGATTGGGGGTTTTCATTTCTTATGTTGATGAAGTTGAGAATTGCAGCCAGAGCCGTGTATGAGGATTTCTGTGTAGAGAATAGCGACGACCTGATAGAAAGGGAGATGATCCTGTAGATTCTATATAGAACCCGACACACTAGGAGTGATCCTTCAATTTAGACAGGCCCAGGCTTGGGTCTCCAATCACTCCACCAGCTCCCAGATACACGCTTTCTCATCTCAACTCTAAATACATTTGTCTCTCTTCTTTGTGAGGCATATTCTTCAACACAATTTCAAGGCCTTTCTACAAGAACCTGGACATTCCTGTAGTTACCAACTATAAGAATTTCCACTCCAGTATCAACCAGAATTTCTCATTCACAGTTTGTCAATCTATAGAAACTTTGACTCATATAGAAATCCTTCAAAACCCAGCATGTTATTCCAATAAATCGTTTTACTTCTAGTGTCTTCAACCTGCATTTAACAATAGTTATTTTCAATATTTGTATCCCAAACTCAGAAATTATTTGGGATTCAATTAGAACCTATTTCCAATATCCATATTGATATCAATCCTCCTCAACATGGTATTCACCCTTGTAAACACCACCCATAGGAAACCCCAACTTCTTCCACCAATATGCAATACAATAATTGACCTGCTATTTATTCCATCAACATTATCTATCTCCACTTCTCAAATCGATATCAACACCAATTTTTTGCAAGAGTTCCTTCCCCTCGATGGAATAATTATTTCATCTTCACTCCACTTCAACAATCCTCCTAAGGTGGATTTCCCTGCAACTAGGGTTCTACATATTAACAAAAATTAATCTAATCAAATCATCTACAATATGTAGAAGTTCCAAATGCTCTTTCCATTAACAATACTACAACTGTACATGCATAATAAACCTAGCCTAATTCCTGTGGCCTGATTTAACATTTTGTGGCCATCTCTCTACTGAACTCTCACCCATTCTTGGGTTCTATAACCGCAATCTTTCCCATGGGGTTATAATATGTATAGGGAACAAAATTTGTGAGGAACCTGCAACAATTAAATGATGAAAATGCACAACATAGAATAAGAGAGAAGATATTTATTGATCGCAGGCCACTTCGAGGGGGCAACCTCCTTTGAGCAAGATCAATACAAATAACTTGTGGATGCCTTCATTGGCCTCAACACATACTTATATAATAATTCTATGAGCCAATACTATGGAGCAATACCATGGAACATATAATACTACGGGATGACTTACAAAGCATATGCATCCAATACTATGGAACAATACCATGGAACATATAATACTATGGGATAATACAAACTATGGATCAATACCATGGAACATATAATACTACGGGACGACTTACAAAGCATATGTGTCCAACAATAATATACTAACAAATTCTAGGGAAGGGTTGACATGTGTTCCTAACATCCCCTACCCCTTAGAAAAATCTTTGTCCTCAAAGCTTTAGATGTGGAATTTATGCTGAATATGAAGGAGTGATTCCCATGTAGCATTCTTTGGTTTCATTTCGTGCCAATAAATTAATATCTCCGTGATAGATCAAGAGAGAAAATGACGAGTGCGCTTTTTGAGGATGGCCTCTGGCTCCAAAAGGATGGATCCTTCATTATCCAGTTCTGGTAAAATAGTTTGTCCTCTGATGTTGGTGCCAAGAAATTTCTTCAGACAAGAGACATGAAATACTAGATGAATGCGGGAAGAAGGAGGAAGTTCCAATTTATAAGCAACAGACCCAATATTCTGAAGAAACTTATAGGTCCCATAGAAATTTGGAGCGAGCTTATGACGCCCTTTGAGTTTCAGGGAGGATTTCTTGTAAGGCTGTAGATGAAGAAAAACCATATCATCTGCTGGAAAAGTACACTCAGAACGATGCTGATCGGCTTGTTGTTTCATTCAATTTCTTGCAATGTGAATATTTTCTTGCAAAATACGAAGAATCTGATCACGGTTGCGAAGAACCTTGTTAACTTCCTGAACTGGTGAACTGTTGCGGGTGTATGCAAGAATCACTAGCGGTGCCTGACCATAGACTGCTTCATATGGAGTCATTTTAGATGCATTGTGGTAGGAGGTATTGTACCACCATTCCCACTAATGTTGTTGTTCAAAGGTGAAGCAACGAAGATAATTTTCCAAACATTTATTGTTCATTTCAGTCTAATCATTGGGTTGTGGGTGATACCCTGAACTCATCTTCAGTTTGGTGCCAGTGTGGTGAAATAGTTATGTCCAAAAATGACTGGTGAAAGTTGAATTGTGATCCAAGAAAATGGAAGAAGGGATTCCATGAAGGAAGAATATCTGGTCCAGGAAAGTTTGTGCAACTTAAGAGGCATTATAGGGATGGTTGAGGGAACAAAAATGACTATATTTCGAGAGGCGATCAACCACAACCAAAATCATTGTCTTACCTCCAAATTTAGGGACCCTTCAATGAAATCCATAGAAATATCTGTCCAAATACGTGTAGGGATGGGAAAGGGTTCGAGCAATCCTGGAAGGACCATCGTTTCACCCTTGTTGCACTGGAAAGTATCACATTCAGCCACCATTTGTCGAATTGTATTTTTCAATCCCCGCCAAAAGAATTTATGCCGTGCCCACTCATAGATTTTGAAGAACCCAGAGTGCCCTGCCAATGGAGAATCATGGAGTTCATAGAAGACAACATGTTGAAGATCTGCGCTCTGGGGAAGCACCATACGACCCTTGTATCTCAGGGAAGCACCATCCCAAGAGTAATGCGGTACAACAGAAGGATTCTTGGCCAACTATTGGATAATTTGAGATAGTGAGGAGTCATTGACATAGCCCTGTTTAACAAATTATAACCAATTTGCAACATGCATAGAAATAGCTAAAAGAGAAACTTGGTCATGAAATGTGTGAGAAAGAGTATCCGCCACAAGATTGTCCTTACCCTTCTTGTAAGTGATCTCATAGTCATAACCCATGAGTTTGATAACCCATTTATGTTGTGTTTGGGAGGAGACCCATTGTTCCAGGAAATATTTCAGACTCTATTGATCAGTCTTGATGCAAAAATGATTCCTTAATAGGTATAGCCGCCACTTCTATACTGCATGCAAAATAGCCATCATTTCCTTCTCATATGTAGAGGTGGCTAAATTCTTACCAAAAAGGGATTTGCTAGTGAACGCAATGGGATGTTCATCTTGAAGGAAAACAACACCAATTCCATTGTCACAAGCATCACTATCAATATTGAAGGGTTTGGAAAAATAGGGCATAGCTAGAACAAGTGTAGTACACATAGCTTGTTTCATTTTTTCAAATGCACACTCAGTAACATGTGTCCATGTAAAAGAATACTTTTTCAATAGAGTAGTTAATGGAGTTGCAATCTTTCCATAATCCTTGAAAAACTTGCGGTAGTAGCCAGTCAATGCCAAAAAACCACGAAGGCTCCTGAGTGTCTGAGGATGCGACCAATTTTTCATGGCATTTATTTTGGAAGGATCCAGGCAAACCCCTAGTGCTGAAATAATATGCCCAAGATACTTTACTTCCTCCTATCCAAAAACACATTTAGACTGTTTGGCATGGAGATGATGATCATACTCAAATTTGTAGTACAAGATCCAGATGTTGGAGATGCTCAGCCCATGTTTTACTATAGATGAGGATATCATCAAAGAAGACCAGAATGAATTTCCGCAAGTAGGGCCAGAATATTTTATTGATCAATGCTTGGAATGTGGAAGGAACATTAGTGAGGACAAAGGGCATGACCAAAAAATCATAGTGGCCATCATGTGTGCAGAAAGTTGGTTTAGAGATATCATCCTCATGAACCCAAATTCGATGATACCCAAAATGAAGATCCAACTTGGAGAAAAATTGAGCACGATGAAGCTCATCAACAACAGGAATTAGAAACTTATCCTTGATTGTGAGGTGATTCAATGCTCAGAATTCAATGCAGAGGCGCCATGACCCGTATTTTTTTTGGATAAGAAGAACTAGTGAAGAAAAGGAACTCGTATTAGGGTGAATAATACCTTGCTTCAGTAAGTCTTGAATGAGCATCTCAGTCTATATTTTTGGTGAAATGGGTAGTGATAGGGCCTAATGTTGGGAGGAAAAATTCCAAGAAGGAGCTGAATACGATGGTACTCTAGTCTTGAAGGTGGAAATCCCACTTGTTCAACAAAGACACCTGCATATCTATCCAAAATTGGTTGTAGATCCAAAGGAGTAGTGGAGACCGTTGATGGGTGCATCTGAATGGAATGGAGCTGAGCGATGACACCATGTCAACTCTTCTTAAGGATATTTTCCATGCGATGTGAGCTGGTGATGTTGAGAGACCCTGGTTGTAAGCCCGCCAATGTGTGTTTTTTTCCATTGACTGAAAACTACATCCAAAGTTCAGCAAAATCCCATAAGATGGGGCCAAGTGTGCGTACCCATTGACCGCCCAAAATGACATCACATCTACCTAAGGCCAAGGAAAACATGTCAGAGTGCAGGTTATAATCTCCCATAGAGATACGCACATTGCAACACTTCCCCTCATAAGGCAAGGTGCCCCCATTGACAATCATGACATCAAAGTTGTAGCAAGGATGGACAAAACAATCAGCCTGTTTGGCGATTTGATGGTCAAAGAAGTTATGAGTGCTACCATAATCAATGAGTATTGGAAGAGGGAGATTCTTGAAGTAACCCTAACCTACATTATTTGTGGGGTGGTGACTCTGGCTAAAGCATGGAGAGATATCTTTGAGTGGTCATCCTAAGATGGAGGTTCAACAGGAGGCTATTGAATGTCAACCTGATCATCTATTGTATATGGAGCTTCTTCACCAATATCAGAGGCAAGCAAATAATCTACATCCAAGAGATATAGGTTTTTCTCAACACATCTATGTCCCCAAGTGAATTTCTCATCACAATTATAGCAAATCCCTTTTTGTCTATGTGCCTGCATCTCTGCTTCAGACAAATGATTGATAGTAGTTGGTCGAGGAGTTGGCATGATGAGAGGTCGCTGGGAAACCATATTTCTTAATGGAACAAAAGTGGATTTGGAGCGATGTTGGCATGTGATCTTGTCCTTTTCCAACTTAGCCAACCCTAGGGCTTCCATAATTGTGTTGGAACACAAAATTTTAACCTCAGATCGAATTGCATCCTTTAGACCACTGATAAAAAAACTCCTGTAGAATTCATCACGCAATCCTTCTGTGTGATTGGCCAATTTCTCAAATTATGTTTCATATTCTCTCACAGTGTCAATTTGACGAAGCTTAGTGAGTGCTCCTGTGAAGTCATTAAAAGCACTATGACCAAATCGTTGCAAAATGAGTTGGAAAAAATATGTCCACTTTGGCTCTTCATGAGCCTTGATGTACCAATGGTATCATTGAAGGGATTCTCGTTCCAAATGAAAGGCTGCAAGTGGAACTTTGTTGACATCAAAATTAGTATGCAGACTGAAATACTGTTCTACCCGGTATATCCATCTAGTCAGATCATCACCATTGAAGCGAGGAAAATCAAGCTTCGGCCCACGAAAATTGCTGAAAGAAGAGAGCCCAGTGTCTATAGAAGACTATGGATGTCATTTATTATTCATGGCGGAATGCTAAAGATGGAGGCCGGGAAACTTTTCATCTAGATCTTGGAGTTTGGTTTTGAGGGCTGCAAGTTCTCCCTCCATGGTTTTTGCTCCTGTGCGGGTGACAACCATAAACATGAGTTTTTTTTTTGAATGGGTAGAAAAACAAAAACAGAAGCTTCTTTAGTAAAGGAAAATTTGGATTTGGGAAAAAAATTGATTGGTAATTAGGGTTTGATTGGGTTTGATTGGGTTTTTGACACTTTTTTAATGGACATAGAAGCAGAAAATGTGGATTTTAGAAGCGGGGTGAAAGAATGAGAAATTTTTTCAGAGAGGGACAAAAAAGCAGAAATATGAAATGAATACTGTGGCAAAATTTGAAGGCGATTATGAAAGTCGAAGAAGTTATGGCAAACCCTAAAAATAGACAGATGTGGGATTTTTGGCTTCGGGAACTGGAATTTGGAATAGTGTCATGAATCAAATATGCAGAATGAGATTGCAGGGGTGTCAGTGAATTTTCAAGGTAAACAAAGTTAAAGCAAAGAAACAACTTTGGATCTGACATTAGGGGAATTTTGAGCTAAAAAATGGGCCTCAAAACAAAAAATGTACTATCAAAATCAACTTTTAAAGAACTAATCACATTCGAGAGGATGACATCATCTATAATAGTTGAGGTGGCATTGGTTGAGTTAAAGATGCTTATTTGTCAAATTCTAAATAGTGAATGAAAACCCATAGTTAACCATATCAATGTTGTAAGTAAAGTATTCATAATGAAAATAGTATTCTTAGATTACTTTCGAATATAATATAAATGTACTAAAGTACCTTAAAGTACTTAGAAAAAAGATACTATTTGTGTTTCAATATAAAATAAATAAATTACAAATACAAAAAAAGTGAATGTTCTATTCAAAATCAAAACTATAAAATTATTTTTCAATATATAACATATATATTTAAAAAGTAAATTATCAATACTAAAAAAATTAAAATTTCTATTCAAAATCATATAAATAATTTACATTATATAATATATAATTTTAAAACTTTATTTAAATAAATTATAATATATAGATAAATTTACAATATAATGATAATGTATAATTTATAATAATTTACAATATATTGATGAAGTTTTAAAACCTTCAATATGCATTAGGACGATGTTATGACGATGATTAGGATGATCATGTGTGATGAGTATCAGGATGATACTCATCATGATTATCATGACGAGTATGCATGATTAGGACGATGATATGCATTAGGACGATGTTATGACGATGATTAGGATGATCATGTGTGATGAGTATTAGGATGATACTCTGGATGATATGCATCAGGACGATGATCGGGATGATCATGTGATGTTGGTGTGCATCAAGTTGATGCACCGTGCGATGATGATCAGTTGGATCATGAGTATCAGGATGATACTTGGAGGTCAGAGATGATATGTGGCAGGTTGTGCAGTAGCTTGTAAAAGATCCTGGGGGATCCGATAGATTGAGCTGTGTGCTCGTAATCAGTCTTGGGATGCTCTTTCAAGGTTTTTCTAGGGAGGCATGTAATCAATCCTGGAGATCCGACAGGTTGAGCTGTGTGCTCATAATAAGTCCTGGGATGCTCTTTAGAGATCTTGTCGGTCGTGCTACAACACATAAATGTTCCTGGGATGCTCTTTAAAGGTATTTCCTATTCACAGGTAATCAGTTCTGGAGATATGATAGGTTGAGTTGTGTACTCGTAATAAGTCCTAGGATGCTCTTTAGAAATCTTGTCGATCGTGCTGCGGCACATAAATGTTCCTGGGATGCTATTTAAAGGTATTGTGAAGAGATGCATGTAATCAGTCCCGAGACAGATCTTGGCGGTCGTGCTTAGGCACATAAATGTTCCTAGGATACTCTGGTCAGGTATTGCATCTGCATGTAATTAGTCCTGAGATTCCACCTTTATCAGACCATTCACACATACGATGAAGACCTACAAGAGGCTAGGCCTACACCCAGCATGAAAAAGGGCTGGCTCTATAGAACTTCCTATGATGAGAATAATTGAAGAGATAGCCCAGTGATCGAGATGTCGAGTACAATAGTAGTGATGATGATGATGCTCCGTGATCCAGTGATGATGATCCAGCTCCAGAATTGAAGACTTGTGGCGTTATGTATTGATGACTTGTATAGATAGAATACCTTCCTAGTTAAGTGGGAGTGTTGATGTATTTGTAACTTTAGAAGATATTCTTCTATGTATTACACTTATACCTTATTATATTCATGACGGAGATGTTTTATTCCTCCAGTCATACGTGTCGTCATTTGTATTTGTAAGTGTCGCAAATTATATTTGATGGGTTATTAGACCACCAATGCGGGGTCGTCCCTGGTTGAGTTAAGTGGTTGGGTTATTAGACTTCACTAGGAGGCCGGCCCAGTTAAGTTATTGGAAGGACAGGTCAGTGTATAAATAGAGAGGTTGTGTCTCTCATTTGAATCATTCACTCACTTCTCAAGCTCGCATAGCTAAGAGAGAAAGTGGCACACAAGTGGAGGAGGAGGAGTATCTACTAGAGACATCTCTTTGGGTTTGATCATTGTGATCTTGGTTTGTGGCTTATCTTATCTTTGAGGAAGTTTTGGGTTTTTTCACCTTCTTGGTTTTCCCCGAGGAAACTCTGTGTCTATTGTGTGCTTGCTATTGTGTCTATGATTGATATGCTGTAGATATGTTGTACATGTTATTCTCTTAGTGATCCTGAATGATAATGGAATGAAATTATCGTAAAATTTAACACATATAACCTACATAACATGGATGCTAATAAAGAAAAATGTTCTTTGAACCAAGCAATAGGGTACTACCTATCAAGTTTTGGAACATAAATGGCAGGGTTTTCCATCCAAGTCTTAATCATTTCATAAAATTTTATGCGGCTTGCAAAAGATTCAAGGAATTTTTTTGAAAGAAGTTGTTGGGGAGTTTTGAGTGTGTAAACCTTAGCAAATAATTTAGGTTTAAAAGAAGCTAGTAGAGTATGGTTTATATCATTCAAGGAATGGTCAAGAGGTTCGGCATTGTTTATAATCCATTTGACTGCATCGGTATAAGGCATTAGGGATGGCATGGTCGTAGTTGCATGGATTTGGGATTTACCAATGTTAATGTAGGCAAGTGGATCATTTTGGATTTCAGAGAAGTCATCATTGTCAAATACAGAATAAATCCTAGACCAGTCTAAGAAAAAGGTGTCGAAAACCCTCCCATCGGTATCAAAAAATATTCTGATGTTACGGTTTTGGTTCTCAACTCATGCATGACTGATTTAGACCTAGTATTCGTTGACATGGCTGAAGATAGGTTTTCTGGAAAAATGATGAAAATAAATTTCAATTAAAATCCCAATTCAATTTCATATTATTACACAAATGATTTGGAGGAAGTAGGGAAAACTTACTTGTAAATTGATGAAGAAAATAAAAATCTACAGCAGGGTAAAATTCACAGCGACAATTGTTTGCGGAAGGTAAAATCAAAGCGTAAAATGGTAAAAAGAACAATTTATTTGGAGTATTTAAGCCAAAAAAGTATGTGATTGATAAGATTAAAATAGGACCGTAGATCTAAACACACCAACGCTCAAGATTAAAAACAAATCTATAAAGAAAATGTGAAATCGGAAAGTCTGGAAATGATTTTTGAAACCTAACAATTTGATCCTCTTGCAATCCGTGATCCAATGCAGCGATGCGGGAATGTGGAACAAATATTGAGAAGTGGAAATGCTACCCGCAATCCACAATTGGAAAGTTAGAAATGTGGAAATGTGGAAATGCAGGATTAATTCTGGAAAATTTATCATTTTTGCAATCCGCAATCGGAAAGTTGAAAATACGGAAATGCGGAATGTTGGAGATGTGAATCTAATTTTTAGAAAATTTATCGGTTCCGCAATGTGCAATCGGAAAACTTGAAATGCAGAATTACGGAACCGTGAGAATAATTTTGGGTAATTTAAGGTCTCCGCAATTTGCAATCTGCAAAACATTTGCGGGATAGGAAATGGCAACATTTGAATTCTATCATTCAATTCATTTTCTGACTTCTGCAATCCACATTACAGAATGCAGGAATGCGAAAGCGAAAAATCAAATAATTAAAATTGGCGTTTCTGCAATCCGCATTCCGCAATTTTCATAAAGAAAATACAAATAAAATCTTGCGTAAACAAAGCAATGGTTTTTAGTCAAATGTTTAATGTCGGAAGCAAATGATAATTAAACAAAATAATTTATTGAAAACCTTGGACTATCAAAATAAAAGTAATAAGCATCTGAATTACCTAAACCAACCTTAATTTGGGGCTCCCATTTTCTAATGAAAATGGGATCTGTTGTGCGATCAACACTTCTACATTAGCATTTGAAGCTTCACGCTTCCTTTTTTTTGAACTTCGACAATTACTGGTGTAATGACCATATCCCTTGCACCTGTAGCATTGTATCTGAGATAAATCCTTCTTCTTCTTCTTCTAGTCTGGGTTGGACTTGATCTCCTACCTTGGTGCTTGTGTTGGTGAAACTTTCTTCCCCTTTCCTTGTCTTTCTTGCCATGGGATGCAAATGCTTGAATCTCCTCAGGCTGAGTTCCATGAAGTCTTTGCCTTGTTGTTATTATTGTCTCTTCCTGAGTGCAATATGCCCATAGCTTATCAAATTTGGGTAGCTTGGATATACCGCTTATACTTTGAATGAAAGACTCCCAAGATGGTGGGAGACCATTTAGAGTAGTAATGACAAGGTCCTTTCCATCAATGCGATCTCCACTAGTATTTCGCTTGTTCCTTAGTTCTTTGATCCCCATGAAATATGAGGCAATGGATTCTAACTTGGACATCTTCATGTTTGATAATTGATTCCTCAATGTAAGGGATACAATGATACTACTATGTTGAAACAACTTATTTATGGCTTTGGACATATTTCTAGCATTCTTTTGTCCTGATATTTGAGGAACCAAGTGGTCTCTAACTGATTCCACCAAAATCCTTTTTACTCTGGCATCATTCTTCCTCCAACAAGATTTTGTTCGGATATCCATCATCTATTTCGGGATACATATCTATTTCAGGATCATCTATTTCGGGATACATATCTACTTCAGGATCTTGCATGATCTATTTCAGGATATGCAGTCCAGTCACCAGTTTGATGCCTCCAGCACCTTATCCACCTTCTTCTAGCACCCGGGAGCCACTTTCCACAGAGTTTTAGCCCTCCTAAGCTGAAAGGCGCCCTCTTCTCACCTACTGACAGAGAAGGGCGCACTTGTTCACCTACCACTGCAGATTCACTCCAGTTACATTCAGTTAGCTCCGATTCTGATTGATTTCACTCCGATTTCACTCCTGACTGACTGTTTCACCTCCGATTGACCTCCAGTTCGATTAGGTGACTTGCTCTGACTCCAGTTAGCCTCCCATGCACCCCCACTGAGCCTCCAGATCCTATATCAGTGCTACACACTTCAGTTACATTTATTATGATCAGTTAGACTCAGCTTGACACCTGGATGACTGTTTGTTGTGATTGATGAGCAACACCGATGATTGATGAGGACTCCTAGATAGAGTCAAGCTACTCCATTCAGTGATTTGAATGACCTCCTAAGGCAATTCGAATTGCTCTGTTCATTGTAACAGTTTGTATTGTAATTCATTCACCCTTTCTGGGATAGAGAGCACTGCTGCATGTTTTGCACAGTTTTGCACCATATTTTCTATGTTCATCTGTTGTGATTGATTTACTTGTTCATTAGATCTGCTGTGACTAATTTTACATGGTATCAGAGCCATTGCAGGGACAAGATCTCTTTTCTACAGGTGTTTATACAAGAAGATTTGACTGAATTGCTAAAAATTGCAAAAAGTTTGGCATGAGATATCTCAAGGGCATTCGCTCCTGTGCATGCAAAGCTTGAAAAATACTCCAATACCACTCCAGAAGCTTGAGTTACCACATAATTCCTGGATCTGATACATTGGACCTATTCAACATTGCTTGAAATCCAATCCCAGGTGTGATGCAACTCTCAAAGGGTGGATTGTTCGACCTTATTGTGATTGTTCTTATGTGATTTGCAGGTTAATTATCTCCTCCAAGTGCACTCGCTACATTCTGCATGCAAGCTTCCCTACAGCATTTCCATTCGCTATAGTCTGCATGCAAGCTTCTTCTTCATCATTTGACTCGCTCCTAGCAATGGAATACTCTTATTCAAAGCCTATCCTCACCCCATTCAATTATTTTGATTGGAAAGATGATATGGAGATCATATTACATTCAAAAGGATACTACCGAGTCACTCTTGGTCTTGAATTGGAGCCAAACAATGTGGCAGAAAGAACCAAACACTACAATAAGCTTGATGAAGCTTACGGTCTTCTTTGTCTCTCCATCTCCAAAGATCTTCACTTCCATCTCAGCGGATTGAAGACTCCAAAGGCCATATGGGAGCAACTTGAGACACTATTCGGCAAGCAGGATGAGCTTAGGGCTTTTCAATTAGAGAATGAATTGATTGGCCTTAATCCTGAGAATTTCGAGACCATCAATGAATTCTTCACAAAATTCAAGAACTTGAACTTGCAATTGAAGAACAGTGGTGTTATCAAAGAGGATAAACAGTTGATCCTCTCCATTCTAAGCAAGCTTGGGAAAGATTATTCGGTATTTGTCTCCACTTTCAATTCCGGTCGGCTAACTACCCCGAATTGGAAGATGCCTACCTTGAATGCCTTCATTGATTCCGTTACGAAAGAGCATGACAAGTTGATTCAAATGGGGTCCATAAGCTCCAAAGATTCAGCCCTATTTGTTCAAGGACCCAAGATCTCGAATGGTAAAGGAAAGCCAAAGAAGGAGAAGCCCAAATTCGAGCCTCACAAGCAAAAAGACAAAGGCAAGCAAACGGATGCACCATCCAGTTCGAAATCCAAGAAAAAGGGCAAAGAAGGTAACCAGAAATCTAAATGTACTTATTGTAACCGTGGCTTTCATCCCGAAAGTTCATGTATGAAGAAGACTATAGATCAAATGGCCCTCCTTTTGGAAAAGAACAACATAACCCTTCCTGACGGTGCAAGGAAGAAGGATCGGAATGACGACCATGAAAGAGGACAAGCACTCATGGCAACGGTTTCGAAGCCCACTCTCTTGATAGATTCGGGTGCATCAAATCATATGGCTGCAAATATTGATTCTTTTTCCTCATTCGATCCAAACAGCTCCATCCCCATCCATTTGGGAGATGACTCAAAAATTTCTTCAAAGGGCAAAGGTACGATTCATGTAGATCATGGATGCTTTCAGAATGTTCTCTATGTGCCTTCCTTAGCTTCGAATCTCCTTTCTGTGTATCAAATGACACATACTGGTGATCCAAAGAAAGTCACATTCAGCCCTAATACAGTTGAAATTTCTGATATCAAAAGTGGAAGACTAGTTGCGGTTGGAAAGGCAAACCACACTGCAAAATGTTATGAGTTTTCGCACTTTATTCCGCTTGCAAAGCCCACTGCTCTTCGCACACATGGTAATGAGGTTAGTAGGCTTTGGCATGAAAGATTTGGACATCTAAATTATAAGTATTTGCTGCTGCTATCAAATAAATCCATGGTTGATGGGCTTCCACAACTCCGTTCCTCGAAGGGAATATGCACCGGTTGCATTATTGGGAAGCACCCCGAGCACAGATTCGACCGCGGCAAGGCTAGCAGAGCCTCTACTATTTTGGGATTGATCCATTCTGATATCAGCGGTCCGCTGCCCCATATGTCATTAAATGGTTCAAGGTATGTTTTGACATTTATTGATGATTATTCTCGCTTTACATGGGTATTCTTTCTCAAAAACAAGTCAGAAGTGCTTGGAAAATTCAAGGATTTTAAGGCTTCTGTTGAGACCACCACTGAGAGCAAGATCAAAGCTCTTAGATATGATAATGGTGGGGAATATATCAAGTCCGAGTTGCTGCAACTTTGTGCCCAAAGCGGAATCAAGATCCAACATACAGTTCCTTACACACCCCAGCAGAACGGTGTAGCGGAAAGGAAAAACCGGTCACTGAAAGAGATGGCTACATGCATGATTGAATCAAAAGGTTTGGCTGCAAATCTTTGGGCTGAAGCAATCAATGTTGCTGCATATATACAGAACCGAGTTCCACATTCATCCGTGAAAGGTATGACTCCTTTCGAAGCATTCTTTGGTCACAAACCGGATGTGTCAAATTTGAGAGTTTTTGGCTCTACTACATGGGCTAGAATTCCTTCTGAGAAGAGACGAGCTTTGGATCCACAAAGTATCGAGTGCATATTGATAGGATATGGGGAAGAATCAAAAGCATATAAACTCATGGATATCAGATCTAAAAAGATATTCATAGAGCGCAGTGTGCAGTTTGAAGAACCGCTTCAAGAATTGCAACTAGTTGAGGAGAAAACTGCCGATTCACCGCCTTCACCAGAAGAAGATTCGAGCAGCGATAATGAAGGTATGAGTTCTGATATTTCTGATATTGTAGCAGCATATGATGATCATGACATATCAGGTTCGGAATCCGACCATTCAGATCCCCCTCAGTTACCAAAGTGGGCCCAAAATACTCTACAATCTGCTGGTTCGAATCTTGGAAATCCTGCTGATCCGAGACGAACAAGAGGAGACTTTCAAAGGGCAGGTATGGCTCTTTCTATTGCTGATCCATTTCTTGCTGAGATTTGTTATTTGATGGCTGGTTCAGATCCCCAATCATATTATTCAGCCCATCGAGATCCGAGATGGAAAGATGCCATGGATGAAGAGTACAGTTCTCTTCAAAAGAACAATACATGGGAGCTAGTTTCTCTTCCACCTGGAAGAAAATTAGTGAAGTGTAAATGGGTCTACCGTACTAAAGTTGCTGCTGATGGCACTATCAGCAAATATAAAGCAAGGTTGGTGGCAAAAGGTTTTTCCCAAGTCCAAGGAGTGGACTACACAGAGACCTTTGCACCGGTTGCAAAGATGGATTCCATCCGCCTTGTTTTAGCTATTGCCGCATCCAAGCACTGGGAGGTGCATCACATGGATGTGAAGAGTGCATTTTTACATGGAGACCTTGCTGAAGAGGTCTATATGCAGCAGCCAGAGGGTTATACATCAGATCCATCATTGGTTTGTAGATTGAAGAAGTCTTTGTACGGGTTAAAACAGGCCCCAAGAGCTTGGTACGCAAAGATGGACTCCTTCCTTCTTTCTCAGAATTTCCAAAGATGCAAATCTGATCCGAATGTCTATCTTCAGCGAGTTAAAGGTAATTTGTTGGTTATTGTACTTTATGTTGATGATCTGCTTATTACTGGTAGCACACTTACTTCAATAAACAAGCTAAAATCTGCCCTAAATCTAGCTTTTGACATGAGCGATTTGGGCTTGCTGAGTCACTTTTTGGGCTTGGAGATAGCTCAAAATTTCGATGGGATCACTATATCTCAGCAAAAATATGCTTCCGACCTGTTATTGAAGTTTAATATGGCTGAATGTAAGGCAGCCCCGTTCCCATTCCTCTCAGGAATCAGTCATGAGGAGGGAGATTCCACACCGCTTGCAGATTGCAGTATGTATCGACAGTTGATTGGTTCACTACTTTATTTGACACATTCACGGCCTGATATCTCATATGCCGTGAGTGCCGTGTCAAGATATATGCAGCAGCCACATGAGCTTCATTGGCGAGCAGCCAAGCGGATCTTGCAGTATGTGCAAGGTACGAGACAGTTTGGCATACATTATGCTGCAGATTCTGAGCTAGATTTCATTGGTTTTACTGATTCAGATTGGGCAGGTGATAGCATTGATCGGAAGTCCACTTCCGGTTATGTTTTCATGATTGGTCATGGTGCTATTTGCTGGTCCAGCAAAAAGCAAGCAGCCATTGCACTTTCTTCAGCAGAGGCAGAGTATCGAGGGGCAGTCAATGCCTGCATTCAGGCAGTTTGGTTGCAGGGTATTCTTTCCGAGTTTGGTTTTGGTGGCACTACTTCGACTGTCCTATTTTGTGACAATAAAAGTGCTATCAAGATCTCCACAGATCCAGTTCAGCGGCAGAGGACCAAGCACATTGAGATTCATATGCATTACATTCGACAGTTGGTGCATGACCGCACCATCATTCTGCAATATTGCCCTACTGATGAGCAAATTGCAGACATCTTCACCAAGAGCTTCACTGAGAAGAAGTTCTCTTACCTCCGTTCACTGTTGGGGGTGAGTTCCATCATGGTGGAGACAGATTGATTCATTATTATGCTTTAGACTTGAGGGGGGGCTTTCTTCCCACTGGGTTTTCCCTCTTTCCTCACTTAGTTTATTTTTCAGCATTTTTTGGATTATTGTATTGGGGTGACCTTTGGTCTTAGTTACCAGGGCCCCACATTATTTTAGTTGGCACATCATAGTCTAGCTTGAGGGGGGGTGTTCGGATATCCATCATCTATTTCGGGATACATATCTATTTCAGGATCATCTATTTCGGGATACATATCTACTTCAGGATCTTGCATGATCTATTTCAGGATATGCAGTCCAGTCACCAGTTTGATGCCTCCAGCACCTTATCCACCTTCTTCTAGCACCCGGGAGCCACTTTCCACAGAGTTTTAGCCCTCCTAAGCTGAAAGGCGCCCTCTTCTCACCTACTGACAGAGAAGGGCGCACTTGTTCACCTACCACTGCAGATTCACTCCAGTTACATTCAGTTAGCTCCGATTCTGATTGATTTCACTCCGATTTCACTCCTGACTGACTGTTTCACCTCCGATTGACCTCCAGTTCGATTAGGTGACTTGCTCTGACTCCAGTTAGCCTCCCATGCGCCCCCACTGAGCCTCCAGATCCTATATCAGTGCTACACACTTCAGTTACATTTATTATGATTAGTTAGACTCAGCTTGACACCTGGATGACTGTTTGTTGTGATTGATGAGCAACACCGATGATTGATGAGGACTCCTAGATAGAGTCAAGCTACTCCATTCAGTGATTTGAATGACCTCCTAAGGCAATTCGAATTGCTCTGTTCATTGTAACAGTTTGTATTGTAATTCATTCACCCTTTCTGGGATAGAGAGCACTGCTGCATGTTTTGCACAGTTTTGCACCATATTTTCTATGTTCATCTGTTGTGATTGATTTACTTGTTCATTAGATCTGCTGTGACTAATTTTACAGATTTGTCTTCTCGGCTTCTGGTTCTAGGACCTTCTCATTGACAAACTGCAAGAGATCATTTTATTCTAGTAAGAGAAGAACCATAGACTTCCAAGAGATGAAGTTGGAATCTCCTTCTAGACGATCTTCAACCTTCATTCCAATCATCTTAAATGCAGATCTGGACCAGAAACCCTAGTAGGAGCTAGGTCAAAAATGAAAGTTGGAATTTTGGAAAACTGACTTCACAGGTAGATGCGCCCTAGGAAGTCAAGTTGGGAAGAAGTAGGGATGAGCCAAAAGTGTGGAGGAAATAGGTTGGAAATTGAAACCCTAATTTCTACTACAGCTATACAATTAGGTCAAAAATTGAAAATTCTCATAATTGAATTCTTCCTTCACCAAAAGATTCACCCTCCTTAGAGCGAAATTACTAAGGCTCTTTTTCCACCAAAAAGTTGAGTGAAGGCCTTGAAATATGAAACCCTAGTTTCGGTAATGGCTTCTTCTCGTGCTACTCTGGTCCCATGTTAGATTTTCATACAATTATAGCATAATAATGTACTTGCATAAATTCAGTAGGATCTCTAAAAGAAAGACAAAGCACATAAACAATAACACAAGAGATTTATCCTAGGAAAATCAAATGGGAGAAAACCCAAGAACCTTAGTATAGAGATGATAATTCTGAGAACAAAGTACAATAATGAAAAATAAAAGATGGAAATACTTTCCAATTAGAAACCCCAAAATTGTCTTCTGCTTGATGCAGGTGTGAATCTCTCTCTAGGTGATGCGAACTTCACTTGAGTGGATGAGTGAATAATGAGGTGAAATTTCCCTCTATTTATACAAGTGCCTAACTGGCCTTTTTCCTAACTGGGTCGACTTCTCTTGGGGAACAATAAATAATTTAATTGTATCTTTAATTTTGCTTGATTTTCACCCCAAGCTTTACATTGTTCTCTATAGGGTTTACATGATTAATTACATCAAGTTCAACTCCCTTAGGAGGTACAATACAATAATAATATCTTCCATAGTTGTACAAAATCCAACAACACAATCCCACTCATATCTCCCAATAGAGAAATTGCATTATATTGATACAACAGTATCTATCAACGGGTCACTTGGATTCTGTGGCATCAAAGGTGCACCTCCATTTGACATGTTCAAACCAATGGTTGAATATCTCGATCAACACCTATATGTTAAATCTTCCTTGGCTGTGTAAAAAATTAATATTATGAGTGATAGGGTTTCCTTTAAGGAAAAATAGTGAATGAGAAGTTTTTCAAGATCTGATATTTGTAAGGGAGTTCTCTGGGACCAAATATATTTGTAAGGGAGTGTATGGGGGTCCACCATAGTCTCCCAGACATGAGGAACTTGGATTCCATGTAATTAAACGCGGACACATGCAATCAATACCAGTAATGCAGATCATAACTTGGGGGTGAAAAACGGATTGGAGGGAGATTTTGCTAGGGCATATTTATTATTATTATTATTCTCCTCATTAATATATGGGTGGCTATCCATTTTCCTTAAACTATGTAGTGTCCAATCATATTTTCACCACATTAAGGGATTGGTATTCTTATTGTAACATTTTATTCTAGCTATCCTTCCTATAAAAAGAAAAAAATACGGACCATACAAAGGCTGGTCTAATATCCACTTTAGAGTCCATGGATTATGCAGTTTAAACAAATTGCATGATCACAGAGATATAAAACAATTGTATCATGAACCAATATTCTTCCAGATACATCATCAAAATTTCATAACATATAAGCATAAAAGAACCCATTCAACACCAACTTGATAAATAGGTGGGGCAAAAGTGTTGTAATCATGACATGAGTAAAGAGATATGGAAGAACAAAAAAAATTACACTAACTATTTCATCAAGTTTTGAGAATCCACTATTCACATAAAAAATGTCCCAAAATTTATCAATAAAGTTTCCACCACATACTTTTCGATAAGTTACACTTTAACTCAAAAATTCCGTCCTTAACAATAGTAACTTTCTCCTATACATAGCATAAAAGGAAAATGCTCAGAATAGAAATGTTTGTTTTTCAAATCAAATTTGTTACAATACACATAGCAGCTGGCCTTATCCCATCTTGTTAATGGTTTTGAGGTTGAATAGGCATTTTCTTAGATGGTTGAGATACATGTTGTTGATGTGGACAAGAGGGAGATGAAGCGCTTGGTGTTCTGAATGGAAGCTAGAGTGGTATACCAGGATATTTCACACCATTCTTTTCCTGAAGAATACCCGAATGCTTTCATCTCTCGCAATCTCATTCAAGATTAGTATAATTAGCATAAGATGTCAGTGGCAAGCTTTTAAAGAACTATTGTAGACTTGACAGAAGATCGAAATCACTTGAAATGTGTCCAGTATCGCTTGACCACGGATACTGGTTGAGACATCATCCAACTTATGATCATCATTTCGGAACTAAGCAAGCATTTTATTATACTTATTTTGTGCATTTAAATCTCCATTACCATCCCAAGGAGATGGAAGTCCTTGAAGAAGACATTAAGAAAATAGATTTTTAAAATAATTAACATTTCTGACCAACTGAAAATCCTTCCCCTGAACATTCTCTACAATCTTATTCATGGTAATTACTATTGAGGCCTCAATAATGATATTGGTACAATCTGGGATCCCCAATTCCTTAATATCTTTAGTAGTTTTGGAATTCAATGTATCAATAACCAATGCGGTTGTATCGAGTTTTCCTTATAGTTGTTGAAGAACACTTTTTTCTTCTATGATGACCGTGGCAACTAGTTCCCATTCCTCTTGAGAAGTGACAAATTGCTTCCAATGTGTAACAATTAAATCTGAGATATGATCCCACACTAATTGCTTAGCTCCTATTAAAGGAGTCTTCCACGAATGTTTATGATCCAATTTATCGATCTGCTTTGTCAAGTTATCCTTGGCCATTTGCAGATATGCAACTATCATTTCAGCTTTCTTCTCTGATTGTCTTAGAGCCTAAAGTTATTCTTGTGGATTCCCACAATCCTTTTTTACCCGAGTGAGGTCATCCTCCTTTAGTGACATGTCAACCATTAGAACCAACAATTGATCAATTGGATCAGACAAGGAGGAAGTCAGAAATGCAGTTCCCTTGGATGAAAATAAATTACAATTTTCATCCTTTGAAGCATAGAACTCAACTTCTAAATTTTGTACATTGATCTTATATTATTGTATAGTTCTTTATATTTCTTCCTTCTCCTCCTGAATAGCTATTAATTCAGGCATTTGCACATATTCTGACACAGGTAGCTTGAACTTATGTTTCAAAACCTGAATTTATTTATCTTTTCTCTTTAGAATATCCTGGACAGGTACTAGATTAAGAGGATCTGCACTTTTCTCAACTACTTTACCCTCCAATTTAGTAATCCTCATTTATTTCTCCATGTTAACAACTTTCTCATCTTTAAGTTATTTTTCAAATTTTTTAATAGTACTTTGTAGCTTATTGATACTCATAGACGATATAAGCACATCCCTTGACAACATATCTCCGGTTAACTTCTTTCCAGTGGATATTGGCTCCAACACTACAAACTGCAATGTCCCTTTCCTATAATGAAACGCAGATAACAATCTTGGTTTTCCAGCCGAAATAAGCTTCAATGCTGGAAATGATTCCTTTTTTAGCTCAATGATGTCCTTCCTGATATTAGAAAAGAGGCATGTAAGTCCTGAAGTGCTAGTCAATTATGAAGAACTTCACCCCCCTTGCTTCCAAATGGGCATTGGAAAGTTTCCAAGAATCACTGTTGTTTGCAAAGATGACGTAGAAGCCTCCTCCTAAGGTTGCAGAAATTGAATGACGGATTGAGTACCAAGTTTCTTTTTTTGGCAAAAGGAGCTTCTTTTTCAAATTCCTGCATATTGATATCTGACATGACTTGAGTATGAATTCCATGACTTGAGTATGAATTCTTTTTGTATTGACACCTGTCTTTATTGGGTTTGTACAACTGGCGATTGTTTAGGTTGATCAACCGTTAACATTTCTCTAACCTCTTCCCAAGTCTCTAAATTTTCTATCTTATCCAGTAGTTCCACAGGTTGGTGTTGATATGCTTTCAACCCGGTATTTTCCCTTTTTGCAGATATAATCCCTTCAGAATCATAATTCCAATTAAAACTTTGTGGTATATTTAAACTCTTCAACAACTCTTCTGCTAGAGAAGGTCATATTCTGGACTCGACAATGAAGGGACCCACTTGATGAGGAACCTTAAAAGTAATGACAATTTTATTCCTTCTAAATTGAATTTAGTCTGACTTAAACCTTTGTCTAATGTATTCGAGGGAAAAAAGCCTAGGAGTCAAAAAAGAAGACAAGTGTTAGGGAGGAAGCTCAAAATAATAAATTTTGATTTCAGTGTGTTCTTCAAACAAGAACCAATATCCTATAGTGGTGTCAGGACTCAACTATAATAACCTCTTATACTCAGGCCATACTCTTTGGGGTAGTGCACCAAAAATAAAGACATATTCCTTTGACATAACCTGGTTGAAAAATTCAATGTATCTATCGTTATTCGTGCTAAGGATTACCAATTCAATAAGGACCAGGGAAACCGGTTGGTAAACTAATAAAAGAACATATATAATGAGTTAGACTGGTACCTAAAATACCTGATGCTTGGGAAACTTGAAAATTGCTCCTTGGCTAAATCTGCTAGCAACCAAGAGAAATTCAACTAGACGAGAGGTTCAGTGGTAATTCTTATTTCCAATATCAGACCCAATACTGCTTCATCAATCCATTGCTCACTATCATAACCCATGAGTTGATAGCTGAGAATCATAGTGACCTTAGGAACTTTAGAAAAGATTTCTAATTCATAAGAAACTTGACTTTGTGAAGGTATTTCAGGACCTTGGAGAAGCAATTTACGAAGGAAGTTGACTTTTTCTTCTACTGATTATTCTATGGACTTAGAAGTCAATGATTATTGCATAATCATCTTTCGTGGTACATCAGGAGGGAATCCCAACATCTTTTAAATGGATTCTGTACTTAGTGATCAAACAACTGCTCTATTATGAGCCACTATAGCATTCTTCTCTAGAGATTAAGCTCTGACACACCACTCCATCGTTTTGGAAAAATGTCGCAACCGTGGAACAACCATTAGCGGCAAACCAAAATTCCACAAGCATAATTCATCTATTCCTACTCTGAATGTTTCCTTAGTGTCTCTAGCAATTTGGTGTATGTCCTTAATTAAGGTGATTGTGTTGAAAACGTCTAGGAAGGCATCCAGAGATGGTATACGGGGACCAATGTAGCTTCTATAGCTTCAGAAACTGGAGAAGACGAAACAGATAAAAATGGAGAAGCCGGCATAGAAAAATTGATGGTGAATAAATGGGAATTGTAGATGTTAATTGCGGGAGTCCAGAATTAATAAAACCAAAAAGAATCTCCACGTTTCGACACTTCCAAATTTGAAATGAAATGAGGAGCTTAAGAACGCTTATATAAGCAAACTAATGTAATTAAGGAGTGAATTACGTGGAGGTACATTGGATCAAGTACCATGAAAGAAAACTTGCTGGTCGGTAAAAAGGGGAGATTCAACGATTGGACAAATGCCATGTGGCAAATGATTATTAACGTGACTGAAGATGTGATGGTAAGTGGGGACCCAATGAGAGTGGTTTTGAGATACTGCTCTAAATTTCCTAATAGCTTCCCCATATGCCACATGTTTATGGCAGTTTCTAATCAGGCTCACCCTCTAGGGGATAACTTCCGAGAAGTTTCCCAGTCCTGAACTAAAACAACCGTAGATCACTTCTCCATCGGGATTGTCGCTCACTAATCCCAAATGTCCTGGAAATCCAATGTAATTAAGGAGGGAATTACATGGAGGAACTGTGGATAAATTATCGTGAAAGAAAATATGTTGGTAGGTAAAAATTATGTTAGTTACATTCAGTTGACTCAGTTAAATCATCTATCTAACTCATTTAGCCTCACTTATTCTCAGTTGGCCACACATCAGGAGTTCCATTGGAATTCATGCTCCCTTATGCATCCTCCTGAGTCTCCTAGTCTCAGTTAGTAGTCTCTCTTCATGAGTTATTGTTAGTGATGGGTTAGTCTAGATTAGTTATCCTATCTCGTGCATGGAATTCGAACCCTAGTTAGGTAATTCGAATTCCCTCCTTTGTATCAATCATTATATATACGCATGCTGATAAATAATAAAGGCATGGAAATGATTTCAATTGTGCTCTCATTTTGTGATCATTCCAGCTTTATTTTTCTCTCAAATTTTATGTGTAGCTAAGCAAATCATAATGAGATTTGATTTGGTTTGTAGATATACTTGTGAATTTTTACCACTAGTAACCAACTGTGCATCATTAAAGAAGAACTAGAGAAGATGAAATCAGATTACTTACATATGTTCATGGACAAAGACGTTGCTCTTAGGTTTGCAGAAGACAAGGAAAGGGGAGTTGGGAATCTTACTCATGAGCTTGAGATTGCCGATGATTCCTTGAAGAGAACACAAAATTCTCTTCAAGAATTAGATATTCATACAAATCAACTTCCTGAGGAGTTGAGTGAGTCATATTCTTCATCCTTCATGGAAAATAGTCAGCTGTATATGGCCAGTGGCACTATTGATGTGATGGGGGAACTTGATGTGAAGGTTGAGAATGTGAAGCATTCAAGGTTGAAAATGACTAAAGATAGATGTAACAAAGAGAGTGATGACCATGTGCTTATTGTGCATTATGGGTATCTTGAGCCAGTTCCATTGGAATAAGCACTAGAGGCTCAAGGATTAGCTACATAGGATATGGATGAACACATGCCTTATGGACCAACCAACAGAAGAGTATATGCATCCATAGGTTTGTGGATAGGTACATAACAGAGATGGAGACACAAGGGAATACAATTTCTTCTTGCGTCATTAGGGGGTTGATTGATACACCAATCACTGTCTAGTCTTGTGAGCATCCGCAAAGTCATCTATTGATATTATCTGATACCCTCATTGTACGTAGGAGAACATGGGAGTTTCACCTGGTTCATTTGGATGGGACATGTGACATTAATGTGATCCATAGGACCAATGTACAAATTGCACAATAGGATATCTAGATTATGTTGGAGAGATTCATAAATATTTCTGCAAGCATTGGAAGTGGTGGACTTCATATTCGATGGGCTACTATCATTCAGATGACAATGATGATTAGAGGGATGTAGCATCAGCAAAATATTTTTAGTGGAGTGTAGTTAGAGAAGTTTGATGCGAAGCCTAGTGCACTTCTAGAGTGGATGAGAGTTCCAGGGACTCTCATGAGTGATTCTCTTTATGTTTTGAAGGATACGAGGTTGGATGATTAGGGATATACCTTGTTCATAGATGGAATTTCAGTTTGGATATTGGATTTGGGAATTCATGTGAGTGATAGACTGCTTTAGATGGTGATGATGGTTGACACATTTGTGATTGTGCTTGGTATGCTTTATTTTATGGGTGTTAGTAGAGGAGAGGTTGAGACTCACTCTTTAAGGAAGGATAGACATTCTTTGTTGACATCTAGGTTTGAGGATGATAATGGACTTGCAGTGCTTGATTACACTGAGGAATATTTGTAGAAAATGATCCTTAATAGTGGGAATAGTTCTTCCATGTAAGTCAAATTTGGATTCCAGGAGTGGAGTATGTGGACTAGACATGAGGATCAAACTGTTGTAATAAGAGTGGTGCAGCGTCACCATGGTAGTACTTTTCTTAGATTTCATGGGGCCCTGGGATTACATGGTTAGATAGTTTGGCGGCTGACATGGTAGGGAGAACCATCTATCACTTTCAGGATATTATCCATGTGGAGTAGGGTATTAGTTCCCTGAGTGGTAGACCCTATGAGGGATGGATACATTGTTTTCCCACTGTGTGGCTTGGGAGTCTTCAGGAGTCTCCTTGCATTGATAATATGCAAGGTAGTAGGGGATGCAGTATGTACGTTGCAGCTCTTAGCTGATTTGTGACCCTAATATCATGCTTGGACTCAGTTGTTTCAGGAATTTGGATTATGGGGTTGTGATGACATTTCTTCAAGATAAGAAATCTTAGGCGCGGAGGACTATAAATTATAATTTCCCATGTTTCACAAGATCAAAAAAATAATTATTTTATAAAATCCAATGACCAAGAGTCACTTGAAAAGTCAAAGAGAAATGACAAGGGGATAATTTGGGTCATGAAATTATATTTTTGAAAACAAAAATTCATGAGTAAAAGAATATTGGGATAAAATGACCAAGGAGGGTGCATTAGAGAGAAGGTGGTCCAAGGATGACATGTCACTAACACAAAAAGAATAAAATATAGACAAGAAGGTCGAATTTGGGGATTGCAAACATTCCAAGGCATAAGGATTCTCATTGTAACTCTCCACTATGCCAAAAATAGAAACTAGAGGGAGATGAAGTGTCATAGGTGAGAATATCGAGGTGGTGATGATTCCAAGGACAAATATAACTCCCAAGTTACCAAAAATAGACAAGGGGGATGAATTTAGGGATGATGGACATTCCAAGGCATGAGTAATCTCATTGTAACTACCCACTAGGATCAAAATAGAAATTGGAGGGAGATGAAGAGTCATAGATAATTATTCTCTCTTAAAAATGATTTTCTTAAACATTTTTGAGAGAAAAATTGAGAAGGATGTGGAAGGATTTATTCTCTCCTAAAAATAATAATTATTGGAGAGAACTTTTGGCTATTGGAAGTTTTATTGGAGATCTCTTGAGCATTTTTGAGCTTGGTTGATGTGCCCCTTGATATATTGGGTGATGTGCTTCTTGAATTTTTTACTAGTTTCGGTGGTGAAATATTCCACCCTAGCTGGTATAGAGAAAGACCATCAAAATATCTTCATTGTGCTTCGTTGCAGAGGATTGTGAAAGATCATCCAGGTTTCTCGATGGAGATTCATTGATTCAGATAGCGTGTCGTGTGCTTGTTTATAAATAAAATATTATTGATCTTATTCTATGTTTCAGTGTTTAATTGTGTTGGTTTTCTATTTTTCTTAGTGTTGGTGTGGTAGTTCCACTGGCGTGGGTGTTCTAATAATGAACATGCATTGAAGGGGCCAAAATGGAGCTTCTAGTTTCAATAATTCTAAGCATTTATGGGTTTTGATACCTGTTCCACTACATCCATAGCATGATTTATATTTGGTAACAATTTTAGTATCATAGAAAAAGGTTTATGTTTGGTTGAGATACAACTATTTTGGTTTGCCAATGTTGACAATATTTAATAGGAATAGGCCAAAATAAAGGTTTTAGTTTTAATAATTTTGAGCATTTTCGGGTCGTGATGCTTTTTCCATTGTGTTTATATAATTTTTTCTAGTTGGTAACACCTTTTATCTCATAGAAAAAGGTTTACATTTGTCCGAGATACAACCATTTTGGGTTTGGCAATGTTCATAGTGTTGAGAAAGGCACACCTGGCAGTGTTGAATCTGGTTTTTCTTGCATATCTGAGGTGGGATTTATCCTATGTGTTTGTTAGATGTATATTTTATATTTATTAAATTTATTTGGGTGAGGTGAAGATACTTTATAATCCATTTTCCATTGTGTATTTGTGTCAGCTGTCATTGTTCTCTGGTTTGCAATTTGTGGTGTGATAGTTTCTAGTTGAGGAGGGTGCACCAGTGGTTTTCCATATCTCTGAGGGCTATTCTATTGATTGTGTTTCATTCATATCATATAATGTAACACTTGAGAGTGCATATCTTCATGTTGGGTTCAAAATATTCCTGTGGAGGGTGCATCTATTAAAGCAGATCACTCATTTTGAGTTGTAATTTCCATCTCTTTCTCTATAAACTATTGGCACCCATTGCTCATATTTTTGTATCAGATCTATTATTTATTTGAATCTGCTATAGAATCCATTACTATTGTGTTATGTTTCCATCCATTTAATAACAAATATTCGAAGTGGTTTCCCCTAATACTGTGTTCAAATTCTAGTTGTTGGTTGACCTATGTGTAGACCTGTTAATGTGGTTGTGCAATCATAAGTTAATGTGTGTTAAAATTTCATTAAAGTTTTTTGGTTTCTGTTAATGAGATATTTATCTTAGGTAGATGTGTTTGAGTGAGGTTGGATATATTTGGAATAAAATTTGAGTGGTTTAGAGGGTGTGTAAAAAGTTTGAAAATCAAGACAATTTCTCTAGTGAAATTTGAGCTCATGTCCCTAGTTACACTTTGGGTAGATTACATGTAAGTATGAATGCTTGACATTAGATATTGGTCAATTGTTACAATCCAAAGTTGTAAAAGTACGAATGCATGATAGTGGATATTTGTCAGTGATGATAGACTTTAAAAGTTATAAAAGTACATGAATATTTTATAGTAGATATTGGTCAATGATGACATCAAGCAAAGTTGTAAAGGCATGAATGTTTGCTAGTAGATATTGTTCAATGGTAAAATTTCATGATGATATTAGTGATTGGTTAATGATTTCTTTGTTGCTACAAACTATAGTTTCCAGGGTTTAAAAGACATATTAGGGCTTGGGCTACAAACTATGGTTTCTAGGATAGGCTAGGTTTACATGCTAGGCTAGTCTAGGTTATGGTAGTTTAACTTTACTGTAATCTAATATTAAACTAGAGTGGTTTAGGCCAAGGTATGCTTGGTTAAAGTAGTTCCATTGTTTTTACCAAGCTAAGGATAGGTTAGGTTTAGTATGTGAGGTTGGAGTGGTTTAGGCTAGATTAGGGTAGGGTAGGCTATGTTAGGGATGTATAAACTAGATATGATAGGTTTGGTTAGGTTTGGTAGGTTAGGTTAGATAGTGGAGTTGTTTAGGATAATAGGTATGTTTGATTCAATACAATTGTTAGCCTGATCAAGGTAAGGATATGTCAATGGTTTAAGTAAGTGTAGACTAGGTTACATTAAGCTAGTTTACTTTAAGAGAGTTTAGGAGGTGAGGTTAAGGTAGTAACTGAGGCTGGGATAGTTTAGTCTAGTTTAGGGGTGTCTAGTGGGGTAGGATAGTCTAGCTTTAGCTTATCTAGTTTAGATTAGAAGATGATATAATAAATTTAAAGAATTTATGTTTGATTAGGTGCATTTTTCAAGGCTAATATATTAAAATTAAAGACAATTACACGTTTTACAAAATGTAATAGTTCTTTACTTGATTTTATATCAATATCATTTTACCCTCTTGTAATGATTTATAAATGAAGGATAATAATGATTACTCCACAATTAAGGATGCCATATTAATTAATTTTACGTCATCCTTAATTTAATCTTACCATGGAAACTAATAAAACATATAAGATCGCAAATGAAAAAAACATTCCTCTTGGTCCTCTTTTCACATAAATCATTTTAGGGCCCATAAACTTTGTTATTGTTTCCAAGTGACTATAATATCCTTAAGATATCAATGACTATAGGAGGACACTAGATATCATAAATTTATCTATTTCATCATGGGCAAAGTGAGGCAAAAAGAAATAACAAAAGATTATCGTTGCAAGATGTTGCATGGGCCATGAACAAGTTGGGTTTTGGAAATTATATGGATCCATTGATTATTTACATTAAGTGATATATAGATACTGAAGGGGACCATATGGTTTCAAAGAAAGAAGACAACCATTCAAATAAGGATACAAGTTCCCATACTTTATATGTTGTATTTTAAATGAATAATCACTTGGATGATATAGTACAACAGAGCTCCATTGCATGCCACATAGGATTTATATCCACTCCATTCAAGCTCAAGATTGTGTATTAAAAGAATAATAATAAATAAAATATATTTATATATTACAAAATGATAGATTGTGCCCATAGTACATAATGGAAACTTGTGCCCAAGGTAGCAAAATCAGTGTTATCCTTGCTTTTATTATCACTACCAGAATCCTCAAAAAAATTAAGCTTCCTCTTCCCTAATAATGAGGAAGACAATCAACTCCGTTGTTGAGATTCAATGCTCATTTTAGAACTCTACACACAAAACACCATTTAAAATTTATTTAATGTTTATAAAAAACAACTTATGTACACTTATTATAATTGGGATCAAATAAAACACTTATACCTACCAAACGGGAATATGTGTGTCACAATCGGTGCCACGCGAGGTGAACCTATCGATCCAACATCTTGATATTTTCCAAGATGGTGTAATTCATATATCTACGAGGCATGTGACTGTGAGGAAATAACAATAGAATCCCCAAGAATCCATGATGCTTGAGTCTCTTGAAGCACCTATTCAACCACGAGATCCAAATGCATGAGAATTGAAAAAACATAACACTCATATGTATATAGATATTTGAAAAATAAATTCATGTACCTACAACAACATCTGAGAGAGATAGTGATACATATACCTTATGCATTGATGTGGATGGAATGATTTCCTCTACAATCACAAGTTGCTCTAAGGCCACATATCTGGCACCCTACATAAAATATATTACATCAACAATTAAATATATTTTTCCTTCCAATAATATAAGCATGGTAAATGATGTTAAATTAAAAATATTTACATTTCCTACCGTGGTGATAAACCAAATTTGTATGTAACATTGAAAACTACATTTACTTCATTTTGTTGATTAGGTCCAAGATGTAGTGGAGTGCTCTACAATACCATCTAAACATGTGATTATAATACGTCAAAAAAATTAATAAAATAATATTTTATTCAACAAATCAATGTGGTAATTTAAAATATAATAAAGTAGATACATTTACCTCATTCATGGACGTCGATGGCATGAATACCTATGCAATCCAAGGCTGCTCTAAGGAAACATCAACAGTTTCCTTAGTAACTGAAGATGGCTCAATGTTTGTAGTATGACCTTTCCCATAATATATTGGAAACGCATTCCAACAAACAAGAATCAATCAAACAACTTAGATACTGAATAATGAAAGATAAATAATGATGCACTCAAATGTTTGTCAAACTTTATCTGGTAATCCTGCCAAGGCTCTATATTGACAATTGGTGCGAATTGCACAATAAAATATCCATCCCCCTCCATAAAACATATTATATCAAGAATTAAATATATTTTCCTTTCATTAATATAAATATTTTCTTTCCTAACTCCCTAAGGAATTTGTTAGACAAAGCAAAAGACCCCATCAACCCAAAACTAAGGAAAGGTGTTTATTTGTTTCCATGCTCATGTGAAGACGTATACATAGGTGAGACAAGACGCTCAATTCAGACAAGGTTGAAGGAGCATTGTGCTGATGTTACTCATGGAAGAATTAAGAAATCAGTAGTAGTTGAGCACTCATCAAAGACTAACCACCATGTTTACATTGAAGAAGCAAGAGTCTTAGCAATTAAGGAGAACTACAACAAAAGACGCATATGTGAAACAATAGAGATTGAAAAACACCCAAGAAATTTCAATAGTGATGAGAGACTTACCCTTTGTGACTCATGGAATCCAATCATTCACTCCCTACGAAACAAAAATGAGAATAAAAATTAAAAATTAAAAATTAAAAAATTAAAAAAATTTAAATTTAAAGTATCAAAATTTTAAATTAAAATTAAAATTAATAAAAATTTTAAATTTAAATTTAAATTTAAAACTTTAAAAATTATTTAAAAAATTCTTCAAAAATTTCTTTAATATAAACTTAATAATAAATAAATAAAATTAATTTAATTTTTTTTAATTTCTTTATTATAAACTTAATACTATAGGATTGTAGACAAATTAAATATAGAAAAATATTAATTTTATAACTATAGCTTAAGGTTTACAAAACAATATTTAATCATTAACTATAACATTCTTATAACATAATTAAATTAAATGATATAATGTAACAATTTTAAATAATATTGACAATATTTAATTACTTACTGAGTATATTGTAATATTAATAACATAATTAAATTAAAATTAAAATTAAAAAAATAAAATTAAAAATTTGTGTAATAATTTTTGCTTAGTTACATTAACTATTTTTAGACAATATACATATATACATTAATTATTAATGAATATTCCCTTAGATACATTAATTAATAATATTTATATGTACCTTGACACATTATTTAATTAAAGTCGGCTGTCTAATTATGTAATTTAAATTGAAAAACATAACACAACAATATAAATCATAAGAAATTCATGCAACTTTTAACTGAGATATGCTTTCTCCTGAAGATGGACTCAACTATGGAGTCTGAAACGCATTGAGAACTAAAACTCTACACGAGTATCCAATCTCCCTTGAAGATAACTGCAACCTGTGAAAGCCTTAATGAAACCATCAGATCCCTACATGGAAGGGAAACGCTGGGTAAAATTTAGCAACTGGAGAGGAAGAGGATTGGTATTTCAAAAGAAACTGCACGACTAACATTTTTAAAAAGATGTAGAGATAGTAAGATCATACCTAAATTTGCTAGAATTAAACACAACCTTGCGAAAAATAATAAAACAATTTTCGAACGCGCGAGTATGGATCTGGTAAGAAAGGAGATAAAAAAGGTAAGGAAACACCTCAACGAATTATCAGAAGACTGCCTACACCTCCACTTAACATTGAGTGCTTTAATTAATGAGCACATCTGGACCCGGTTTCACTCTTGCTTGGTTATAAGAGCCAATCGAACTGCTGAAAGCATGAGGATAACACACCTAAGGAAGTTCAAACTGCTTGAAAAACAAAAACAACCATCTCGTGCTGATGATATCGTAGGTATTGAGAGCGCTGTTAACGTGGGTAACGCTGGTAACAATTGTGAAAGGCCATCCCGTGCTGATAATATTGTGGGTAAGGACAGTGCAGACAATGCAGGTAACACTGGTAGCATGAGCTTAGGAGGTATTAGTAACACAGAATGGACAGAGAACAACGCTAACAATGCACAGATGCGAGGGTTGGGTGATAGAGAGATAGGAAACCTAGAAGATAGCAACGAAAACACTGAAACTAACAACATATCAGAAAAGAGACGGAACCAGTTTGATGTTAACAACGCTATTGAGCAGTCACAAACCCTAAATAACTTAAGCATTAATAAACCAGACATAGTTGAACAACCTCCAAACGGATTAAACAGAAAAAAGAAGATAAGCGTAGTTAATTTATCTAACCAACAATTGAATAATGATGCGTTGAACGTTTTAGGGAAAGGTTTAAGCTTCTCGGTTGCACCCAACAAAATTACGACTGAAGAATTTTTTTGTGCCATAGAAGATTCGGTAATGAAACTTCTTGAAGACACCGTCGAGGAAATAAGGCAGGATTGTGCAGTGATATTAAGAAAATCAAAACCACCTAAAAACAATTTGACCAAAAGGGAGATAGCAACCATTAAACACTTAAAAGCTAACAATGAGATTATGATCATGAAGGCTGACAAAGGGAATGCAACAGTAGTAATGAACACCATTTATTATGAAGCTAAGATGAATGAACATCTCACAATAACAAGATGCTATAAAAAATTGGCGAAAGACCCAAGCAATAAGATCATTAGAGAAGTTAAAAAAGCCATAAATGAGTCTTCATTAGATAATAACCTAAAAAAGAGACTAGTCCTGAAAGACCCTATCATCCCAATAATTTATGGACTCCCTAAGATTCATAAAAATGGTGTACCACTAAGACCAATTGTGAACACCATTGGGTCACCAATGTATAATCTAGCAAAATACCTAGCAAAAACCCTAAAACCATTGGTTGGCCACACATTTTCATACATTAAAGATTCAACACAATTTGTGGAAAATATTAGGGATCTCAAAGTTGATGATAATGACATGCTTGTAAGTTTTGATGTAACCCAACTCTACACAAAAATCCCTGTGGAAGAAGCAATCAAGGTGGTGGAAGAGATAGCTAGTAAAGATATAACTAACCTAGTAAGAATTTGTTTAAAATCTACCTATTTTACCTTTCGTGGAGAAATGTACGAGCAAACTAGCAGGGTCGCAATGGGTTCCCCCCTTTCCCCGGTGATAGCCAACTTGTACATGGAACACTTTGAGAAGAAAGCCTTAGATTCTTACCCGCTTAAACCAAAATAATGGAAAAGATTTGTGGATGACACTAGTTTCTTTTGGCCACATGGCAAGGAGAAATTAGATGAATTCCTAAGGCACATGAACAATCAATCTCAACACATAAAATTTACCATGGAAATCCAGGAAAACAACTCCCTTCCTTTTCTTGACGTACTAATCAGTAAGAAAGAAGACGGTTCCTTAGCCCACCAGGTGTATCGTAAGAAAACCCATACAGACACATACTTACATGCCAACTCACACCATCACCCTTCGCAAAAACTAGGAATATTATACACACTTGCTACACGAGCTGTTAGAATCTCTGATAAAGAACACCTTGACCAGGAATTGAAACACCTTGAGAAAACCCTCCAAAACAATGGTTACGAAAGAAAAGATATCAACAAAGCTTTCAGAAGGGCAAAAAGTTTGAAAACTAAAAATCGTAATAATGAACAAGAAGACCTAGGTAGAACTTTTCTCCCATATATCCAAGGTACAACTGATAAAATTGCCAAACTTTTGAAGAAGAAAAAGATAAAAACAATATTTTTCCCTACTAACTCCCTAAGGAATTTGTTAGACAAAGCAAAAGACCCCATCAACCCAAAACTAAGGAAAGGTGTTTATTTGTTTCCGTGCTCATGTGAAGACGTATACATAGGTGAGATAGGATGCTCAATTCAGACAAGGTTGAAGGAGCATTGTGTTGATGTTACTCATGGAAGAATTAACAAATCAGCAGTAGCTGAGCACTCATCAAAGACTAACCACCATGTTTGCATTGAAGAAGCAAGAGTCTTAGCAATTGTGGAGAACTACAACAAAAGACGCATACGTGAAGCAATAGAGATTGAGAAACACCCAAGAAATTTCAATCGGGATGACGGCCTTACCCTTTGTGACTCGTGGAAACCAATCATTCACTCCCTGCGAAACAAAAATGAGAATAAAAATTTAAAATTTAAAGTATACAAAATTTTAAATTAAAAATTTAAATTTAAATTAATAAAAATTTTAAATTTGAATTAAAATTTAAAACTTTAAAAATTATTTAAAAAATTCTTCAAAAAATTCTTTAATATAAAATTAATAATAATTAATTTTTTTTTTAATTTCTTTATTATAAACTTAATACTATAGGATTGTAGACAAATTAAATATAGAAAAATATTAATTTCATAACTATAGCTTAAGGTTTATAAAACAACATTTAATCATTAACTATAATATTCTAATAACATAATTAAAATAAATGATATAGTGTAACAATTTTAAATAATATTGACAACATTTAATTACTTACTGAGTATATTGTAATATTAATAACATAATTAAATTAAAATTAAAATTAAAAATTTGTGTAATAATTTTTTATTAGTTACATTAACTATTATTAGACAATATACATATATAGATTAATTATTAATGAATATTCACTTAGATACACTAATTAATAATATTTATATGTACCTTGACACATTATTTAATTAAAGTCGGCTCTCTAATTATGTAATTTAAACTGAAAAACATAACACAGCAATATAAATAATAAGAAATTCGTGTAGCTTTTAATTGAGATATGCTTTCTCCTGAAGATGGACTCAACTATGGAGTCCGAAACGCGTCGAGAACTAAAACTCTACATAGGTATCCAATCCCCCTTGAAGATAACATAGAAATATCTACATTACCTACAATTCTGATGCAACAAAATTGTATGCTTCATTATTTGTTGCATTTACTTCAATGTGTTCATCAATACAAAAAGGTAATGGAATCCAATCTGATACTAGCTAAACATGTGATTATAATATGTCAACAAATTAAAAAATAATATTTTTTAAAACAAATCAATTTGTTACTTTAAAATATAATAAAGTATTTACATATTGATAAACTTAAACATTCCATGAATCCACTAGTGCAATTTTTTTATGAAGTCCTGTAGAAAATTCTACTACAAAACAAGAATGGATGCGGCAACATATGTCGCTATGTATCATGTTCTTATGCTCTACTACATGTCTTTAGTTTCTCAGTTTCACTAGAATGATCATCACCATGACCTCCACTAGGTGACTTCTCACCACCACCAGATAAAGATGATTTCCCCTCAGATGATCTCGCAACAAAAGTCCCATGGTGAACCAGTGTCTCGGTCAACTGTAACAATGACCTCTATACCTTATCCAATAAGATAGGTGCAGGAGGATATAAACTTGGGGGTTTGTAACATACCAAACTAAGAAATTTAGCACTTTCAACTGAAAACTTAGCCAAGATGACCAAACTCTGATACCACTATAGCGTACACAAGTCAATATTTCAGTACACTAGCTCCACAAACCGGGACTTTCCTCAACCAAAGGTAAAGGGGATTATGGATAGGCTCTAAAATTGGTTAATGAGGGATATTGACTTTAATGGATTCACTTTTGCACCAGACAAATTGACTAGGGAGAGACTTACGCATTACGGGGAAGAGGTAGGGTAGTGCTACCCTTACATCCCAATTTGGTGGTTTAAAAGGTGATACTTGGACTAGGAAATGGATAGGACACTAAAATATGTGAGTAGACTTAGTTACACTTGGATTAGGATCAGGTTATGCTCATGGAGTTTGATTTCCAAGCATATTGACCATTAACCCTTTCAGGAATGCTTGACACCTAGGATGAGGTATTGTTTGTCCCCAAGAATTTTGTGGAAACTCCTCTGCTCTTGGTGTTCAATGAGGTGCCTCTAACAATCACATGGATTCTCAGGAACCAACTTGGGAAGGTTTGAGTAGAGGTAGGGTCATGCTACCCTTAGGAGAGAGAGAAAATACTTACTATCTCCAAAAATCATGATGGACTCAAATAAATATTATACAAAGAACATGCATGGACTTAGAATGATGTCAATTATACACATGACATCTTTCCTAGACTCTAGGATGTGCAATTGTGTGTTTTCCAGAAAGGTGTAGTTTGTAGAATAACAAGGAGGTAATTTACAGAAGGCTCCAAACATGGTACGACCTTGACCAAACTAGGAAAGGATTGCACAATTTTTCTCAATACGGACTCAATTAACCATAGCACGGCTCAATTTGATAGTTAGGTGCATGAGTCTCAGACAATTAGTCCAAAAACAAAAGATATAGCATAACAATGCATAATAGAGACAAATAATCATGGATGGAGACAATGATTGATCAACAAAGCTTCTTTATTATTAGTATGTGCCTAAATGGTCCATGTACAATGATGATGGTTGCCTCATAGCAGTATATGCCAAATAAAATGTAGCAGGAGAATAGAAATATAGAGAAGAGAAGAGAAGAGAATAATGGACCCAAAATAGATTAAGATCAAAGCAGAAACACCTACATAAAATAGAAAATGTGTGACACTGTCCCAAGAATTCAAGCAGTTATAGGTTGCATGAGTATAGAAGATCAGTTCCATAAAAAGTAGCTGACATGACCACTAGAGAGATGTAGATAACATGCATAAACTGTGATCATAGGCACATAATCATCTCAACATCAGTATTGGGGCTCATTAGTATAGTACAACACAATGAAAAGAGTTGGATTCTCAACACCACTTCACAAGCTAGGGAGGAATCTTGGTAAATAATCTCACCACCGAAGAAGGATACTCATCATGACATAGGTAGCACTAGGATCATCCCAATTGCACTAGGAAATCATACACAATATCAAAACTTAGCTTGCTCCTCAAACTCATGCACTTCTTCATATATGGAGCTTCCCCACTTGGTTGGACTTAATACTAGTCACAAAAACCATATACATGTTCAAACCACCTGCCAATAACCTCCTCCTAAGAAAATTTGTCCAATTGACCCATTAAACATAAATACCATGGTGCAATACCATGTTTACCCCAAACCCACTAGCAGAAAACCAATTTCCTCTATAAAAACATTCGATGAGGGGTCCGACTTGAATCCATGACTTAATTATCATTATTATGGTGGAATATTCTTGGTTTGACCCAATTTACCCAACATTAATATTATTTTTCCCCAAGGGTGCCTTATTTTCTAACCAACCTTATCCATCTAACCACTCTCAAAACACTCTTCGAAGATGATTTAGAATCAGACTTGCTTTGATTCCATGTTAGAATTCCAATACCATGTGAGCATTATTGATATCATGTGAGACTAATATCTGATACCATGTTAGAATTCAATGGCATGGATCTGATTCCATGTGAGAATTCACAAGTAGATCTAGAAACCAAATCAATCTTTACTATGATTTACTAAGCTACACAAAACATTTGAGAGAGAAATAAGCTAGAATGATCACACAGTGAGAGCATAATTAAAATAATTTCCAATACTTTATTATTCATCAGTATGTGTATATATAATGAATGATACAAAGGAGGAACTCAAAATACTTAACTAGGATTCAAGTTCTGTGCATGAGATAGGCTTAACTAATGCAGACTATCCCATCATTGATAGTAACTCATGAAAATGGAGCACTTAACTAATACTAGGAGACTCAAGAGGGCGCATAATAGATCATGACTTCTAGTGGAACTCGTGATATGTGGCCAATGGAGGCTAATTGAGGCTACATGAATCAGATAGATGAGTTAACTGAGTGAAAGTGAATGTAACTGAATGATCAGTGAGTTAAGTAATCAATTAACTAGTGATAACTCAGTAAACAAGGACTAACTGAGCTAACTGAGTGTGGAGGGTGTACATGTGAGTAAACTGAGGGTGAACTGGATGGTAGGTTCATGGAGGCCAGTTAAATAGGTGTCAACACTGCTAGTGACTGCATGGGACCATGGGGGGCGCACCAAAACCCTAATGATGACATGGAGGGCACATACATGCATGCATGGTACATGGGAGGCCTGCATGTGCATGCAGATGAATGCAAGAGTGCATAGAGGGAACATATGTGCATGTAGGTGCATGCAAGGATGCATGGAGGGAGCATATGTGCATGCAGGTGCATGTAAGGGTGCATGGAGGGCGTACATGTGCATGTCGGTGCATGCAAGGGTCAGTCATGACTATTAAATGACCAAGGGGAACAATGCACTACATAAAACAATAAAAATAGGGTATGCCTAATGTCTAGATGGATAGAACCTTCAAACATTCTCCACGTACAATTTTTCTTGGGTACCAACACAATGGGTGATCTGCATGGAGAAGTACTTGGTTGAATGAATCCTTTCTAGATCAATTCCTGAACTTGTTTCTTTATCTATTCATTCACAATAATTGAAAACCTTGTTGGAACATAATTCACATCTAGACCTAGTTGGTTAATAATCCTTGCATAAGGTTCCAAGTGTTTAATGTAAGTTGTTCCATGGTTTAGCTTCAAAAGTGCCTAGTCTAGGGGGTTTGTCCACATATTAGACTATTGGTTTGTCATTATAGCCAAGTTTGTTCACACGTGTTCCCATTTCCTTATTTTGCGGAGTCAAAGGTGCCCTATTTAATGCATTTAATAAGGCAGGTGCACCACTTCCCTGTTTTATGGGATAAGGTTGGACCAAGGGCGCTTATGCACTATAAATGGTCAAATTGCTCATTAATGGCCACTGCCAAAGACCTAAACCACCTAATTAATCCTCATAATGATTCCATCCACATTTATTTACTTTCCTAACTTCCTCATGGTCCTCATAGGTTCATTGGACCTCATTATGAACCAATACAAGAGTTACACTTGGCACAATGTCATAGATTGGGGGAATTACTCCACTAAGCCTAGCATTAATGTGAGCTACTCAACTCACCTCTAAGCCTCTCAATTTTTTCTATTGAGAGAATCCATATATTGTACACATGTTGTTGAAAAGTAATGTAATGGAAGATCAATCCACATGAGTGTTTTTCTCTTGTGTTCTACTTAATATTTTCTTCATATTTCTTCTATTTTCCTGTCAATGTTTGGTAAATTCTAAGTGAAGCTTTCTCTAGTAATCTAGATCCACCTGTCACACATATAGAATTTGAAAAACCTATACAAAAGTATCTTGAAAGATGCATTCACATGAACAAGATTTTTGGAACCCTGAAGTTTGATACATAATAGTTTAAAATTAGAGTATCTAATTCATTGTTTATTTTGGAGTATTTGATTCCCTGTGTGCATCCACAACTTAATCATGTCCATTATGTACATTATGCCCATCTTCCACTAAATCCTTCCCAAAAATGAAGTTGAAATGAGACTTAGGCAAGTAACCAAAACATGTCTCAAAAGGACACCTCTATGTAGAAGAATGTATGGCACGATTATAGGCATGTTGTACATAGTACAATTGTTCATCCCAAAGCTTAGGTTGATTGTTACAATATCCTTGGAGTAGGTGTATCACCATCTTGTTAACCACTTATGTCTTACCATTGGTATGTGGATGAAAAGTAGTGCTATTCTGAAGCTTAGTGTCCATTAATCCCAATAAAGTTGACCAAAATTCCTGAAGGAAGTGGAAGTCTCAATCAAATATAATGGATGTGGGAAACCCAAAATGAACCCATATATGTTGGAAAAACAAATGTGCAGTATTTTCTCCTATCACATGTTTCTTACAAGGAACCGAAACATACATTTTGCTAAATCTATTCACAACAACATATAGATAATCATGACATTTTTCAGACATAGGTAGACCTCCTACAAAATCCATAAATGCACTTTCCCATGGACAAGAATGTACAAGAAGTGGCATGTACAAACCCAATTTTTTGTTACTTGGTTTGCTAGGGACATACATGACACGTCCTTTTACATATTCGGACAAATTTTCATTCATCTCAGGCCAATAAAAATAGCATTGCAATTGAGTTGCAATTGAGCTACTGCTTTTCCTATACCAAAATGACCATAAATGAGAGAAGTATGTGCTTCTCTGATTACACTATACTCTTTCATCTCGGGGAATACACAATTTACCAAGATGATATAATAATTTTTCATGTACATGATTGTCTAATTCTTCTACTTTAGTACCACGGGTTAGTGTTTCATATACATAAGATCTTCATCTTTAGCATATTGTTCAATGTAACTTTCATGAGTTAATTATCTATGTTGTAAGACAATGGATGCATTAATAAAAGGCCTTGGTAACATATCAACAACTTTGTTTTGTATACCTTTCTTATACCTAATGACCAAATGCAATTGCTTCAGGAATCCCATCCATCATAAATGATGCGACTATTGTAGCTTGGTTTGTGATTGGAGATATAGGCTAATGATTTGTATGGGTAATTGTTTCTTTCTTATAAGATAGTGTTTCCACTTCTTCACACTTTGAACCAAAGCATACAATTACTTGTCATATGTAGGATAATTCCTTACTCCGCCAATGAAGGTCTCGAAATGGTAACAAACTGGTTTCCTTCTTTGGTGTAATCACTTGCATTAGTTTCAATCTCAAATGTTGCTTTAGACTTAGCAATGCTAGAACTAGGGTTGTACTAATATTCACTTTCAAATCCTTGAAGGCATTATGTTGTTTACAAGCCTTACAAGCCCACTTAAAGAAATGCTTAGTACTTGTCAAAACATGCAAAGGATATGCGATAAATGAAAAGTTAGCAATGAACTTCCTCCAATACTAAATTTCTCCTAGGAAGCTCCTTACTTATGTCAAAGGAGAGATCACACAATGGGTGATCCACATGGAGAAGTGCTTGGTTGAGTTACTCATTTCTTGATCAATTCCTGAACTTGCTTCTTTATCTCTTCATTCACAACCCTATACACAACTATATTGAAAGATGCATTCACATGAACAACCTTTTTGGAACCTTGATACATAATAGTGTAAAATCAGAGTATCTAATTCGTTGTTTATTTTGGAGTATTTGATTCTTCATGTGCATATTTTTGCAGTTATCTCCTCCTTAGTCGATCCTCACTCTTTCACTTCATGCCCTCATGTTTTCACATTAACCTTCATCAATGGTGATATTTTTTATGATAGTGTGATGCCATGTGTGTTATTGCTTGATTTTGATTCATAGCTAGATATTTGTGTCCCGAATACTCGTAAGAAAAAGTGGGAGAAATTTGAATAGTAAAGAAAATATACAGTACCTCAACTACAAACACTTGCATCGATCTTCTCACCAACTTGTTAAAACAATATGGGGCCAAAACAAAAAAAATAGGGTAAAAGAACTAAAGAAAAACCAAAAATCATCCCCTCATTAAAATAGTCAAAGATGTTTGTGAGAGAATTGATGTCTGAAATATGCCAATTGTCCATCCCACTTCAATGAATCTCTTCAATGCTAACCTACACGATTTTCTATAATGCTATTATCCCTGTGATGGCAATAAAAAAATGAAACTAGTTTTGTACTTTGCACACTACCTCGTAATTAAATTTGGCTAGAATTTTTATTTGAAGCTGACTTGGCCGAAATGTTTTGGGTTAACAGATAACTTGAGGGTTAAATGAGCTCTACTATGTATTAACTTAAAGTATATATAGAGTGCTGACTACTATGGCAAAAAAGACATAGATTTTCCATCCCATAACTAGAATTGATCGTTGTCCAATCGTACCGTTGTCTAATTGTCTCAATTAATGTGAGTTGACTTTGAGTAAGGAAAAAGTTAAAGTATTTTGCATGGAAAACAAAGGAAAGCAATAAGCACCCAGCATCAGACTAATTAATGTTGTTGTGGAGACTCTTACATACTCTATACTCCAAGCACATCATACTTCACGTTCACAATCCCATGCCCACTTCATGTCATCCCAGAGCCATGCCCACCATCATGTCATCATAGAACCATACTTGTATGCTCCTATGATCACAATCTGGGTGAACCCCATCCGCATGTGCCCAATAAGATCATCTTAATGGCACATCTTCATTTGAATTTTGAATTTACTGAAGGCGCTAAAGATCAATGGAAGTTGAAAATTGGATTTTGAATTTATAAACCCTCACAATAGGATTAGGCGGAATTTTTTAATACTGCAACTACATTCAAGGTTCCGTATCAAAATGCAGCCAGCCACGAATGAGAATCTCAGCTGTGGTGAATTGAGGAACCTAAAGACACCATTACCATACATCGAGAAATGGTATGGATTGGGAACAGTCCACGATGAGGATGAATTGAGGAACCTAATGTTTTGCATTGACATGGCAGTGAATCAGATCAGTGGTTCTGTTTTAGTCTTTCTACCAGTGAATAATGCTTTTGTAGTTTGCGGTAAAGAAAGAAAACTATGGCAGAAATTGATTTTCAAGCAACTAGCTGAGGATTTCTCAGATGATTTTGATTGTCATATTTGGGTGCATGTCGTTTTGTCCACAACGGATTTCTCAGATGAATTATGACAGCCGGTGTCCACCATAGTCATTTCATCCACTCCAACATTTCTCATTGTTCAGGGAAGGAAACAACGTGGTGATCCATTTCAGCCATCCTTACTCAAGACCCCCTGTGGATTAGCACATACACACCACAACATATTTTTACAAATTGTCTGCTTCATATCTGGTCTGCTTGTTTTAAAGTGGAGATTCTTTTTATTATAAATGCGTCCTTCGAGTACTATGTAATCTTACTGGTTCATATCATTTGAAGAGTCCCAACTTTGGGATAATATTCTTTGTGTATTTTCAGAGTGTTTTTCAAAAATTGCAGAGGAAATTAAGTGCAATGTTCTGTCAAGGAAACAATCTGAAGAACGATTCACATCTTAATGACGAAATATTTAGATGCATTCAATATTGGGAGACTTGAGAGTAGATAAATATCTGCACAAGCCTAGAGAGAAATTTCATAGGATCAATTTGAGGGCCGCGATATCATTCGCTTTAAGGACAAGAGTTCCGAGCGATTGAGAACTTCGGACTAGTTGGATCTTAGAGATTACTTTCCAGTATAGTTTCTCAAGAATTTAGTTCGAAACTTGAGGGACAATTCAAAGTCTCAAAAAGCTGTTAGATATTTGTGTTAATATTTGCCAAATAACCTCCCAGTCATTACGAGACGGTCCAATCCATGCCCAAAAAGAGAAACAATGGCTCAACGTGAAGCCTATTCTGCATGAGATTCAATGCTTCCACAATCAGTGAAAGCGTACAGATTCTCAAATATTTAACCCTCCATTTCTTACCTCGCAGCAATCTGACGGCTCTAGAGATCAACAACCGCCGATTCCATGCTTATTCAAGAGCATTTCTCACGCTCCAATGAAATCAAACCGATGAAAAATAAAAAATACTAAATCACGTATGTCGGCACCGATACCTTTCGGACAAGTGAAAACCTTTGTTTTGAAGTATACCTAAGCAACGAGCCTCTTCTCTTTGGAACACTCGAGAAAAACTAGGAAATCAGTGAATATCTCATGCCCGTTGTTAGCACAAATTTAGTCTTATGTGGTTGGAAGGAAAAATGGGTAAATCAAAGGATCAAGGTTTACAATGGGACTTAAAGGATCAAGGTTTACAATGAGACCTAAGGTTGTGATGAGCTAGTGAAATTTTTTATATTTAGTTGAGCATATAACTGAATTGGCAGGGCTTCTAAATTTGGCCAATATGTTGAATTAGATAGACAAAGAACTAGCAAATCTAGCAAATCTCTAAAATGGTTAATGAAGCTCTAAAATGTTGGAATGGCTAAAAAAAGGCGGACCTCCAAAATGCCCTAGTCTTTGTTAAAAAAAATTAAAAAGTTTATAGTTATTAATATAAATATTTTATTGAAATATTTATATTATTATTCAAACCCAAAATAAAAAAATTTACCACATAAAAGTCTTGGCATGAGAAAAATATGAAATTTGAAACTTTGCAAAAGTTAAAAGTTTGATAACCGTGGTTTTGGATTTTACCACGTGTTCATGATACATCATTTCGTAAGATGGAGAAGTGGTAAGGTAAAACCACCCCTTTTCAAGTTGTAAAACTACTCTCCCAATAAAAAATAATATCTTGGCCCAAGTTTTAGCCTTATGCTATAATGTCGGATATCCATAATTTATGTGGAAGATCATGTGAAAAGGGGATTCTAAATATTGGAAATATTTTAAATGAAAATATTTTCCAAGATTTGAAAATCCAAAACAATGGGAGACAATCAAAACCATGGGAAAAAACCACTTGATGGTTTTCATAGGAAAATGAATTGTTTATGGATTTTCATTTATTTTAGGAAATAATTGTTTTACCAGTAAACTTCAAACCCATGGAAATGAATTTTACACAGGTATCACAGATGGGGAGAATCGAAGTCATCTTCATAGGGAAATTTTCAAGCAATTTAATTTTCATGTCTGAGTCATCAACTTCAAAAGCCGATTCCAATGCGCTGGAGGCGAATCTGAGCAAATGAAGACATGGGTTTTTTCGAGAACATTCCCAATTACAGAAACCTCTCTCAAAATTTACACAGCCATCACCATCTGAGATATACAGCTGGGGCTTTGAAGCCTATTTTTCAGCAAATTCGCATCCTAAAATGAAGCAAATAAGTTGTAACTGTTTCTATTTTTAGAGTTCAATTAGATTTCGAATTCAAGACTAGGTACAGGTTGTCTTTCTAGATATTGATATGTAATAGACATGTAAAGGGTTCGGATTTCCAGTGAGAAAGAGACCCATTCTGGGTATTGAAGTTGCTTTAAAAAATTAATAGAAGATTTTAGAGCTAAGTAGATTTTTATCAGAGATTCATGTGTTAGTCAAAATTATAGTCTGTATTTTTCTCTTCTTATATTGTGCATGTTTACCTTCTTTGTTTTACTTCCATTATGTCACATCTTCTATGTTCATATGAGAGTTTGATATAAATTGAGATTCATATTCTTATGCCTTGATTTATCGCGTCTGAGTATTCATTTACTTCTCCAAAATCGATAGTGGATTCATTTAAATAGGTGCCCATTATTGGTAGACTGTCTTTATTTCTTTCTTTACCACTTGCAAAAGACTTTGACGGTAATGAGACAACTACCTTGCCTTTGTAAAATCATTTGTTATCTGTTGGTCTTTACATTTCTAGTTTGACTCCATGCCCAATGAACTATTTTCCTTGCTTGATTCAAAGCCCATTTTTAAAAATCTTGTTCTGATTAATGATCTAGCCACTATTCTTGAGTAAACAATCGATTACTGAGGTGACATTGGGTGATTGAATTGTATGAGAGATCCCTCTATGGATTGGAAGGGCTAGATTCTAATCCTAAAGATTGGTTTGAGGTTACCTCGGGGGTTTCCTTGATACAACCCAAGGTAAAAACCAAGTGATAACATTTTGGTGTCACTGCCGGGGAACGAAGGTTCAAATGTTCCCTGGGTCTGAAAGACAAAGTTTCAAATTTGATTGTTGATGGTGAACAATGGTCAAACATCAGCAAGGTTGTGCATCTTTCACCTGGCGACTCCATCTTCAAGAATCCAAATTTCAGTGACTCCATTGGCGGCATGATCCATAATCAAGCTTTCAAAGAGAATCGACAAACTCTACAGGGAAATGAGCTCATTGTGAAGACATGGAAAGGCATGATGAAAAGACAAGGTACTCAAGTTTAATTTTTATCCAAGACATCTTATCCTTTCTTGCAAATTTTTTCTTGTCCTTTCCTAAGCTTGGAAAAAGAATTTCTCATTGTTTACTATATTCAAAAAAAGACCATAGATTTACTCCTATATATACTTCTTTAGAAACTGAAAATGTGTCTTCATCTTGTACATATGATTTTGATCAAGATCTTTTATTTGAACCACATGACAGTAAGAATCAGCCTTATGAACTTCATGATACTAAAGCTTATAATACATCCTTTCCACATAGCTTAGTTTCTTCCAATATCCAAAACCGATATAGGCCACTTCACCTACCTCATGTCCTTCATGATTTTCCTACGAAACACTACAAATACCTTCCTAGATTTGATGGAGAATCCAAGAACCTTACAGGTGAGAAACATCTACAAGCCTTTGAGCATTTCCTTGACCTCTTTGAAGTAGAACATGATGATGTTTGCATGAGGTATTTTTCCCACTCTTTGCAAAGAGATGTTAAGGAATGGTTTAAACATTTATAGTCTGGATCCATCAGTACATGGGAAGATTTTTCTAATATCTTCCTGAGTTTTTGGGGTAAAAGAAAATATTGGGATCAATTCCTTTCAGAGTTTTATGCCGTGAAGAGAATGCAAGATGAAATTGTTTCAAGTTTCAATAAGAGATTTGTTAGTCTCTATTATAAGATGCCTGAAGAGATTCAACCACCGGAAGGTCTTTCCAAGTTGCAGTATGCCCAAGCCTTCCATCCAGATCTCTCTTATCATCTCTTGGAGAGAAGGTCTCCCACTTTACAGCAAATTTTTATTGATTCATTGGAGGTTGAAGACAATATTAGAATGTCTAAAAAAAATTCAGACCAAGACAATGGAGATAATAGAATTGAAGAAGAATTAGAATTGGTTGAGCAATATGAACAAAAAGAACTTGCCCTCCCTTCCAATTCTGTTTTTTGTGAGCAAGAAGCATATCAACCCAGTGATATACAAGAAGAGTGTTGTAAGGATTTGTTTCATGAAGATTGCAATCAACCTGTCAGAAATTATGTTAGTGGTGATTTAAAAAATATTTCAGCCTACCTATATATGATGAGTATGAGGAGGACCACTTGGATGTTGTGCCTAAAAAAACCAGCTGAATATTTTGAAAATTCTGGGACAGTTAGTGAAGAAAATCTGATTGTAATCCATAAACAAAAGTATGAAAATAGGGTGTATAGTTTGCATGCTGAAAGTAACTATTTTCCTTTGTGTTATTCTTCATTTGAATTGCTGAGAAAAAGATTGAGAGTCTCTAATCAAAAACAAAAAATTAAGGATATGAATAATGTCATGGCATTTCTAGAAATGGGTAATGAAAAGGATGAACAGTCATGCAATCCATCCCAACATATAAAACAACCAGCAGTTTGCAATGAAGAATTGAATCGTGAAGAAAAGGAGCAAGGTTATAAATGGAATGTTTCTTCATATCTTTCAAATTCAGAAATTTTATGCCAAACAGAATTTTGTTCACTTGATTTTATTGAAGAGCATAAAGGAATTTCTTTTGAAACACCTAAAAAGAATGAAGTTATAAATTCATAAATTCTGAACGAAGTGGTAGATGTTCCATTTGAAAATTATCATAGCTTTCCTTTCAAGATTCTTTTGAAGATCAGTTTGACAATGTGCAAGGGAATGTACAATTTGAGCAGCCTTGTCATTACAAACAAATGACAGAGTATGCTGAAGGTTGTCATGCTTTTTACGACCGAGTGGCTCAATACATGGATAAATTTTCCAATTGGGGTAATTGGTTGAGTTATTTCCAAAAAGATCACATTTATCATCATAATTTTTTGCCATTATTCTCTTATGTTCTGATTTTGATTAAGAATGATGAGAAAGCTAAATTATTGGATCAGTTACTTGATTGGATTCATTGGAAGTTAGATTTTACTTGATTGGGCATTGGTGCTTGGCAAAGTAGGATAGGTAGATGTGAATAAGCTCGACATGGTGGGAATTTCTTTCACCAATTTCAAGTCTGTTTTCAGTTTCAGTTACAAGTTTAGATTTGCAATTCACAGTTGCTTTTAGTTTTCAGAGAATGGATGGGTGAGAGGTTACAGGTTACAGTTTGGGATTTGTTTGTAGGATGAAAACCAATTTCATTAAATTTGGACAAATTAGGCAAATTTTGGACTAACAAAGTGTGACTTTAGACTTTGAAAGTGTCAATATCAACCTTTCTAAAGTGCAAAAACGGGTTCTGAAAGTGGAAATATTGGATTTGAAAAGTGTGTTTTTATATTCAAATAGTGTGTTTTTTGACTACTTATGAACCTTAAAATTGCACTTCTTTTGTTATGAAACTATGAATTTCAATTCAAAATAAGTGAATTTCAAATCAAAAAATGCAAATTTAGATTTGAAAAGTGTAAATTTAAAATATAAAAATGCAAATTTTTATTTGAAAAGTGTGAATTTCAAATAAAAAAATGCCAATTTTGATTTGAAAAGTGTGAATTTAAAATCAAAAAATGCAATTTCGGATTTGAAAAGTGTGAATTTCAAATAAAAAAACTGCAATTTTTTATTTGAAAATTGCAATTTTCATTTGTAAATGTTCAAAATTTTAATGTGAAAAATTCAATGTTTAAAATATCCAGTCATTGTTACAATATCAAGTCAATCTGCTAAGTTATAACATATAAAAATGGTTTGTCCCGACTTCTATTTTCCGACAAGAAGGATTGTCTGCCCCTTCTTTTCGTAGTTAATTGTGAAAACATTTATCCAGCAATTCAGTTATATCCATAATGGAGAACACAAGAAGGATCAACCGACACTTCTTACAGTGTCGAGCTATTATGAAAATCATATTGGGAATAAGAAGGGTCGATCGACCCTTCAATTTCGAGGGAATTGTTAAACTAGAACACCTTGGAATTTATAACATATAAAAATAGTTTGTCACGACTTTCGTTTTCCGACAAGAAGGATCGACCGCCCCTTCTTTTCATAGTTAATTGTGAAAACTTTTATCCAAGAATTCAGCTATATCCATAATGGAGAACACAAGAACGATCGGCCGACCCTTTTTGCAGTGTCGAAATATTATGAAAAGAATATTGATAATAAGAAGGGTCAGTCGACCTTTATTTCAGTGTCGAACTATTATGAAAATAATATGGGGAATAAGAAGGGTCGACCGACCCTTCAATTATGATGGAATTGTAAAAATAGAACACCTCGGAAGTTATATCATATAAAATGGTTTGTCCCGACTTCCGTTTTACGACAAGAAGGATCGGTCATCCCTTCTTTTCGTAGTTATCTGTCAAAACATTTATCCATCAATTCAACTATAGCCATAATGGATAATACAAGAAGGATCGATCGACCCTTCTTGCAGTGTCGAACTATTATGAAAAGAATATTAGGAATAAGAAGCGTTGGTCGACCCTTCATTTAAGAGGGAATTGTAGCAATAGAACACATTGGAGATAGAGCGGCTGCTCTTTCTCTAAGAATATTTGTACTTGCCAGCAAAGTCTTTAAAGAAAAACTTCTATAAATGTTGCAACATGTGGAACGCTTATATTGTGACACGTGGCATATTTGATTTTAAAAATTAGTTTAAAGATTGTTTAAACAAATATGAAGGAAATTAATGGTACCATTTAACATTTGGGGACTGTTTTAAGCTCCTACATTTTCTGAACCAGCAACGAGGATGTTATATGATCGGGGTCCAAATGAGAAGTATAGCTTGCAGTTTTTGGAGAAATGAGAAGTAGTTGGAGATGAAGATGGTGTAAGGAATTTATGGTTGAGTTGCTAAGTAGAAGTTCCTTAACGAAGTTTAAAATTGATACACTCCAAATCAGTTTTAAATTGATAATAGTTGAGTTGCCCCATTATTCCTCGATAATGGGGCAACTCCCTAGTAGACAAAGCAGAGAGAATGCGGTAGCTCCCGAGTAGACAGAGCATAGAGAATGGGGCATCTCCCCAGTAGACATGGAGTTTCCCCAAGGTGAGGGCTGGTTTGAATGCGTAGAGGGCCGAGGTACCAGAGTTGCATCCAGCTAGCCGATGAAGGGACTTGCGAGCAAAGAATCGAGAAGGAGCCATAAAGCCGCACATGTGAGGGCAGGCAAGTGGAAGTGAGGGATGTGGTATATTGCATGGGGCACACGTGCCATGTTATGGGCGCCTGGGTTGAGGATCCTCCCCCACGTGCCCTCCTCGTGTCTGACACATGGCCCCTTGTATAATGGTGGCGCCCGCATCTAGGGTTAATATATGGTATACTTGATTCACATAAACAATTTTGTTTCTTAAAAACAATCATGGGAAGTAATTACATAATTTAATATATGGTATACTTGATTCACATAGGATGAAACTTATGACGAATATTATTCAGCCTGCTGTAGGCCATTTAATGCACTGGCAGCAGGCATGTTGGCCTTTGGATTTTCAAGGAATCGATTGGAGTGATATGTGTACGATTAATCCAGCAAAATATTTTTAATCCATCAACACAGTGGCCACTCACTATATATAGGCTAACCATACCCCATATCACAACAAACTGAAATCATCCGGGAAGCCATGGAATTTTCTTTTACTTCCTCTGTTGTTTTATGAGAAATGCATGAGTCTTATGATTGCTCCCCAGTTCTCCTCATGATATATGAGTTTTTACCGCGAAGTATTTCATTTAATTATTTCCTGTAGTTGATTATAAGTTTTTCCTGTGAACCTTTTCGTTTAATTATTGCCCGTAGTTGATTATAACTTTTTCCCATGAACGATGGATCATTTCGTTTAATTATTGCTCGTATTTGTCATTATTGTTTCATAGTTGCATATTCTTGTTGGATGTCAGTGATTATAATTTTTGCGGGCGAATTCATGTCCTCTGTTAGAAAACGACGGCTCCATTCCATCCATATATCCATCAATGACATACCTACCAATCTCTTCCGGTCATGTTGTCAGATGCCTAACATTACAAGATGAGTAGTTCTGTGTACAAATGATGGTTCCTAACAGAGATGCAATGGGTTACTTCACAACTACGTTAAACTTTTCGTTTATTTTATTTCCCGTAGTTGATATATGGGCATTTTGAGCCAAGTCCCAATACATGGATTTGTCATTATGTTCCTTGGAGCCAATCACGTTTTCCTCCGGCACTCTTCTTTCAATAAATGGATTTGTCATTATGTTCCTGGGTATGCATGGATTTATCATTATGTTCCCGGGTATGCAACGAGGAGGGGATGGAGCCGTAAGGTTCATAGGAAAAACTTATACTCAACTACGGGCAATAATTAAACGAAAAGCTTAACGTAGTTGTGAAGCAACCCATTTCATCTCTGTTAAGAACCATCATTTGTACACAGAAATGTTGATCTTGGAATGTTAGGAATCTAACAACATGACCGGAAGAGATTGTTAGTTCTTCCATTGACGGAATATGGACATAATGGAGTCGTCGTTTTCTAACAGAGGATCTGAATTCACCCGCAAAACTTATAATCACTTAAATCCATCAAGAATATGCAACTATGGAACAATACATGTGACGACGCGCAATAATTTGACCTGACAACGTGACCGGTGAGATAGATCTGCGATAGATGGATGTAAGGATGGGATGGAGCCATCGTCACATGCGGTCGTCAACAGTTGTAGCAGTCATTGAATGTTGTTTTAGTACCAGACCATGCAGTCAACTTCTTCTTACTGGGCCAAGTAGAAGGTAGAAGGACTGTGCTTTCATAGTCAACAACGTTCTGTTCAGTCAACTCCAGTTATTTTCTGATTTCTTCGGGATGAAGAAACGGATTGTTCGTGGTGGAGATGTTGGAGGATCTTAGGTCAGCCGCCCGACTAGGTCATCCATTCGACCACTTCAGAGAACATGTCAAACCGTCATGTCGATCAATGTTAAATTGTGATTAACATTATAGTGTGTCTTGGAAGGCATGCATTAGTTGCTTGTTTTTGAAATTATACATGGAATGTGTTGAATATAATTGTACCACTAATGAAAAAACTATTCATTAATGACAGTCTATAAACTTCCTTCCTTTCTCTGTTAATTTTTATTTCCTGCAATGACAATTTGTAAATTTCCTTCCTTTCTTTGTTAATTGTTATTTACAGTAAATTATGTGTGTTTGTAAATTTCCTTCCTTTCTCTGTTAATTGTTATTTCCAGTAGATATTTTCCATTGTGTTATTCTTCATGCGTGGATGAAAGTAATATTAAATCAGAATTCATATGTTTATGCTCTAGTTTACCACATCTAAGTATTCACCAATTTTATGCTAAAATTGATGTTGGATTCATTTATGACCAATGCCCAATATTAATGAAGAACATAAGAAGGATCGACCGACCCTTCTTACAGTGTTCAACTATTATGAAAACAATACTGGGAATAACCAGGGTCAGTCGAACATATAAAAATAGTTTGTCACGACTTCCGTTTTCCAACAAGAAGGATCAGCCGCCCCTTCTTTTCGTAGTTAACTGTGAAAACCTTTATCCAACAATTCAGCTATATCCATAATGGAGAACAAAAGAAGGATCGACCGACCCTTCTTACAGTGTCGAAATATTATGAAAAGAATATTGGTAATAAGAAGGGTCGACCGACCTTTCTTGCAGTGTCAAAATATTATGAAAATAATACGGGGAATTTTTTATTTGTAAATTGCAATTTCCGTTTCTAAATATTCAAAGTTATAACATATAAAAATTGTTTGTCCCGACTTCCATTTTCCGACAAGAAGGATCGGTCACCCCTTCTTTCGTAGTTAATTGTGAAAAGATTTATCCAACAATTCAGCTATAGCCATAACAGACAATACAAGAAGGATCAACCAACCCTTTTTGCAGTGTCAAACTATTATGAAATGAATATTGGGAATAAGAAGGGTTGACCGACCCTTCATTTAGGAGGGAATTGTAACAATAGAAAACCTTAGAGAAAGAGCGGCCGCTCTTTCTCTGAGAATATTTCCACTTGCCAGCAAAGCCTTTAAAGCAAAAATTATATAAATTTTGTTGTTAAAATTTTTATATCTGGTATCCTAGGGTGACACGTGGAACGATCATATTGTGACACATGGCATATTTGATTTGGAACTTTGAGCAGACACAAAAGTATATTGTTTATATTTAAAAAAAAACAAAAAAAAAGAATGTTTATGTCTGGTTCATTGCAGTCAGAATCATTCCAACTAATAGCATCACTATCTGCATTGTCGTCTAGGAATGTCCTTTTCCAACACAGTATCCTGCTTAAATTTTCATTATCTTTATGGTGTGTTTGGGAATGCATGCATGTGTTGCTTGTTTTTGAAATTATACATGGAATCAATGTTGAATATAATTGTCACTGATTTTGTATCTACACCATTGCAATAAAAAGTAAAATGTTTCTATTTAAAAAAAGAAAAAAGAAAAAGTAAAATGTTTCTATTTAAAAAAAACAAAAATAAAGAATGTTTCTCTTTAAAAAGTAAAATGTTTCTATTTAAAAAAAAAAATGTTGGTGCATTCAACAAGTTGGAAAGAATCAAAATGGAAGACACAATTACTGAATACAATTACAAACGAGTGCCCAACAACTCATGCCATACTGACTATGGTAAAATAGCCAGAGTAGATCAAACTGAGGAGCATACAACTAGGCTAACTGCAGATAAAACCCGTGTTGACTCAACTCTTCTCGACAGGTGTTCTCACTGTCGTCAATAAGCACCAACAGTCCCTTATACACCGGTCCGGAAAGGAGTTACCATTCCCAGCAACACCTACGGAGGGTGTTGCAGGAACCAAGTTTCCGCAGTGGCGTTGAGAATATACTTTACCCACAAATCTCTTATCACAAAAATTTATCCAGATATCATCAAATTGACAACATACTATTTACTAATCATTCGCATATTATGTAAGCAATTCGCAAATTCAACATAAAGTAAACATTCACAATAACATATCCATTCTACTTAATCGCATGAACCATTATCATTCAATCCACAACATAATAGACATAATGAAACATTCACCACCGCTCAAAGACAAAGACAGAGATAGAATTAGAATACTAATCGGACATCTTCATGCATTCATTAAACTCTGCGGTAAACCCGTCGCAGGAACAGTCAAAAAATAATGTTGTGGATCCAAAGTAGACCAAAAAGAGGATTTCTCCACTATGTCTCTCTCTTCTAATCTTCCCTTAGGCTTACAGTTCACTTCTATTTATATGCCATTCAATGGTCCATATTGACCGATTCTAACAATTGAATATTGACAGAGCAGCCCCCGTAACAAAACCGCGCAAACATCCCGAGTTTGCACCGAGACTAAACTTCCAAAGACATGGCAAAATACAAAGAAAAAACAACGAGCCACCAGCGAAAAATCCATAGAAAAAATAGCGAGCCACCAGCGAGCCGGACGCTGACCACCAAGACCGACACGAACGCAGACCGGGAAGACCAATCAGGGAGCAGTGTGCTCCCCCGATGGGGAAAATGGTTCTTCATGAGGGAAGTCCCTCGAGGTATCCATGTAATCTTTCAGAGCAGACTTGAGCAAGCGAACACGGGCCGAATGAGTTTGTTGGATGCTTTTTATAATTTGGAGGGATTCACGGAGGCCGTGAGCCAGCTGGTTCCTTGCTTGAATTTCGCAAGCGAACAAGATCCTCACTGCCCATTAGGGGTTGGAGATTAATTTTCGGCCCAAGTGGGATTCGTATTCCCGGAGAAGGGATAATTCATGGTGTGCTATCTGTGCCTCTTTCAGAGAAAGAATATCTGCTAGATACTGAGCCCCCCAATTGAAGGTCTGCGGGGAAGACTCTTCCATCCCCATGGTGTGCTGTTGAGATGAGCCTTCTCCCTGAGAGCAACTCCCCCCCCTAGGTTGTGAAGACCCTACACCCCTGCTGGATCCCCTATGTCTACACGCCCTCATACGAGCAGCCATGATATACCAATTAAAAAAACTGAACCACCAGAAATCCACCCAGAAGTTCAGCCAAGATTTAAATTACAGGTCTCTCGAATGGATGTCGCCTACTCCATTGAAAATATTTATAGGAATTTCTATGGAAAGCAGGGCGGTGAGCCGACTTGACTCCCAGAGATTTTCACAGAAGCCCACACATACGAGAGGATTGCCATTAATGGCTTTGTATAGATTGAATGACTCAAAATCCATGTAAAAGGCCATCTCGTACAATTGAAAATCAATTTGCAGTACTTGCTCGGCAACACGGTACAACCAGAATTACTGCCTTCACCACGGAGGCAGTTATGCGTAAGGAAGCAATGATAGAAACGAATTGTGTAAACCGGCATCAACATAATGATTGAGGGCGTAATTTATTGGAGGCATGACGTTACAGGACGTCTGGATGGCCCCTTCCCCGTGTCATCCTCCATTACCATCCCTTTAAACCATCCTACATCTGTCCGAATAGTACTGTCATGATGGTTGATAGAGGTGTAGATGACAAAAGCTAAGCATTGAGCTGCAGAGTATTAAATGCGGTAGCTCCACTACCGTCCCTTCAAACGAGCCTACATCTGTCTGAATAAAAGATGCTGCCAACGTTCAGCGACTGACAAGGACAATTTAAAATGTTGAGCAACTTTAGCCTTTGAAAGTGTCAATATCAACCTTTCTAAAGTGCAAAAACAGGTTCTGAAAGTGGCAATATTGTCTTTGAAAAGTGTGTTTTTCAATTAAAATAGTGTGTTTTTTTACTACCTATGAACCTTAAAATTGCATTTTTTTGTTATAAAACTATGAATTTCAATTTAGAAAGTGTGAATTTCAAATAGAAAAAAAAGAAATTTTGATTTGAAAAGTGTGAATTTCAAATTAAAAAATGCAAAATTTGATTTGAAAAGGGTGAATTTCAAATAAAAAAATGACAATTTTCATTTGGAAACTGTGAATTTAAAATTAAAAAATGCAATTTCTGATTCGAAATGTGTGGATTTCAAATAAAAAAATTCAATTTTTTATTTGAAAATTGCAATTTGCATTTGTAAATGTTCAAAATGTAAGGCGAAAAGTTATAAAAATGGTTGTCCCAACTTCCACTTTTCGACAAGAATGATCGGTCGCCCCTTCTTTTCGTAGTTAGTTGTGAAAACATATATCCAGTAATTCAACTATATCCATAATGGATAACACAAGAAGGATTAAGCGACCCTTCTTGCAGTGTCGAACTAATATGAAAATAATATCGGGAATAAGAAGGGTCGGTCGACCCTTTTGAGAGTGTCGAACTATTATAAAAATAATATTGGGAATAAGATGGGGCGGTCGACCCTTCAATTACGAGGGAATTGTAAAAATGGAACACCTTGTAAGTTTTAACATATAAAAATGGTTTCTGGCGACTTTTGTCTTTGATCCTTGTTTTTTGACAAGAAGGATCGACCGCCCCTTCTTTTCGTAGTTAATTGTGAAAACCTCTATCCAGCAGTTCAACTATATCCATAATGGACAACACAATAAGGATTGGCTGACCCTTCTTGCAGTGTCAAACTATTATGAAAACAATATTGGGAATAAGAAGGGTCGTCTGAGCATTCAATTTTGAGGGAATTGTAAAAATAGAACACCTTGGAAGTTATAACATATAAAATTGTTTGTTCTGAATTCCGTTTTCTGACAAGAAGGATCGGTCGCCCCTTCTTTTTGTAGTTAATTGTGAAAAAATTTATCCAGCAATTCAGCTATATGCATAATGGAGAACACAAGAAGGATCGACCAACCCTTCTTGCAGTGTCGAAATATTATGGAAATGATATTGAGAAAAAGAAGGGTCAACCGACCCTTCTTGCAGTGTCGAACTATTGTGAAAATAATATTGGGAATAAGAATGGTCGGCCAACCCTTCAATTACGAGGGAATTGTAAAATTATAACACCTTGGAAGTTATATCATATAAAAATGGTTTGTCCCTACTTCCGTTTTACGACTAGAAGGATCGGACGCCCCTTCTTTTTGTAGTTAATAGTGAAAACCTTTATCCAACAATTCAGCTATAGCCATAATGGAGAATGTAAGAAGGATCGGCCAACCCTTCTTGCAGTGTCGAACCATTATGAAACGAATATTGTGAATAAGAAGGGTCAGATAACCCTTCATTTAGGAGGGAATTGTAACCATAGAAAACCTTAGAGAAAGAGCAGCCGTTCTTTCTCTGAGAATATTTCTACTTGCCAGCAAAGTCTTTAAAGCAAAAATTGTATAAATTTTGTTGTTAAAATGTTGATATCTGCTATCCTAGGGTGACACGTGGAACAATCTTATTGAGACATGTGGCATATTTGATTTGGCACATTGAGTATAGAGAGGTTACTGATCCTGCTTTAACCACAACACAATCAGGAAATGAAAATTCACTGATAGTAGTTTTAAGGATTAGACACATGCAAGATTACCTTGTAGTTGGAAATGCTAATTGAAAACTTAACATGAATTTATTAATTTATGTTAATCATTTGCAGAAATAAATAAATGTTTTAATTAAATAAATTCACTTAAAACATAAAAGACACATAGATCATTAGTAAAGACAAATCCAAACTGTAGATCAATGTATGGATTATTGATTGCAAAAATTAAACAGTGTTCATAAAGAATCTGAAGTGAAAATCAACATTCATGAACACTGTAAAGGAGATTAATTACTTATCCACGCAAATTACTATCAACCAATTAAAGTTAACTGATGGAAAATTAAGGGTTCAAGCACATTCAATATTGACCTGTAACTGATATGTCAATTGAAAAATTAACATCAATTATAATTTTCTGTAAAAACCATTTGCAGAAATAGCTAAAAGTTTTAATTGAATAAATTCTTTTAAAACATTAAGGATACACAGATCATAAGTAGAGAAAAATCAAAACTGTAGATCAATATAATTATAGATTGCAAAAGATTAAACAATATTGATAAACAACCTTAAAGTGAAAATCAATATTGATCAAAGAAATTTGATTAATAGACAAAAGAGTATGCAAGAGAATAACATAACTGTATTACTGAAAGTTTGCAAGAAATTACAAGCCTTGCATTAACCAGAGTATACCCAGTCTCTTCTATTGATTTTCTCCTCCAAATTCCATCATGATCCCTAGCCTACGAGAGATCTACCCTTTAAATAATAATTACAATTTTGTTACAAAGGATAAATTCCCCAAAAAACAGGAATTTAAAAAATGGAACTAGGCTAATGGCCAAGAAAATCTTGCCACTTGGCTGCAATTTCTAACAATTCATCTATATTTGGATAATTGATCGACTCAAGCCCTAGTTGGGAATCACACGTAAAGGTTTCTAGCTCGTTTTTATCTAAATTATCCCAAATACCAATAAAAATGTGGATCATTCCCTCAAAGGCAACAGGTTGCTTGAATAACTGATCCACGTCATCAATCTTGATATGCTCGAGGTGCTGGATCTTCTTTTTAGCTTCCTTGCATTGACGCTCAACCAGTTCTAGCATCAACTTTAGTGGACAAGTGCTTTCATTGAGGTCCATGGTAGGGAACTCCAACTTCTCCATGATGCTATCCACAGCGTACCATCAACTTCCGCAAACACCTTGTTCTTTCTGGATAGTATCTCCAACCTTATCATTTAGATCATGCCAAGCGCGCAACACAGTTATGATTTTCTTCAGTTGGAAACTAGTGAGAGTAGGAATATTCTCAGGTCTCTCCTTAATGGACCTCTTCCATTCCACAATATCTTCATTGGCCTTAAAGGCCTCCTGTCTTTTGGCTACCTGCTGATCAAGAGTAACAGACATCTTCCCAAAAACAATGTGAGTCTCATGGATATATTCAAGGTGTGAAACAATTCAGCTAGCAGCTTACAATGTTCATCATTGACCTTAATGGCCAAATCCTTAAAATCCAGCTGGGAAAACCTAGAGGATGTAGTGGAGGATGCACTTGCAGTTGCATCCTTACATTTTTTTTCTAGCACAACTATCCTTTGTGTATTGGCAGCATTTACAACTTATGCATCATGTAATTTAACCTGGAGAGAGGTATTTTTCAACTGCAGATATTCAAACATATCTTCAAATACCTTCCTAAGATCAGTAACATAAGATTCATGTTCCTCATTGGTTTTGGCCAATTTCTCTTCAAGCTTCTTTAGCTCTTCTTTCTTTAACTCAATCTCCCTATTCAGTGTTGTCACTGAATCATAGTTTGCACCTAGAAAATCACCCATGGCTGCAGCAACATCCAATGCTTCTCGTTGTATGTCATCAGACCTCTTGGTACAAATTATTTGATTAGGAGTAGGTGCCTCCAATCCCCCTTGATCCCTTCTTCTCTTCTTACCTTTTCTTAGCACTGACTTGGAAGCTCTGCTGTAGAAGTAATCCCCAACAGGGACTACAATGTCTTCTTCAAACTCAACTACCAATTCAGTAAATGATGAAGTCACATTTACTGTTGAAACTAATGAAGATATCTGAGTAGTAGAAGGAGCAGGTATAGACATAGTTATTTGGGAAGTAGTTGGGGTGGAAGGGATATTTTGAATAACTGTTGGTACAGAAGTTGGGGATGGAATTGAAGTGAAGGCTTCAAAAAGTGGAACTTGGATATCATCAGCTGGTAATGAAGAAGGAGGAACTGGAGTCTGCTCATCAATAGCTGGTGGTGATAAAATGAATGGAGGTGATTGCAGAGGGACAGTCAAAGACTGGATCTCTGCAATAGTAGATGGAAAAATAGAAATTGGAACCGAGATGGATGGGAATGGAGTAGTGATGGTAGTTAGAGTATGAAAAAGATGGGATATGGGGAATGGAGGTGCTACCCTAGATGACAAAGTTGAAATAATTTGAATAGATGGAAGTAGAAGTGCTGAGGTTGTGGTGTCAGCAACAAGGGTAGTTTCAAGAAACTGATGGTCTGGGACAGAATCATCCACTTCAATAGCATTCAATAAATCTGTAATTATTTGTGAAGTTTGAGTTACTTACTGAATCATAGGCACAAAAGAATGTACCTCATCTTCAACATCATTGTCACTAATATTGAAGGTAGGGATTTGAGATGCAGAAGTCTAATTTTTCTTCCATTTAGCTGGCTTGGTGACAGTCTGAGTAACTGCAACAGTCACTTGAATATCAGCAGTAAGCTTAGGAGCTGCAACTACTTGAGTGTCTAGTATCGAAGTCATCTGAGCTAACTTCTGCTTTGATTGCTGTGATTCTTGCATCAATACCTTCGATTGTTCAACAGTCTTTACCTCTCGAGCATCTTCCATGAGACCTTTTCCTTTATCCCCTCTACTGCAGGTCAACATTAGTGGAGTAGGTTCTTTCTGACCTTCTTTCTCCTCTCTATCCTTTCTTTCTTGTTCAATTAGGTTTAGTTCCATTGCTCTGCAACTCAAAACCGTAGTCTTAAGGTCATGCTGATACTGCATGATATGGTTATGTTCATCTTTACTCTTAACCCTTGCCAAGACTTCATCAAAGGTATTTACTCCCTGGTAGATGGAGTCATCAGAAATTTCTTCATGAACAAATCCACCCCTCACATGGTTGTGCTTGAAATGGGCATCTAGAACACCTTTAGGATCATGTCTTCTTTTCGTCAAAGAACCCAATTTTAAAGAAGCAATTTTGTCACCCAACACTATATCCCAAGTTGAATTTGGGATGGCCAATGGCCCAAGGTTCAAGGGGAACTTAGGCCACGCCTTCCTCTTAGGACCACTTAGCTTTAAATACACACCATCGGTAACAATTTGATAGGAAACCTCTTCAATGACCAATCTGTCAGAAACAATCCTAGGTAGCGGATGAACAATACTGCCTCCCCAAACTCTAACATATGAGAAGGATTTACACACATACCTGTCACCAATTGTGGCAATGAAGGTTCTGGCATCAATTGAGAAAGCAGAAGCCTGTTCTCTAAAGATTTTGAAGTAAATAATTCCAAAGAAGTGATCACAAATGTCATATATGAAAGGAATATAATTGCTCTCCCATAATGCTGAATGATAAATATGGAAAGGAGGATCTGATGGATTCCAATTCCATCCCATGCTCGGATATTAGAATTCTGCACAAAATATATCAACGACAAAAGCTGGAAAGAAGAAATGTGGCTTCTTCACAGTCGGTGCCTTCTGATATGCTTGAATGGTTGTTTTGAGTTCAAAAGACAAGATTGACGCCCAAGGAAACGACTCACCAGTTGTTAGAACATGATGGGATATAGGATTCTACTTAGCTTTAAATACAGAACAGCTTGGGAGTCCATAGATTCTGCATAGCATGGCAGCCAATAGGGAATAAGGTTCTCTAAACCAGGAAACCAGGTACAAGTTATCATCCCTACGGATGAAACTGTCAGGTTTATTCATCAATGACTTCAACATTTCATTGAAATTGTACCTGGTCTTAGAAGATTCCATGAACTCAACGTTAAGGGGTTGCATAGACCATTTAAGAGCATAAGCTCTGATGAAATCCATAGGGAGGAAGGTATCCAATTGTGACCTTGCACTGTCATTAAATGACCAGTCTTTAGGGTTAGTGTGGTCCACAATCCATTTAACCACATTAGTATAAGGCAAGATAACGGGTCTGGAAGCAATGGAATGAAGCTGGGAATCCCTAATTTTCTCATACGCCAGTTGGTCATTCTGAATGTTTGATAGGTCATCATTATCGAAAATTGAATAGATTCTGGACCAGTCTAGCTGATAGGTTTCAGTGATTTTATTACTAGTGTCCGAGAAAATACCAAACTTTGGGTCTTTGTTCCGTAAATCCTTCTGAGCAGTTTTACAACGTGTATTGCTAGACATGTTTGAAATTGGAGGGTTTCTGATAAATGAATGAACAAAAATAAAAAACAATTCAAAATATCGAAACAGTAGATAACTGAATAAGAGGAATGAGGAAAACCAACCTGTTTTAGCTGAAAGTAACGGGTAATAGACACGGTAAAAAATTCGCAGTAAAATTCAAGCTGGGAGGTAATTTCCGAAAGTAAAAATGACAAGGAAAAATAGGGAAAATCAAATATATATTGCTTTTCGACGGGCCAAATCTAGACCGTAGGATGAAAACGAATCAACGATTGAGATTAAACCTTGCGGAATGCAAGGTCAAGTTGCGGGAGTTTTATTTTGGAACTATGTACATTGTTCCCTCAATCTGCAATCTACAATTGCAGGTTGAGGGTTGCAGGATCGCAACCTAGAAAACCAACAATAGAAAAGTTTCTGCAATCCGCAAATGCCGGTTGCGGGATGCGGGAGCACAAACAACCTTTTATAATTCAAATAATCTTTCACAATCTGCAAGTGCGGGTTGCGGGGCCACACAACATACCTTATTACTTGAACCACTTTTCGGCAATCCGCAATTAAGGGTTGCGGAATGCAAAGTTCAAAAGCTATTTACAAAGTCTTCCCGCAATAAGTAATAAGCAGGATTGTGGGATGAAAACAACTTGGTGGAAAAACTCAAAGCTTCCCACAACTTCAGAAAAACAGTAAAAAACTGGATAAACTAAACTTCATTTAAATCATCCAGTGTAATCTCATCCACGGGATCAAGACAAATCGATGGTTAAAACTTAAACATGAAGGAAGGAAAAGAAAGGTTGCGGGGTTTTATTTCATAAATGTTCTAAATTTTAATGTGAAAAAATGAATGTCTAAAATATTCAAGTCATTGTTAGAATAACAATTCAATTGGCTAAGTTTTAAGATATAAAAATGGTTTGTCCTGACACCCATTTTTCGACATGAAGGATCGGTCGCCCCTTCTTTTCGTACTTAATGGTGAAAACGTTTATCCAACAATTCAACTATATCCATAATGGGGAACATAAGAAGGATCGACCAACCCTTCTTGTAGTGTCAAAATATTATGAAAAGAATATTGGTAATAAGAAGGATCGACCGACCCTTCTTGCAGTGTCGAACTTGTTAAGTTTAGCCTAATTTCACTAGCAAGATCACTGAAAGAAACACAATCACAAGATAGACAAAGATTTACCCTGGGAAACCCTCATGGGGTAGAAAACCCAACAAAGCTTTTCCTCAATATATATAATCAACCAAATACAAGATGTAGTCCAAGACTAGAGCTCCTTCTCCTCCTATGCAGACCTCTCTCTCACTTGTGCGCTACTCCCAAGTGGATGAATGAATGAGATAAGTGAGGAACATCCTCCTCTACTTATACTCATCTCTGAACTGAATTTTACCCTAATGGGGCCGACCTCTCTTAAGAGAGTCTAGTAACCACTAATAAACTAACTCAGGGCCGATCCCACTTGGGGGATCTAATAACCCTAGTTACCACAATCCATCGGAGGAATAAACATCTCCGGATACATAATAAAGTCCCATCGGAGGAATGTAACATCTCCAGAATAATAGGATACAAATATAATATTCTTAGAGGTTACAATATTTCAACACTCCCCCTTAACAAGAAGGATATTATAACAACGTCTGCAGGAGCAAGGAGTCATCAACTACATAATACATGATACATCTATAAATCATTGGAAGCTTTCTTCAGTAACTTAATTAGTTACTGGAACAGCTTCAAGATCTTCAATACTAGAACATCAACATCATCAGTATTGAGTCTTCATCTTCTGCAGCACTCAAACAACTACAATAACATCATCATCTGGATCCTCTCGATGATCAGCACGATCGTCAGCATCATCATCACACGATCGTCAGCATCGTCATCTCACGATCATCAGCATCGTCATCTCATGATCATCAGCATCGTCATCAAATGATTATCATCATCGTCATCACACAATCATCAACATCGTCATCATACGATCATCATCATCGTCATCAACTGGATCCTCTCGATCAACTGCACAATAGTAGCATACCCTACAATACACATGATCCATTTAAGACACCATATCATGTCTAGGGACGATGCAGTCCACTCGTCAACTTAGACAAAGCCTAAGGACCACTCTCAGAGACATCTTTCTGCTGATCAGTTTAGGACTGAAGTCCAAGGATGATACAATCCCCTCACTCTCGGAGACATCTGTTTGCGGATTAGTTTAGGACTGAAGTCCAAGGATGATACAATCCCCTCACTCTCGGAGACATCTATCTGCAGATCAGTTTAGGACTGAAGTCTAGGGATGATACAATCCCCTCACTCTCGGAGACATCTGTCTGCGGATCAGTTTCGGATTGAAGTCCAGGGATGATACAATCCCCTCACTCTCAGATACATCTGTCTGTGGATCAGTTTAGGACTGAAGTCCAAGGTTGATACAATCCCCTCACTCTCGGAGACATCTGCCTACGGATCAGTTTAGGACTGAAGTCCAAGGATGATACAATCCCCTCACTCTTGGATACATCTGTCTGCGGATCAGTTTCAGACTGAAGTCCAGGGATGATACAAACCCCTCACTCTCGGAGACATTTGTCTACGGATCAGTTTAGGACTAAATTCCAAGGATGATACAAGCCTCTCACGTCCACTACGGACCATTCATCAACCTCATCATCGGGATAGGTAGCCTCACCATCGACCTTGTCGTCGAAATAGGTAACCTCATTATCGATACAAGTATCCACACCAATACAGTATCCACATCGATGATATAGTATCCTCATCAATATAGTATCCACATCCATGATACAATATCCTCATCAATACAGTATCCACATCAATGATACAATATCCTCATCAATACAGTACCCATGTCAACGATATAGTATCCTCGTTAATACAGTATCCACATTTTTTACCTTACCATCAATATAGGCAATCTCATCATCGATACAGGTATCCTCACTGATACCAGTATCGAAGTATCATCATCGACCATATCACTCCCCTTTTTGAGGAGGGTCCTTCTGAACTACACCAAGCTTGTCTCGAAAATGTTCAAACTTTACTCAAGATAGAGGTTTGGTCAATACATCCGCAACTTGTACATCAGTGCTCACATACTCGAGATTGACAGCTCCTTTTTGCACCATATCCCATATATAAAAATATCGGATCTCTATGTGCTTTGACTTATCACGGAACACCGGATTCTATGTCATCTTGATACAACTCTGGTTGTCACATAGGATCACAGTGGGGTCCATATCTAAGTCAAACAACCCTGATAATAACTTCCGAAGCCATACCGCTTCACAACCAGTAGAGCAAGCAGCTATATATTCTGCTTCAACTGTGCTGAGAGCCACACTACACTGCTTCCTACTACACCACGAGATCATGGCAGATCCCAGACAATAACATCCTCCTGATGTACTCTTTCTGTCTGATAGGCTTCCTTCCTAGTCAGCATTTGTGTAGCCATACAATCTGAAGTCATGATCTCCAAGGTAATATAGACCAAAATCTATTGTACCCTTTAGGTACCTCATCACATGCTTTGAAGCTATCATGTGAACACGTCTATGTTCCACTAGATATTGACTCAGGGTGTTCACAGCAAAGCATATATCTGGCCTAGTGTTTGTCAGATACATTAATGATCCAATACTTTTTCTATACAGAGTTACATCCACTAAATTTGATGATTCATCTGCTAATAGCTTCAGGTTGGAATCCATGGGAGTGGCAATGGATTTACATTCCAACATATCAAATATTTTCAATATTTCCACAACATACTTTCCCTGATTGAGAAATATTCCTTTTGGACCTTGCCATACTTCCAGACCTAGGAAGTAGTGCATAAATCTGAGATCTTTCATCTCAAACTCTAAAGAGAGCTTCTTTTTGCATTCGACAATCTGCTTCTCATTTCCAGTCAGAAATAGATCATCCACATACAGCAACAAGATGACAGGTTCATCATTCATAACTTTGAGATAAATATTAGGATTAGCTTTACTCTTGGTAAAGCCCAAGCTAGTTAAGAAACTGTCAATCCTTCCATACCAAGCTCTGGGAGCTTGTTTCAACCCATACAGAGCCTTCTTTAGTTTGCATACATGGGTTGTTCTATCTTCCACCTCAAATCCTTATGGTTGTTCTATGTATACTTCTTCTTCAATTACACCATTCAGGAAAGCTATCTTCACATCCATCTGGTGTAATTTCCACTTCATCATGGATGCAAATCCCATGATGGCTCTAATGGAAGTGTACCTTGCAACTGGTGCAAATGTCTCTTCATAGTCAATTCCTTCTTTCTGAGAGAATCCTGTGGCTACAAACCTTTCCTTATACTTTTCAATATTGCCATGTGCAGCATGCTTTATCTTGTATATCCATTTGGAGGATACCACACTCTTGTCCTTTGGTTTGGGAACTATGTCCCAAACATCATTCTTCATTATTGACTGGTATTCCTCTATCATTGCTTGTACCCATTCTTTCTTATGAACTGCCTCTTCATAACTAGTAGGTTCTTGATCTACAAGATTACACATCAAAGCCACATAGTTGGAGAATGGCTTTGGTTTCTTTCTCACTCTAGAGGAGACTTCTAGAGCTCCATACTTTTCATCTCCTAGTATAATGTCTCTATCCCATGCTGGCTTTCTTTTTCTTGAAATGTTTGTAGTGGGGGGTTCTTGTGGTTCTAACATGTCATGGACTTCAGGAGTTTCATCTTCAGGAGATGGTACAACTTCTGCAATTCTAGGAGGTGCATATTCTTCATATACTTCTTCATATTGGCACATACTAGACCTCTTCAGATCTGCTTCTTCATCAAATGTCACATCCCTACTAATTTCCATATGATGGAATCCTGGGAGGTAAATCCTGAATGCTTTGGATGTTTCACAATACCCAACAAATATTCCCTTCTTCCCAGAAGGATCCAACTTAGTTCTCTTTTCCTTAGGTATGTGAATATACAAAGGACACCCAAATATCTTAAGGTGACTTACCTCGGGCTTCTTTCTTGTGAATACTTCTTCTGGAGTCTTCAATTCAAGGGAACTGTGAGATAGTCTATTTTACACATAGACTATTGTCCTGGCTGCTTCAGACCATAAGTACATAGGTAAGTCTTGATCATGTAACATTGTCTTTACTGCTTCCATGATGGTTCTATTCTTTCTTTCTGCAACACCATTTTGTTGAGGATTGTAGGGAGTGGTTAGTTCCCTCTTGATTCCAGCTTCTTTGCAAAAGGCTTCAAAATATTTTGAAGTATATTCTCCACCATTATCAATCTTGAGTGTCTTGATCTTCTTTTCTGAAAGGTTCTCAATCAAGGCTTTGAACTACTTGAATCTTCCAAAGACTTCATATTTTCCCTTCAAGAAATATATCCAAGTCTTTCTTGAATAGTCATTAATGAAAGTTAGGTAGTATTCATATCCACTCAAGATGTGGTGGGCATGGGACCACATACATCTAAATGGATCAATTCCAAAGTACTTTTAGTCTTTGTTTCACTCTTTGGAAAAGGATTCTTCATATTTTTCCCTTTTGCACAACCCTTGCAATTGCCGTCATGTTCAATCTTTAGATATGGTAGTCCTACAACTACTTTGCTCACATGAGGTAGTGCTTTGCAATTAATGTGGGCAAGCCTTCTATACCATAGCTCACTAGGACTAGTGGCTTCATGAACAAGGGAAGCTTCTGAATGACCATTGAGTTTGTATAGACCTCCTTCCTCTTCACCAATGACAATTGCATCCTTAATAGATTTACCTTTGGACCACATGAGTACTTGTCCATCAATGAATGCAACCCTATAACCTTTCTTATCCAAATCTGAGATGGAAAGCAAGTTCTTCTTAAACCCTGGTACATACAATACTTCCTTCATCGTCATGGGGGCTCTAGAGTCAAGTTTGTAGTTTGCTTCACCAATTCCCTTGATGGGATATTGATAGTCATCTCCTAATGACACTTTCTGTGGGGAGGTCTTCTCTTCCATTTTTGAAAGATTTTTCTTTTGTCTAGTCATGTTCTTTGAAGCACCACTATCAATAAGCCATGTATCCTCTCCGGGTATTATGGATCCAGAGAGTGCAAAGAATAGAACATACTCTTCTGCATCTTCTTCTTCATCTCTTCTAGATCTTCTCTTGAAGAAGGGCCTTTATTCCTCTTCTTCTTCTCTTCTAGATATTTTCTTGTGAGGCCTTTCTTCCTCTTCTTCTTCTTCTTCACTATCATCTTCTGCAAGATGTGCTTGATGTCTTTTATGGTGAAGATCTTTCTTCTTCTTTGAAGGACAATGTCTAGCAATGTGTCCTATTTTGTGACAATTGAAACATTGGAAAGAAGAGTGTTTTCTTCCCCTTCTCTTCTGAAATCTTTATGGAGATTGAGACTCCTTGTGACTATCCTTATTGAAGTAGGATTGATTCCTTCTTCTCTTGGTGTGTGTGGCCAAGGCTTGGTCATCTTCTTTGAGCAAGGATTCTCTGTTGGAAACCCTAGCTTCTTCTTGAATGCAATCCTCCCATACCACATCAAACTTCATACTTTCTTTTCTGGCACACATAGTTTGGATGAATGACTCCCAAGGTCTAGTGAGACCATTTAGAGCAGTCATGACAAGTTCATCTTCATCAAGGGTATCTTCAATAGCATCTAGTTATTCCTTGAACTGGGAGACCCTTGAGAAATAGTCTTGAACATATTCTCCTTTATTAATCTTTGTGCTCTTCAATTGAGCTCTCAGATTCATCTTCCTATTGATGTTCTCTCCCTCATACATTCTGGAAAGGGCATCATACATTTCCTTTGGAGTCTTCTTGGATGCCACTTGGGGAATCAAGTGGTCTTTTATAGAATCAACAATGATTCTCTTTGCCCTAATCAAGTCCTTCCTATACTTCTCTTTGGCTTCATCTTCTTCTGGTTATGCACTCTCATCCTTGATATATTGGGCAAGATCATTCTCTTCAAGAATGAGACTAGTCCTAGATTTCCATGCCAAGAAATTCTCTATACCCTCTAGCTTGTCTTCAAGCTTAGTGCTTGGAGCCATCTTATTCAGGGGGGTAGAAAAATTGAGGTTTCTCAAGAGATAGAATAACACTTACCAGGAGATGTGCTTGAATGAGTTGAGATCTGGTGTGTTCTAATTTTGGAAACTTCAAATTTTTACCTTCCGGATCTGCAACAGAATTTCTGGTTTTTTGGTCTTCTATTTTGCGGATTTCTGGTGCACAGGTTTGCAGCTTTTCTGGTTCATTGGTGCATAGGTGCGCAGCTTTTTTGGTTCTCTGGTTTTTTGGTTTTCTACACTTTTGGTCAAACTAGGGTTTGACTTTCTTGAAGTTCTACTCAACCAAAAATCTCGATCTAGGGCTCAAAACTTCGATTTTGAGGAGGGCTATCTAGCCATCCAATTAGAATTTCAGGATTCCAACTTTTTGCAGAAACCCTAATTTTCACCGTAGGAGGAGAGAGGTATTTTCACCTTGTGAAAGATGTCCTATTCAGGCTGGCTCTGATACCATGTTAATTTTAGCCTAATTTCACTAGCAAGATCACTGAAAGAAACACAATCACAAGATAGACAAAGATTTACCTTGGGAAACCCTCATGGGGTAGAAAACCCAGCAAAGCTTTTCCTCAATGTAGATAATCAACCAAATACAAGATGTAGTCCAAGACTAGAGCTCCTTCTCCTCCTATGCAGACCTCTCTCTCACTTATGCGCTACTCCCAAGTGGATGAATGAATGAGATAAGTGAGGAACATCCTTCTCTACTTATACTCATCTCCGAACTGAATTTTACCCTAATGGGGCCGACCTCTCTTTAAAGAGTCTAATAACCCCTAATAAACTAACTCAAGGCCGACCCCACATGGGGGATCTAATAACCCTAGTTACCACAATCCATCGGAGGAATAAACATCTCTGGATACATAATAAAGTCCCGTCGGAGGAATGTAACATCTCTGGAATAATAGGATACAAATATAATATTCTTAGAGGTTACAATATTTCAACAGAAGTATTATAAAAATAATGTGGGGAATAAGAAGGGTCGGCCGACCCTTCAATTAGGAGGGAATTGTAACAATAGAACACATTGGAGAAAGAGCGACCGCTCTTTCTTTGAGAATATTTCCATTTTCCAGCAAAGTATTTAAAGCAAAACATTTATAAATTTGGTTGGTAAAATGTTGATATCTAGTATCCTAGGGTGACATGTGGAACAATCATATTGTGCCATGTGGTATATTTGATTTGGAACATTGAGTATAGCAGGGTCGCAGAGACACAGGAAGGGCTTCCATCACCTTTTCCAGCAGAGTCATCCTGGACCGGGCTTCGACTTACAATCGCGTGCTGGCTCCAAGAGAAGGTGGCGTCGAGATTAGCTAGACTTTTTTCCAAAGCAATGAGCTTGGCCTTGGTGGCCAACATTTTGTTCCGAGTAGAACCCCAGTTTCCCAGCATGTCGTCCAGAATCTTCCCCAACATATTCTTCATGAGCCAGTAGTGATTTATTGAACCACCATTGGAGCCGGAGGCCAAGTGATCCGCCACTATAATGGATAATACAATAAGGATCGATCAACCCTTCTTGGAGTGTCGGACTATTATGAAAAGAATATTTGGAATAAGAAGGGTCGGCCGACCCTTCATTTAGGAGGGAATTGTAATGGTAGAACACCATGGAGAAAGAGAAGCCACTCTTTCTCTGAGAATATTTCCACTTTCCAGCAAAGTCTTTAAAGCAAAATGTCTATACATTTTGTTGTTAAAATGTTGATATATAGTATCCTAGGGTGACACGTGGAATGATCGTATTGTGACATGTGGCATATTTGATTTGGCACACTGAGTATAGGGAGGTTACTATTTTTTATTTGATTTGGCACATTGAGTATAGCAAAGTTACTAATGCAGGTTTAACCACAACACAATCAGGAAATAAAAATTCACTCATAGTAGTTTTAAGGATTAGGAACATGCAAGATTACCCTGTAGCTGGAATGCTAATTCAAAAATTAACATTAATTTATTAATTTATGTTAATCATTTGCAGAAATAGATAAATGTTTTAATTAAATAAATTCTCTTAAAACATAAAACACACACAGATAATGAGTATATACAAATCCAAACTATAGATCAAACTAATCAGAGGTAGGAGGCAGGATATGATTAAACATGACAGTGCTTTGCAAGGAAAACTAATCCGAGGAAAGATAGCCACCCGCTCACAGTCAAAGAGCTTTTGTTTGGTGATTAAAGAAGAAGATATGAACAAACCATCAATATAGAGCTTATGATAATGAATTCTATACCGACTTTAGCAGAAAATGGTAGTGGATGCTTGAAAGGAAAGCAACAGAGCATAATATTTATGACTTATGTCCTGATACAACACTTATCCAAGCGTGAAAAAACATAACAGTATGAATTAAACAGTGAGAGAAACATTCACATAAGAGAAGAAGTAAACAGACTGTAAGACGAATAACACAGGAATCTCTGATAGAAAACATTGCTCGACCTAGCTAGATTTTATTAAAATATATCTCAGAGTGCTTAATAACACAGGGAATTCACGAGTCCAACAAAAGTTTCCAACCCTTTATCCTTCTATTACATTGCTTACATAGATGCTCAGAGCCTTTCGGATCGAGCTGCCTCAACAGGAAGTTGTTACATTGTAGGTGACACCTATTCAAACAGGTTCGCCACCCTCAGGAATTAGTTACAACAAAATGACAATGCTGGTAAAAATGGCTCAATTTCCTTTTACAAAATTACTGAGCATTTTTACCGAAAAACAAAAAACTCTAACAAAATAAACCAAATGCTTCAGCGAATATTTCCTCCATGCTGCTATCCCATGATCATCGAATCTTCAGCGATTCAATATCAACTTTCCCTTCCCATATTTCTCAACGAGCTTCCATAGCTCGGCAACTGGCAGCTCTGAGGTGGCCAATTCCTTCATTAAGACTCAGATCTCAATGTGGTCCCTATAAGAGTAGCTTTGTAGATGTGCACTAGCCTCCTTGAACATCATGCTTAACTCAAAATTCTTTACCATTTTCTCCACCACTATCTTCCCTGATAGAAACTGATCCATACCTGCAAAATCGTTGAAATGCACTTTATATCCTGCTAATTTCTTCTGATATTCTTCTTTTGTAGGCATTGTTCCATCCTCCTCCCAAAAGAGAGGTAACCCTTTCTTGAACAAAGGGTCAAACATGTCTTTGAAATACTTGATCTGCTGTGCCATGACATCTATTTTAGCTTATATAGCCTTTACCTACTGGTGCTTGTGCATCACTTTTTTGGCTCTAATGATGATGGAAACCCTATCTGTTACACCAGTTGTCTTGACCTGCTCCTCAGATAAGCCATTCAGGAATTCGATGGCATTCTCAGTATACTCTACAGGTTTTTTTTTCAATTTCTCATTTGCTGCTACCACACTAATATTGGCTAATTTTATCACTGTTTCCTTGTCCAAGACAAAATCGAGGAAGGGCCTCAATTTTCCTGCTTCTTCAATAATTCCATCCCAGATGACCTTCCTGGCCTCTAGCAAGGAAGTTTTCCCTGTAGCTTGTCTTGCCAGCTCATCATATTTACCCTGCAACTCTTGGTGCTTGGATTCCCAAGCCTCCTTTTCTCTTTCTGCATTATCCTTCAATGTTTTCAGATTCACATTCTGCTTTTTTAATCTTGTTATTTCCACGTCTTCCATACTAGCTTCGGCTATAGCCCCTACCAGGGAGAAATCACCACCCTCTATGGATGGTGTGGCCATGCTTTCTACTTCTTTCTCTTTCTGTTGCAGTCTCTTCTCAAGCTCTTCCACTCTGGCCTTTGAGATTTTCTCACTTGCCACCACAGTGGCTATATCTATCTGCCATTGTTTTTCCTTCGCTTCAAGCTTCAATAGCTTGGCCCTACAGTCTGCAACTTCTCCTTCTTTTCCTCCAGTTCTTTTAGCTCAGAGACTACTACTAACTGGGTAACGGGGATTTTCAGCCCCTTTTTTAGAGATTGGATGATGTTGTCTTTTTCGTTGAGTAGGTTTTGAATAGTGGCTCTTTTATCAGGCTGGCCCTCAGTGGCCACTATGTCACCCTGCAATTTCTTGATATTTGTCTTACGAGATTTGCTTTCCATCTTTTACTGCTTGAGCTGGCTGGCAACCTTACTCTTACTAACCTGTGCCTTTGATAGGTCCAAAGCTGTCCTCAACAGTTTAGTATAAATAACATCCCCGGTTTCTTTGTGCAAGTTTATTACATCTGGGACAGGGATGTCCTCTAAATTTATCCTTAGCTCAGTGGCCTTGCTCTTGGTGGCCAAGACCAAACTCAGGGTGTTCTGAGCGAGGCTCCTGCTAGTCACTAGAGACACTTCTTTGCTTTAAATTCGCCTTAGTTCAGTATATAACTTGGACTCCTATGAGGCTTCTCATGAGTCCACCTTGTATTGATCTATCAACTCATCTCTAGTCTTTCTTAAGGTAATAAGCTGAGTGGTTGCTTGGTTAAACACATACTCTTTGATCTCAAATGCTGGTAGCTTATCCACATGTTTCTTTTTTCCTTTACAATTCCCTAGTGGTACTAGTCGTTGCTCAGATTCATCAGTTTTCTGCCTCTTTAGGGCTCTCTCAGCTTCCCCTTCTGTGTCCATAGGGACACTGTCATCTTCCTTACTGGAGTTTATTAAGTTGATGGACATAGGCATGGATTCTGACACTAATAGGACTAGGCTAGAAGAGCCAGGAACTGTGGGTGTCTTCCCTTGTGTCAGCAGGGAGGAGCTCTCAGGTGTGTCTATTTCCATTTGGCTCCTGCTAGGACATTCCAATAAATTTGCAGCTTCTGCCATGCCTAGAATTTCGAAATGCAAAAAATCCTTCATGTTTATTTCCTTCCTCTTGTTGGAAATGATGTGGTGGGGATCATAGTTTAAGGGTACTTCTATTTTGAAACCCATCTCCTTTATCTTGCATTTGATGGCTGTAAGAGCTCCTTTGTTTTTTATTAAGAATGGACCTACAGTCTATGGAAACACAATATCAGAGCCCTTTCTATGATCTAGAAAGTGCTCAGCTTCTACCGTCAATTTTTTTCCGATGAATTCTAATGCAAACATTCTGGGGGTCAGGAAAATTGGTAGCACTTAGGGTGCATAAGAAACCCCATAAACCCAGATGATTGTTCCATGCTCTAAAAGGAACCAATCTATGACCCTCTTCTCAGGAGAAAGCTGTAGTAACTCCTGCATTTCTGGTAATACTCTAGGCAACTTCTTTTGGAAAATGACCTGATAAACCTCAGACATGAGCTCATCATGGAACTTGGTGTAATCAGTGTACATATCCCGAGTAAGTAGTACCTCAGGCATTTACAAGTTTTCCTCATTGAATGCTAGGAACATTTTTAGTAAGTAGGATTGAAATCTAAAAATCCTTGTTTCCTGGAAAGTCTTTAGCTGAGAGTGTATACTTTCAACCAAAAATTCATCAAACCTAAGGCATGCACATTGGGTAGACTGGCTTGGGTCATCTGATTCCAGGAGGCAAGTGCCTAGGACAAAAAGAAAACTTATTAGAGGTTCTGTGACATACATATCAGAGTCTAGACCTAGGAATTGGATCATCATGGCGATAACACCTCTGGATTCTTTCGTGAATAGTCTGGCTTCAACTGGGAAATCTTGCTCTTGTATTTGGATAGTAGGATTCAGACAGGACATGTAGAAATTATGTTTTACTTCAACAGGGGATTGTCTAAAAAATCGGATTAGGGATTCCTTGGTATACCCTATAGCTTTCTGGCAAAACCCTTTTGGGACTGACAGGGCTTTTCTAAGGGTTTGGGTGTCGATTTCACAAAGGATATTGGAATTGGAAGCATCCATGATTGCCCTCTCGGTAGAAGAGTAGTTAGAGGCACACCATTCAACAAATTCCGGAAAAGCAAGGGTTTGGCCGATTGTAAACATATGGAAATAGGACTGGTGGACCTGGTGCACGTCTATACCTTGCTCCTTAACTAGTTTTAGTTTGTTTTTTACAGTTTCCATGGGGTCATAGGTCATCATAGTGTTGTAGACCTCTGTGTCTCTGTCTGTAAACAGTGTTTCTATGGGTTCTCTATCACTCAATTCAGCCATTAAATAGTTTACTGTAGAGCAGATAACCTACCTGTTTTTTTGAGGTTGGCTTGGGCCCCTGGTTGACCTGTCTGGTTCTTCATAGCTTGTTCCTGTCGCTTTTAGATGCAAAATAGGAATCGAGCTCTCTGTGCAGGTGATTTTTTTATATTATTTATCCTTTTCTATCACCCCTGCATCTCTTCCGGCGTGGAATCTTACTTGGTCGTCCATTTTCCTAATCCCTGGTGGCCTAGAATCCCGCCACATGTCTCCTCAAATCCTGGCCGTCAAATGCTACAAATTGTACCAACTTCACGGATTTGGCTTGCGTTGATGTTTCATGCAAGTTAGATCTGCAAAAAAAAACTTGGCCATAGATCTTGGCCTCCTCAGATCTGCGACATCCAAACCCACGGGCATCTGCCAAAATTTCACGGATCCAAAAGTTTGTTTGCTCCATGCATGTCGTATCGGAGAAGTAGTTCCCCACCGTTGATCTGCTCCATTAGCCATTGATCTGCTACTTAAGATGCTTGTGGGATAAACCTCCCGCCTCCGTCTAGAACACCTCTTCCTTTTTGCGCAAATCATGCTCATGATTGTAGATCTTCACCACCACCGATCTAGGCCGTTTATTTGTGTAGATATGTAACTGTAGGAAGACCTCAACAATTTAATTCGCCTTACAAAGTTTTGGGCTTGGGATTTGATCAGTTAACCCTTGAGGCCATCAATACCTACCCAAATGATTCTATTTTGCTCAGACCACTGAGGCTTTCTTCGTTCTTTTTAGAAATTGAGCCTCCTAGTTTCATCCAGGACAATGCTAGCGCTAACACCGACAAGCTAAACAGGCAAGCTGAACTTCATTTTAATCACCTGGTGTAATCTCATCTGCAGGATCAAGACAAATCGACGATTAAAATGTAAACATGTCGGAAGGAAAAGAAGGGTTGCGGGGTTTTATTCCATAAATATATACATTCTTTCCGCAATCGTCAATCCGCAATTGCGGGTTTCAGATTGCGGAAAGAAAATATATCAAAACCGAAAACCAAGATTCTGCAATCGGCTAAGTTATAACATATAAAAATCATTTGTCCCGACTTCTGTTTTCCGAATAGCCAGTCAATCGGCTAAGTTATAGCATATAAAAATCGTTTGTCCTGACTTATGTTTTCCGACAAGAAAGATCAGCCACCCCTTCTTTTCATAGTGAATTGTGAAAACATTTATCCAACAATTCAGCTATATCCATAATGGAATACACAAGAAGGATCGACCGACCCTTTTTACAGTGGCGAATTATTATGAAAAGAATATTAGGAATAAGAAGGGTCGAGCAACCCTTCTTAAAATATCAAACTATTATGAAAATAATATTGGGAATACGAAGAGTCGGCCGACCTTTCAATTACGAGGCAATTTTAAAAATAGAACACCTTTGAAGTTTTAACCTATAAAAAATGGTTTCTTCTGACTTCCATTTTCCGACAAGAATAATCGATCGCCCCTTCTTTTCGTAGTTAATTGTGAAAACCTTTATCCAACAATTCGGCTATATCCATAATAGAGAACACAAGAAGGATCGACCGACCCTTCTTGTAGTATCAAACTATATGAAAGAATATTTGGAATAAGAAGGGTTGGCAGACCATTCATTTACGAGGGAATCGTAACAATAGAACACCTTTGGGAAAGAGCGGCCGCTCTTTCTCTGAGAATACTTCCACTTTCCAGCATAGTCTTTGAAGCAAAACGTCTATATTTTTTTTTTTTTAAATGTTGATATCTAATATCCTGGAGTGACACGCGGAACGATCATATTGTGACACATGGCATATTTGATTTGGAAAATTCAGTATTAGAAATATAGTTGGCTCGTATAGAATATTATTTCCTATGAGCACCGCTGAATTTTGCAGTTTGAGTATAGCGGATCATATTTTAGTATTTAGGTAGTTACTTTGAGGATAATTACTTGATTTTAAGTGCAGCGGATAAACCACTTCTAAAGGCCAATTATTCTTAAGCACAATTACAACACTTAACGATAGTTAGTGCGCAAATTACGACACTTATCACAAATCCAATTTTGTAACAAATAACCATCCATTATCAATCCCAATGGCTATTAGTTGTATCTTTCCTTTTATAAAACTTTAATGAAAATGAGAAAATACAACCTTTTGTTGACCAAGTGGAAATTTAGAAACACGACAATTTTGTTGCTTAAAACTACCACATAGAGAAATTTAGAAACCAATTTTGTCTACTATCAACCCTTGAGAACATCCACCACTCTGAACACTATTCCCCATATTTTCTCGTTGTGCCTTGACTGCCGCAAGGCCCTTCTCGTTTATTCTAATTTTTTCTACTGCAAGGCCCTTCTTGTTGACCATGCCCATATGATGCTATTTACATCGATCTTCATGTTTTCTTCTGCACTAACAACCCATTGTTGTTGTCTATCTAAGAATTTTTTAAGTATATATATTCCCCGTCCAAAAATGGTCCGGTTTAAATTTTTCCCTTCAGCAGATAAAATAATTACCTGTCCATAGTAAAAATAGTATTAATATATATTTTAAAATTGATTAAAATTTCAAATTTACATAGAAAATAAAAGTTTTAACTATATAGAAAATGCTCATGGCTGAAAATATTTTCAATGTGTACATTTATTTCGAGGTATGATATGCATAGAAAGGTCCAATGGTTACGTGTCAAGTTAACAATTTGGAATTTTCTATTTTAATGCCAAGTTGTTTATGTTAACTTATCAAACAAATTAATGATCATGGAAAAAAAAATTAGTAAGGTTAGCTGTAAAATGTAAATCCAAATTCTGTTAAGAGTGACCCACAAAAATTAATGACAGTTTAGAGAATAAAGTGCCCATCAAAAATAAGTTTTGGAAAAAAACGTGACAATTTAACATGACGGTTCCAATATGACAGTACTAGCATTTGAATCCTGATAAAAATCACCAATCGCCTTACCCAAAGTGCTCTTTTGTATCTGATGGGATTTATACCATGCATTTTGACAGACGTCTATTGTGTCTAATCTCATTGTAAACAAGCTTCTTTTTCTGTCATCTCCTTCTTTGGCCACAGGAGCATTTGATCCCATAGAATTTATAACATTCAACTATCAAATTTCTTGGCACATTCAACTATTGATCGAAGTGTAATTTTTGATATACAAAAATTTGAGCAACAATGTTTGGTGCCAATGTTTGAAAGGTGTGCACCCTGATTTATTGCAGGCCTGTAAGGTACCGATCTTGAATTTCATTCAAAAATTTTAGAAGAAGCTGGTATATCCATTGCTCACCTGTGGAAAACATTCCATACAAGAAAACACCACTTCATCGACCAAAATACCAAAGGATATGTCACCCAAAAATGTTCCCCCAACAAAATCGGTCTCATTCACATTTGTTACAAAACCTATGGAAATGCAATACTTTATTTCTAAACACTTATGTAACAACTTAACTTTTCTCATAATAAAAGAAGATTTATTCTCAGTTGTTGTGATATGTTCTACACTCATCGAAGTAGAAGCTAGTATATCATTCACCTCATTCTCGGTTGTTATGATATGTGCTACCTCATTTACAGAATTGCATGGCCTTGTTCGATTACCTTTAACATGTGTATATTCACAATGGGGAGTACCTGGAAGGACCATCTGTAAAGGACATTCTTAAAAACATTCCAAATGTATAACATCCAAAGGAACATTATCGAGGTCAAGCAAAGTGTTTGCAGGCCATCTTATAATAGAGCCTTCAAATACACCACAATCCTCGCAATTGCGAAATACTTTATGAACTAAAATACCAAACTCACCAGCATCTAGTACTTTGAATTGTACAATGTCTCCCTTAAAAACAGTTGACACTAATCCCCAAACAACATATTGTGGCTTTAAAGAACATTGATGTATCAAATTAACTAGTAGATTCAAATTGACTATTGTTGAAAGTGCTTGGAACTGAAAGCAATGTTTCTTTATTAAAATCGATGATTCTTTTAATCGACCATACAACAAAATATCCACTGCTCACCCTTGGACAACATGCCATACAAGAAAACACCACTTCATCAACCAGAATACGAAAGGAGAAGTCACCCAAAAATGTTCCCCCAACAAAATTAGTCTCACTCACATTTGTTACAATACTTATGGAAATGAAATCCTTTCTTTCTGAACACTTATGTAACAACTTAACTTTTCTCATAATAAAAGAAGATTTATTCTCAGTTGTTGTGATATGTGCTACATGTTAAATTTTCAGAATTTACTTCAATCTGATCTAGGATCTTAACTGAGAGAAAAACATGTACAACAAATCTACAACATATCAATCATGGACACAATAATGCAAGCACACAAGAGACACAGAGTTTACTTGGGGAAAACTATAACGGTGAAAAACCCCAATAACTTCCTTAGAGATAGATAGAGCAATGATACAACCAGAATACAAGAGATAGTCTTCTCCTAGCAGCAAAGCCTCCTTCTCCACAAGTGCACCACTCTCCAAAGTGTGAGTGAGAGAATAGAATGTGTAAAATGAGAGAGACACACTCTCTATTTATACACTAACTTGACTTGACCTTTACTCAACTAGGTTGGCCTCAACTTAACCACTTAACATAATGCTGACTGGACCGACCCCCACTACGGTGGTCTAATAACCCTTTGAACCACATGGCTGACCCCCAATAGGGTGGTCTAATAACCCTTTGACCCACATGACTTATACAGGGCCGACCCCAACAAGGTGGTCTAATAACCCATCAAGTATAAGTTACGACACTTACAATATAAATGACGACACTTCCGTATAGAGGAACAATAACATCTCTATAGGAATACAATATACATATATGTGAAATACATTCTGAAGTTACATATACATCAACACTCCCTCTTAACTAGGAAGGTATTTCTCAACACATGTCTTTTAGCACAAGTCATCTTCTATGGATCATCGTCACTGGATAATTGTCATCGAGTCATCATCATCGTCACTGCTGCTGCTATCTCAATCAATCTATGAATCTACTCGTCATAGGAAGTTATACAGAGCCAATCCTTTTTCATACTGGATGTAGGCCCACCAACTGCAGGTCTTCATCAGGACTGTCCATATTGTGGAATCCTCGGGACTTATTATGTGCATCACAAAACTTGGATGCAGCATCCCGGGCTATTACGAGCACATAGCTCTACCTGACAGATCTCCCAGGAGCACATTACATGTGACCCATCAAAAAACCTGGCTGAAGCATCCCAGGCTGTTACGAGCACACAGCTCTACCTGTCGAATCTCCTAGGAGCACATTACATGTGATCTCACCACAAAACCTGGCTGAAGCATCCCAGGTTGTTACGAGCACATAGCTCTACTTGTCGGATCTCCCAGAAGCACATTACATGTGGTCCACCACAAAACTTGGCTGAAGCATCTTAGGCCTTTTTCATCCTGTCCAGATCTCCCAGGAGCAAATTACATGTGGTCATGGAAAAACCTTGTTGAAGCATCTGAGGCCTTTTTCATCCTGTCCAGATCTCCCAGGAGCAAATTACATGCCATATGACAAAACCTCGTAAGAGCATCTCAGGATGTTACGTGTACACAACTCCGAATTGAAGATCTCCTAGGGCACAAATTACATGTCCTCCCAGAGCAATGTCTCGAAATAACATCCCAAGCTATTACGAGTACACAACTCCGACCTATAGGATCTCCCAGACATGCTCATCTGCATAACCTGATCCACGGCCACAAAGTATCATCCTGATAGTCACCATACATCATCCTGATGCACACATGATCATCCTGATCATCATCACTGCATCGTTTTGATGCATGTCATCTAGAGAAGCTCGTCATCCACGATCATCCTGATCATACAATGCATCCACCTGATGCATACCAAGTATCCACCGGATACATACATAGATACATGATCCACACAATGTATCCATCAGCATACATGATCTACCTGATCACACAAAGATACATGATCCACACAATGTATCCATCAACATACATGATCTACCTGATCATACGGAGATACATGATCCACACAATGTTTCCATCAGCATCCAACATGATGCGTACATACATAAATGATCCAACGGATCATATAGAGAAGAAACTAGAACATCATCCATGATCCTCTTGATCATCATAGCATTTTCCTCTTCAGATCATCTCATTATCCACGAAGCACAGCCCAAATGCACATCATCCAGCACTTACACCACCGACATGGGAGAACACATCTACCACTATTCGGGGAAGGCTCCAACCCTTACCTTTTAACCATGGGAGAACACGTCTACCACCATGTGAAAATGGCTCAACAATTACATCACGACCAAGGGAGAACACATCAACCATGTTAGAAAAGCTCATGTGCATCTGCATCTTTCGGACTCATCACTTCCTTTTGGAAGGAACCTCAATCTGAAGTGCACCAAGCCTCTCTCAAAATTACTCAAACTACACTCTGGCCAATGGCTTGGTCAATACATCTGCAACCTGCTCATCCGTCACAACATACTCTGCTTCAGCGTACTCAGTGCTACGTAGGACTGCTTCCTGCTAAACCAAGAGATCACACCTGATCCCTATCTGCATCACTGTCTGCCCAATCTGAATCAACATAACCCTGCAGGTTAAACTTTTGATTCGCATCATACTTGAGCCCATAATCAACTGTACCCTTCAGGTACCTCAGAATATGCTTTACAACAACTAGGTGAACACTCCTCAGATCTGTCAGGAACTGGCTCAATGTGTTCACCGCAAAGCAAATATCTGGTCTCATGTTTGTCAGGTACATCAAGGACCCAATCATCTGACGATACACAATGACATCAACCAGATCAGACAAAGCATCACACAGAAGCTTCAGGTTCGATGCCATAGGTGTGGCCATATCCTTACAATCTATCATCCCGAACCTCTTCAGGATCTCTACTGCATACTTCCCTTGTCCAAGGAAGATTCCATCTGCACTCTGTCACACCTCCATGCCAAAAACAAATAGTGCATCATCCCCAAGTTCTTCATCTCAAACTCGGCAGCTAGCTTCCGCTGCATGTCGTCAATCAATCTATCCTCACCTGTTACAAACAGGTCATCCACATACAAAAGTAGTATCACTGGATTGCCTTCCTCAACCTTGTAGTAAAGGTTGGAATCCGCTTTACTCTTGGTAAAGCCCAAACTGGATAGAAATATGTCTACCATACCAAGTTCTGCACATATATGACTCCCTGTCATGTGTCTCTGAACGAAGTGGCTTCTCCACATACACTTCTTCTTCAACTACACCATTCAAGAAGGCTATCTTGAAATCCATCTGGTGTATCTTCCACTTCATCACTGCAGCCAGAGCAAGTACTAATTTAATGGAAGTGTATCTGGCTACAGGAGCAAAAGTCTCTATGCTACCACCTGCAGCATGCTTGATCTTGTAGATCCTCTTGGAATTCACTACAGACTACCCTTTGGGACTACATCCAAACATCTTCATGATCGAATGGTACTCCTCGATCGTGGCATTCTTTCCAGATCCTAGGAACTTCAATATCTTCAATATTTTCAATAGATAACTTTGTTGCTGAACAAATGTTGTAGTCCTTCTTTTGTAGGTGATGGTATATGATCTTTCCTACACAACAAGTTAAATTGCATGATTAGAAAACATCTCATAGTTTTCAGAAAAAATTCTTGAACATAAAGAAAAATGTCATATAGTCATGCAATAATCTTAGCCAATGCTTCAATACAACATTTATCCATATTCCGTAACTTTCTAGATGCCTTCCAATCTCTACCAGAACATTGTTAAGAGTGTGCACAAATCCTAACATGTCAGCAAAGAGGTTTCATTCTAGATAAGTAGAAATGGAATGTTGTACAGCTCCATACGCCACTTACCCATGTATATTAGTAGTATACTGTTCATCAATGCAACTATTCTAATATGCATAATACACAACCTAATTCTAGGAACATAAGCATATACATCACTGAATAACATTATTTAAACAAACAACTATGTAAGAAATGACAATTCAAATACTTATCTTTGTTTGGTTGCTAGGTGGACTCCCTCTGAATCTTTGCAACTCCATTCTGATGTGGATTGTGAGAAGTGGTCAACTCCCTTTGAATATCTGCATCCTTGCAGAAACTACTGGAGTGTGCTCCCTCTTGATCTTTGCTTCCTGGATTACCTATCCTTGAACTTATATTCATTCTCGATCCCTATGCATGCTTGTTAGTATCATCATTGTGTTATCCTCTAGGTCTCATGCATAATCAAAAATTCATTAGTATAATCTTAATATTATCAAAACACAATAATCTAAAGCATGTATAGTCAGGATCATTTCAAACACAGATAATAAACATTAGTATTCAAGGTTTCAGGGAAGTCTTCTTTTACTCATGCATATTCTTATTTGATCATAGGAATCTTCTGGTTAGTTAAATCATTAATCAAGATAAGAGATATAATATGCATAAAACCCGTGATTACTCAAACATATACCTTCATGATTCTTCTGGTTAGTCATATCATCAATTATGGTAAGAAACATAATATGCATACAACCATGACTATTCAAACCTATGACTTCATGAATAATCATTATCAACAACACAACAGTATAAGATCCTAACACAAGATAGGATTCTAGCTTGATATAGGAAAAATATACCTAGATTAGTATGTTAGCTAGTTATGTCTAACATACTCACATGATGTCTTCTTGTTCTTCTTCAATGACTTGTGCTAGTAACCTGCATATCTCATAGGTTAACCATTATAGAACCAAGTTATACATACCTCATAAATGGATCTTCTATGTGATCCATGAAAATGGATGAATCTTTGTCTTCATGTCATCATGATCGTATGTTCTTGAACTAGAACATGATTTGTCTTTCTTGGTGTACCTTTCATGTTAGCGGACAACATAAACCTCATACACCACAATAAAGCATTAGTACAATCATAAGTGTCAACACCCTAATCAATGAATATCTTCTATCATGACAATGGATGAATCTTTGTCTTCATGTCACCATGATCATATGTTCTTGAACTAGAACATGATTTGTCTTTCTTGGTGTACCTTTCATGTTAGCGGACAACATAAACCTCATACACCACCATAATGCATTAGTACAATCATAAGTGTCAACACCCTAATCAATGAATATCTTCTATCATGCATTCATAATTTTATCAAGGTGATACAACAAGTCTATATTTAAACAAGATTGTACTAACCGTAATAATATGAAGACAAACATACCATAGAATTAATCATGAAGAAATCTTGAAACATACATGGATAAGTCATACCTGTCGAGATTGCTTGTAATATTCTTATGTAAGGCCTTAGCCTCATCTCCCTCTGAAACAGGAACTTCTTCACTCATGCAGGTGACCAATCCATCCTCTTCTAAGATTAAACCAATCCACTTGATTTGCAGGAATTGGATCTGGAGATGTATTAGGGTTTGTCAGAGAAACCCCAAAAATTCAAACTTTGAATTTCAAACTTCCGAAAGGATAGAAATATGCGGCGTGATGAGCTAATCAAGCTGGTATATTCAGAATTTGAAAACTGCAAAGTTTCACTCCTCAATTTTGCCTTTGAAACTTCTGGATTCACTGGACATGATGCTGAACTGGGGTTTGATGAAGCCCACTCTTCTACCCAATCAAAAAGTTTGATCCAAAGCTCTAAGCTTCTATTTTTATGAGGAGCTTCCAGTCATGATCACAGATTTGAAAAATTCCCATTTTTGCAGAAGCCCTAATTTTCCACTTTTCTGATCAAAGTCCCGAATTAGGGTCTGATCAAGCCCGGCCTTCTGCACAACCAAAAATTCTGATCTTGGTCTCTAAATTTCGATTTTGATGAGTAGCATTAAGCCGTGGTCTCCGATTACAAAAATTCCAACTTTATCTGGAAGCCATGAATGAAGGTGCTCAAAAATAATTTTGTTTTGACAGAAATATGTACTTGATTGTTTCTGGTGTAACTATGAACTTTTCGATCCACAGGGTCTGAAAACATTTCTTGAGATAGCACGACCTGTCATCTTTCCATCCCGATAGGTCTGACCTCAATTGGATTCTCTGAGAGAGAGTTATGCCGAGTGTCGTAACATGACCTATTTATGGGATAAAACAAGAGAGTGAACTTGTACGGCGTACCACGTGTCACGGGTTCAACTTCATCCTCTAAAACAATTTTTTGATATAGTACAGTCTGTGTACTACCTGTCACTTTTTACAAAATTTCATTTGGAGCTTCCTAGCCCAGGTTATGACCTTTTTTCCAAGGTCACCTGTTTTTGACTCAGATCTGGAAGAGGCAGAAACCCTTTATTGTACAGATCATAAATCACAAAGTACAACGAATTAGAGGTTTTCCTTTTTACACAAGGTACATGGGGATCTGATCTTCGACCTGTAAAAGTTTCATACCCGAAATTTTTTCCAAAACGGATTTATAGCGAAAGTTCTACGATGACTGGTTTTTTCTATATCAAGCCCTAGCATCGTAAGTGCAACAAGTGTCATACATTCCATATCATGCCTTCTTTTAGGCTAGCTCTCATACCATGTTAAATTTTTAGAATTTACTTCAATCTGATCTAGGATCTTAACTGAGAGAACAACATGTACAGCAAATCTATAGCATATCAATCATGGACACAATAATGCAAGCACACAAGAGACACAGAGTTTACTTGGGGAAAACTATAAAGGTGAAAAACCCCAATAACTTCCCCAGAGATAGATAGAGCAGTGATACAACCAGAATACAAGAGATAGTCTTCTCCTAGCAGTAGAGCCTCCTCCTCCACAAGTGCGCCACTCTCCAAAGTGTGAGTGATAGAATAGAATGTGTAAAATGAGAGAGACACACTCTCTATTTATACACTAACTTGACTTGACCTTTAGTCAACTAGGTCGGCCTCAACTTAACCACTTAACATAATGTTGACTGGGCCAACCCCCACTAGGGTGGTCTAATAACCCTTTGAACCACATGGCTGGCCCCCAATAGGGTGGTCTAATAACCCTTTGACCCACATGACTTATACAGGGCCGACCCCAACAAGGTGTTCTAATAACCCATCAAGTATAAGTTACGACACTTCCGTATAGAGGAATAATAACATCTCTATAGGAATACAATATACATATATGTGAAATACATTCTGAAGTTACATATACATCAACACTACACTCGTCGAAGTAGAAGCTGATATATCATTCACCTCATTCTCAGTTGCTATGATATGTGCTACACTCGTTGAAGAAGAAGTTGGTATATCATTCACCTCGTTCTCACAAAGAGCAGACCCAATTTGGTTAACAATCTCAGATACAGGCCATTGAATATAACCACCAACAACCTCTGACAATGTATCTGCACCTTCTGATCGATAGGGGAATGGATACCAAGACTCACATATGTTCTCATTGCATCCAACAATTTGAGTCATACACCGCGTCCAACTACGCAATACATGGGACTTTTCTAGCTAAGATATTGTATTGCCAAACAATTATACCTTAATATTGTTTAAAGCTATTTGATTGCTTAATTTTATTCAATAAAATTAAATACTTAAATTATATATATTTATATTAAAAGAAATGTAATCAATATTATATAAATGAAGACATAAATTATCAATTTCAAATATTTCAAATAAAGTATTAACGTTTACATAGATCAGTATATTATAGTGAATATTAACTGCAAAATGATATTAAAAAGAAAAAACATGTTTCAATTTTACGAGTTCATTTGTCGTTATCTTTTTCCAACAAACCTAGCCAAATGCTAGAGGATTTGCAGAAAACAATATGGAATATATGAAAATAATACGATACATCACCAGACAGAAAACGTATGCGAGCTATCGGGAATCGACATTAATGAGTAACGCCCGATTTTACAAATATAACGTTGTGAATTCATATTAATGGACTGTAAGAAGATAACTACCCGGAATTGAAGGAAATAAATTCTAGAAGTCTGAAGAATCTAAAACGTTCAGTGACTTTAAATTACTATGAAATTCAAACTGTCATTGCATTGAGACAACCATGGAAGATATGGATTTTTAGCCCGGAGGCTGAATAAGCATGCTCTGTTACAGATTTAGATTTATGGTTTGAATAATATAAATACTTGCCAATTGAAAAGCTAGCAGTCGATTCTTCAAACCAATCTTACTTCTCTACCTGCCCAACACTCTTCTCAGTTCCACCTCAGCAAAAGCAAACCTCGGTCCTCAGATAAAACAGAGCTCCAAATTGGAAAACACAGAGAGTTTGAACTTTAAGTTTCAAAGTAAGCAGTGGGCGGGAAGAGCAGTGTGGCGGGATAAGTTTCAATGTAGCCAGTGGGTGGGAAGAATAGTGTGGCACATAAACACAATCCATCATTTGTACGTCGTGACACATAAACACAATCCATCATAAACGGGCGCCTCATAAACGTGATGAGATTATTCACACGAGTGATACTATCCATCATTTACCATTAGCACTGTAGAAACCATTTTAAATGGCGGAAAAGATCAACTCCATTCCAATGTACAAACCATTTTAAATGTTTGAAAAGATCACCCAATCCAAACGTACAGACCATTTTAAATGGAGGAAAAGATCACCTCTGTGCAAACGTACAAACCATTTTAAATGGCGGAAAAGATCACCTCCATGCCAACGTACAAACCAAATTTAAATGAAGGAAAAGATCACCTCCATGCCAATGTACAAACCATTTTAAATGGTGGAAAAGATTAATCGGGCGGCGAAAGATCAAGGGTCCCACTTCCATTCTGCATCCCCAACATGCACGGTAGGACGAGGGGATGGGTGGTTGCGGAATATGAAATCGCTCTCCACGTGGCAGCACCACATGATTTCGCAAGTTGGAAGGGTGGTAAGGAAAACCACGTCCTCCATTTGCGAAACCCACTTCGCCCATCCTTCACGGTCGCTAGCACGTGTGGATGTGATGTGGCCGGTACACATCACACCTTCTGCCCATGCAACTCGTCCATGTCGGGGATTCTACCAATGTTTCTCCTCTGCGCCAGACTTCCTTCCCACGTGGCTTCTCCATGTCAACCTACACATGCACAGTGGAAAACACCTTTCAATTACACAATCACAACATAATTAAAAACCTTTCAATTACACAATCACAACATGCAAGAATGAAATAAAAACATATCATAATCAAACGCATAAGATTACTTATCTTTATCCAACACAAATCCAAGCAACTGGCTTTGTAAGAGCGCTTTTCCACTTACTAGCATCAATATAAATGTGTGGTTGTTTATCAGTTGCAGAAAATTATAGATAAAATGAGTTAAATGAAGAAATTCATTTAACACATAATAACACATGAATCGTATATTAATAGAAATCCAACCTACAGATCGATGTATTCATTAAATTGGCAACATAAAACATAGTTCAAAGACATTTGACAAATTAATATCCAAAAAAGATGGCCAAGAGAAACCGACTGAATTTCATTAATTATGCAAAAAATTACAATGAATCAATACATAAACATTAGAATAAATTTACCTAAATTATACATAATCCAAATTGAATCGACATCCCCACAACTTGCCCTAATATTCTTCTTCCTATGTCCTCGTGGTGCCATCCTCCTCCCAAAATATAGGAAGTCCCTTCTTGAATAATGGATCAAACATTTCTTTGAAGAGTTTTACTTGATGTGCTAAAATCTCTATCCTTGCCTGAATCGTGTTCATCTGGTGATACTTATTCACCACCTTATTTTCCCAAATAATACTAGACACTCTATCCTAAGTTTATGCTAGTTGTTTTCACCTCATCCTTTGTCATCCCATTCATAAATTCTATGGCCTTTTCTGCACAGTCCATGGGATTCTTGTTGAAATTTTCCTTGACTGTTGTTAGGCTTTGCCTAGCTAACTTTATTACACCCTCTTTGTCCATAATGAAATCGAGATATGGCCTCAATTTCTCTGCCTCCGCAATAATGTCATTCCAAATGACTTGCTTTACTTCCTGCAGGGAGGCCTCACCTATAACCTGCTTTATTAACTCATCATATTTCACCTGTAGCCCTCCTAGAGAGGTCGGCCCAGGTAGGGTAAAAGGAAAGTGGAAGACAAGTATAAATAAGAGGAGGAGGTAGGGTTATTAGAATCTATATTTATTCATTCATTCACTCACTCATTCTCTCAACTGAGTAGTGCGCACAAGAGGAGGAGGAGAAATACAAGGCAAGGTTTGTGGCTCGTGGCTTCTCCCAAAAAGAAGGGATAGATTATGAAGAAACTTTTGCACCCATAGCCAGATACACTTCCATCATAACGGTACTTTCTCTGGTTGCAGTTGTGAAGTGGAATAATTACACCATAGGGATGTCAAGACAACTTTCTTGAATGGTGTAGTCAATGATGAAGACTTGTGCTAAAGAATCGTGTCGAGAAATACCTTCCTAGTTAAGAGGGAGTGTTGATGTATTTGTAACTTCGGAATGTATTTCACTTGTCTATTTTATATTGTATTCATATGGAATTGGTATATTCTATATTTTATTCATATGGAATTGTACTTCCGACGGAGAGGTTTCATTCCTCCAATCGGAAAGGTATTTATTGTATGTGATATGGTTATCAGACTCCCTAGTGGGGTCGGACCTGAGTATATTAGGATGTTAGAAAAAAATTGCATTGATGAACAAGATACTACTTATATGCAAGTAATGGGTAAGTGGTCGATGGTACTGTACAACATTCCATTGCTACTTATCTAGAATGAAACCTCTTTGCTGACATGTTGGAGTAGACTTGCACACTCTTAACAATGTTCTGGTAGAGATGGAAGGCATCTAGAAAGTTACGGGATATGGATAAATGTTGTATTGAAGCATGATTGGCTAAGATAATTGCATGACTGTATGACATATGTCTTTATGTGTAAGAATTTGTTCTGAATACTATGAGATGTTTCTAATCATGCAATTGAACTTGTCCTGTAGGAAAAACCTTGTACCATCACCAACAAGAGAGACTTGTTTCGAAGAACAAGTGACGATGATTCAGCAAGAAGATTGATGAAGTCAAGAAGAAGACTTTGAAGAACCAGAAGTACTCAGGAATCAATATGCAACAATGAATGAGGTAAAACCAAAAGATAATGAAGATCATGAAAAAGAATATCATACACTAGATGGATGTCAAGACAGGATTCTTGAATGGTGTAGTGGAAGAGGAAGTATATGTGGAGCAATCACTCGGGTTTGAGACACATGACAGGGAGACTCATGTGTGCAAACTGAAGAAATCCTTGTACGATCTGAATATTATGGGGTGACATTAGGGTACACAAACTTTTGCAGAGACAGTCTAATTAGTCCTGAAATGTACCAACTTGATGGCTTGCTCGCAGAGATGATGAAGACCTACGATGATGCTCCAGTGATCCAGTGTTGATGATCCGACTCCAGTATTGAAGACTTGTGCCTATATGTATTGACACCTGTGTCAAGAGAATACCTTCCTAGTTAAGAGGGAGTCTTAATGTATTATCTATAACTTCAAAAGATATTATTCACTTTTATATTGTATGTATTACATTTGTACTTTATTGTATGCTCGACGGAGATGTTCTTATTCCTCCGTTCGGAGGTGTCGTCATTTGTATTTGCAAGTGTCACAAGTTTTATTGTAAGTGTCGTAAATTATATTTGATGTGTTATTAGACCTCCTGAAAGGGGTTGCCCACTATGTGTTAAGTGGAAGGGTTATTAGACTCCCCTAGGGGGTCGACCCAGTTAGGATAAAAGGTAGGTCAATTTAATTTAAAGTATAAATAGAGTGGTTGCACCACTATATTTTCTCATTCACTCACACATCCAACTCTCATAGTTGAGAGAGAGGAGTGCGCACAAGTGGAGGAGCCTAGAGGAAGAACTGCTGGAGACATCTATCTTTTGGGTTTTCATCTTTGTGATCTTTGTATTGGTGCTTATTCTATCTCTGAGGAAGTTGTGGGGTTTTTCACCTTTATGGTTTTCCCCGATGAAATGCTTTTTGTCTCTTGTCTCTTTTGTTTGACATGCTATACATGTTGTTCTCTCAGTTAATATCCTAGATCATATTGAATTAAATGATGAAAAGCTAACAAAACGAGGCTACAACCCCTTGGTTTTCATAATTTCCAACCTATAGATAGGACTCCAGACCTCAGTAAATTCCAACTCAATAGTTTTACTAGCACCAACTGGATGCAATCCCCAACTCCCTGAGATCACAAGCACCAAACCAAAGGAGACTTCAATCTCCTATCCTTGTTCGATCCTGCCACCCTAATATGAATAAGAAGAAAAATACTCCACTACCATTGTATCACGGTTGCCATCAACCTATAAGTATATCTATGTCCTTGTTCCTATATTTCATTATCCATGTATCATTGTATTGATGTCACTATCACAATCCATGTTCGTCCCCTACCCTTGGGGGTTTTGAACCTCGATTTGACTAGTAAAATTCCCCAACTTCTCTTGAAGTTAAATGGATGTTGCAGAAGTATTCTGATATTAGTCTATAATCATCGATAAGGTTCCTTTTTATTTCTTAATACCCTCCATATACCTTCAGACCAAGAGTCTTTTGGAGCCATCTACCCTTGGGGGATTCAACATAGATTTTCCTAGTGATTCTTCCTTTCATTCTCTAATTGTAAATGCAAGTGGTTGAAGTCTATTGGAAGTTTCCATGCCTATAATATCTGCATAAATGTGTCATATTACACCTCAATCCACTCTAGACATAGTTCGAAAGCATTTGGGATCATTTGGGACATTTTGAGGCTTCACTAGTCCAAGTTTTGAAAATTGACCGAATTGGGAAAAGTTCCAAGTTGGGGACATTACAAAAGAATTTAATGTAAAGAATGCCTTAAAGACCAGTTGAAAAACACAAGAAAGTAAGGCTTACTAAAAGCATAAAACCCCGTAGTTGTCAAAAGCACTTTCTAAAACTGTCTAAAGGCTCACGAATTGGCTATAGCTTTAGCTTTGGTTAATGTTACCTTTACACTTTGTCATCCACTTTCAAGTTGCCAAAGGGCTTCAAAGGAGTGGCGTTTGTTAATGAAGTGATTCAAGATAATAGTTTTTGTATTCATGAACATATTTTTTAGATTCACTCCCTCTTTTGTGTTTATCGATCTCTGTATTCATTGGAAATTGCATAGATTGTATTCCATTTGCATCCAACCTTGGTTTTTCTATTAGAAGTTTGATTACTTGTCACTTCAATCTCAACGGCTATGAATATTTTTCAAATGTTTTTTTCAAATTGTTAGGTATTTTTTATGTTTCTAAAATTTCCTCTATATGGGTTCTTGGTTTATCTCAGTTAGACATTGCTTATTAAAAGCCGTAGAGAGGAACAATGCAAATTTTTTCGCTTTTTATATCCTAATACCTTTCAAACACCTTGAGACCCAAATCAGAAGCATTTGGAGCCATTTGGAAGCATTCGAGTTATTAATAGTCAAACATGAACAATATAATTATGGAGCTAATATAAAATGGGTTGTTTAAAAAAACAACACAACCTTAGATGTTATTTCTACAACATGTGATCTCTCCTTCTTTTCCTAACTTAATGTTTCATCTCAATGCCATCAATTCCATCTTGGAAGATTGATCTTGTTTTTTAGACTTCTCTTATCTCTTATGGTCATCTCTCCCTCTTCTTCATCGACTTATTCCCATGTTACACTAGATCTTCTACAAATAATGTCTAGAATTGGTATTATTCATCAAACAAGTGATTTCTTCATATTGTTAGCATTTTTGTCTTTACATTTTTTAAATTTATTCTATATGGATTCTTGGGTTATTAATGTTTATAGAGAGAAACAATGCAAATATTGTCACTATTCTAAGGTCTCTACATAAGGTCTCTCACTCCAAGGGTGGAGGTGGAAAAGGCGCTAAAAAATTGGACGACTCACACCAAAAGTTGCAAACGTGTAGCAACATGGCAGACACACCGAGATAATCGACGGTGGAAATGGGTTCCCACGCTAGAAAGTGCACGGTGGTTAAACTTGGTAAAGATAGAGCGGAAATTAAATTGCTTACCACGTGGAAAGCATTGGCGGAGTCCAGTATGAAAAGCGGTTAAATTTAAACCGCTCATCGCAAGTTTGGAAACCACCTAAGAATATGTTCTATAAAAGGTTTGTTCGAATTTTTAAAAAATGTTTTTGTCACTTATTACCTGGAGGAAAAGAACGGTCCGCAGGAAACACATTGTGTCTTCGTCAACTGGAACAGCACCAAAGAAGATCACTTCATAGTTCACAAGTAGTTCGAAACCCTAAGTGTTTAGATTTTGTGTCCCAAATGGCGAAAACCCAAGACCTTCTTCCCTTCAATGAAATTTAAGATGAAAATGGAAAGCTTGTATTTGACCATGTTTTCGATCGTGTTTTGTCTCTGTGTAGTATTTTGTAGTCTAAAGAGAAATTAATGGAGTTTAATTCGCAGGGAAAGCATGTATTTAATGTTTTTGGTTCTTTTCTGTACTATTTTTGTGCTGAACAAACCCTACACTTCCCTGAATTTATTTGTTGGTGTGTGACGAATTGTTTGTAGGGAGAAAGGGTAATCATTAATGTAAAAACGACCAAAATTCTATGCCCAGTAAATGCGTAGAGTTTCCATGAGGTTCTAAGTTTACCTGAAACATTTCCCAAAAGCCCTGAGTCGTTTAACGAAGAAAATTTGGCAAATTTGATAGAAACAACAATCCTGCAGAAAAAGACAAGTTTTTATTACAAGTCTTGAATGATGGTCAGTCGCATGAACACCTATTGTTCCCATTGAGTATTGATGTCTTTTAGCGAGATACCCAGTTAGTTTTGTTTTTGTTGAGCTAAATTTTAGGTCTAGATAGTGATAAGTCAAATCACGGAAGTTATGTTAGGATTTATTCTACAAGTAATTTCACTAGAGTCATAGTCGAGTCCGGTGTGTTGTTTTAATTTTGATGAATTCCTAGCTGAAGCGATTCATGTCCAGTTGGTGAATTTCAACCAGTTGAACCATTTCAGGTATCGGTCATATTGTTCAAACATTTAGAAATCCAAGTTTCTTGGTACCATATTTTCTCATGACCTTAATAAACAGGTCAATATGTTTGATTTCACCCATAAAATCATGGCAAAAATTTACAGAATTATTTTTGATGCCGAAATGCCCCGAGTGTTAGAAGAAAAAGAAACTTTGTAGCCTACAACAGAAGGGCAAACAAGTGATTGGTTATTGTATAGAGAAAAAACTATAATTAGGGTGTATGGTTTTACTGGAGCACCATATCTTTTTCCATCTTTTTTAACAACGAGGGTTTTTTCCTTGGAATTTATTAGACAAAGGTTGCATTCAAAAGAACATTTATGTGCTTTCAAAAGAGCATCTGATGTGAAATTCCCCCTTAAAGTTGGTCCATTCATCATTAAGAATAAGGAAACCCTCTCTGTAGTAGAAAAATTACTGAAGATTATGGATTTTCAAGAGGCTGAAAGGATGAATTATGATATTCATCAAATTATATTGCAAAGGAGACATCTAAGTGGAAACAAGGCTTTTGATCATCAAATAGTAGAAGGATTTAAATAAATGGCAAATTTATTCAAATTTGAACAAGATAATAGGGGTTGGATCAGAGAGATTTCTTTGAAATTTCTTTTTTTAGTGACAATTTCAAAGATCGTTTTGTATAAATTTTGATTTTACATAATAATATGGGTTGGGTCCGAGAGCAAAAAATATAGTGACGTAATATTTTTTGAAGACTTTAATGAAGAACATAAGTAAAATTATATCCGAAATAGAGATTCATATGTTTTTACTTTCTTCAGTCTTTTAATTTCTCTTTTGTGGATGTATTTCGTGTTACACCATCTTATCGCTTTGCCTCATAGTTGACTGTAATACTTGGGTTACAATTCATTTTATATGCTCTGATCCACACATTTAAATATTGTTAATGTTCTTTCTTCCAAATTAATGTAGAATTCAACCTAGAACTGAGATTGGCTAAGTTATAACATATAAACAATATTTATCCCAACTTTGAACCTCCGACATGAAGGATTGGTCACCCCTTCGTTTATTATAAAATTGTGAACAACTATATTCAACCATTCACCTGTATCCAGAATGGTGAACACTAGAAGGATCGACCGACCCTTGTTGCAGTCTAGAACTATTCTGAACAAAATACTCAGTAGAAGAAAGGTCGGCTGACACTTCATTTACGAGTGAATTGTAAAAATATTCAACCCACCTAGGCTGGGACAACAATTCCAAACTTTTGACTTCCGCAATGAAATTATAGTTGGGATCGGTATATTGGCTAAGTAATAACATATCAACAATATTTGTCCCAACACACGACAAGAAGAATCGGTTGCCCCTTCATTTAGTAGAGAACTGTAGACACCTATAGGTTACAATTCACCTGTATCCAGAATGGTGAACACAAAAAGGATCGACCGACCCTTCTTGCAGCCTAGAACTATTTTGAACAGAATACTCGGCACAAGAAAGGTCGACTGACCCTTCTTGCACCCCGCATGAGGATTTCATCGCGTTTGCTGAAGACGCAAATATGTGGTGGATTGCGGATACCTAGATTTCTTAAAACATTCCATCAATACCGCTATCCCACAACCCACAATGCAGATTGCGGGATGGGACAACAATGCCTGACTCCCTACTTCTGCTGTAAATAGTGGGGAATGGAGATTGGCTACAAGAAGGATCGGACGCCCCTTTGTTTAGTATAAAATTGTGAACACCTATATACAGGAGTTCACCTGTATTCAGGATGTTGAGGACAAGAAATATTGGCTGACCCTTCTTGCAGTCTAGAACTATTATGAAAATAATACTTGGTAGAAGAAGGGATGGCCGCCCCTTCATTGCATGGCAATTTTCAACAAAGGCAAGGTAGCCATTTAGTTACTGTCAAAATGATATGGTCTAGTGGGAAAGAAGAGATAAGAAACAATCCAATCAATACTCTTTAATAATTTTTATTTGTTATCTTTGTATGATTTGTAGAGCTTGTTGTCCAATAATTGTCCAAGCTTAATTAAGGTTGCCATCTATTCAATGCAGCTAAATTCCATTCTTAATACCATAAATCTTTTCAAACTATCAGTTGGCCTGCAAATACTTTTGTCTAATTTTAAGGCTTAGCTCATTTGATCTCATGGAGGAAGAACATACCTATGGAAGTGGGAAATTTCTTGCATGCATGGGAGAAAGATTAAACCCCTAGATTAATTTTGCTTATATTATATCAAAGATTCAAAATGAATATAACTTTGTTCCATATGTGTAATGTGACATTCCATTGTAGCTCTCTTACCTGATTCGTTGAATTTTTCTTTGAGCTAGTTGTTTAGTTATTGCATCAGTTTTGTTGGAATTGGTCCTAGATAGAATGTGCATTCACCAAGGTGCTAGAGTCTATTTGAGTCTATATAAATTAACTTGTCCCCTTGACCTCGACCAAGGGAGGAAGGGGGCAATCGAATAAAACAGTACTTAGATCCCCGTGCATTCCATTTTTTATATTATCTATCCTTTCCTATCATTCTTGCACCTCTAGGGATAAAGGAATTTCTCTGAGCTGTCCATCTTGCATGATCGATCTAGTACCGTTTATCTCCTTCCATGCTTATCCCCACGGCCTTCCGTAGTCTTCAATATCTCAAACGCTACCTTCCTCGCACCTTGGATCTGCGTAGTTATTATCAACTGTCGATCTGGCCCTTGTACGCATCCTGACTCCCGACATCTGGCAAGAAGGATCGGTCCCCCCTTCCTTTAGTAGAGAATTGTGAATTCACCCATATCCAGAATGGTGAACAGAAGAAGGATTGATCGACCCTTCTTGTTGTATTGAACTATTACAAAATGAGTCCTGGGTACAAGAAGTTTCGGCCTAGCCTTCATTTACAAGAGAATTGTAAAAATATTCAACCTCCAAAGGTGAGGGTGTCAATTCATGTATATGAAGGATGGTGAACAGTGGAAGAAGACTGAGATAAGGGTCGAACAACCTTTCGGCATCACCTTGTAAACAGGTTGAATTCTAACCTGAAGAGAATATGGGGGTTGCATAATCAAGATTCTCTTAACCCACGGGGGGTTCACTCGGCAAACTTATTACATAGCACGATCATTCGTATGATATTAAATAATATCCCTAATTTCACTAAATATTGGAAAATTCCTCCTAAAATTTTATTGTTGAACCCCCCTCCCAATATGCCTTTCCAATTAAGAAAACCCCTAGTTTCACCAGATATTGTATGTATCCATTTTTACCAACCCATTTTTAATAACCCCTTTATAGCATATTATCAAGTTGTAACAAACATGAGCCCTAAAACATCTTAGTATAAGCAAACATGATAGTATAATGCTAATAATGATCCCACTAGGATTGTAGGGGCGATTAATCAATTTCTAGCATTGGATAGTGGAAGACCCAATGGAATAGTACTGGGAAGGAAAAATACATAAAAAGAGACCCAGTCAAGAGATCAACATAACAAAGAATGTAAAAGGCTAATAGTCCAATAGTTAGTGCAATGCTTAGAAAAGATGAGAATTGCAAATGTTTCACACCACAGCCTGCCAATCTTCCAATGTTATATCATGTAAATATAAGTATAGCCATAGAGAGATCATGTTTTCGATAAGCTTAATAAATTAAACTCCATAAAAATGCAAAATCGAAACCCTTTCATGGATGGAATCCCATACCTTCCTAAAAAAAGGCATCATTGATGTTTAAACCCAAATGAACATAGAAAAATTCATCTTACTTTCCAATAACATCATATGATCATGTGCATAGTTTGCACTTGGGTCATTCACAAGATACAATATATGAATTTCTTCCATTTCCTCTACATTTATTCTTGCAATCAAGGGAATTAGAAACATTTAGTTAGCTTTTCTTGGGTTATCTCTAGTTTTTTTTTTAATCTTTACAAGAGGGGGAAAAATATCCATTGTTAGGTTTCAAGTATGCAATAGTTATAAAGATACACAAATGGTGACGCTTATATGATACCATTTCATGGTAACGATAACACATAGGGTATGTAAATAAGGATTTAGATTTTCACCTATGTTTATATCAGTTCCAATACAATATTAAGATGGATTCCTTGCATATAACAATTGAAATTACAATTATGAATATGTCAAATATAACTCAATCTAACAACTATTCCTAACTAGCAATGTGAAAATGTTAAAGAAGAATACAAAAAGTTGAAAGAAATAATTAGTCAAGAAATATTGATCTAACTTTTCTTGGTTTCAATGAGCCAAGAAAGATCGATCTCACTTTTCTTGGTTGTCATTGAGAAAGGTTTGATTGAATCCCAATGACCACCTAAACCCCAACCTAGAAAATGAAGAGTTAGATCTTTTACTCAAATTCCTACAAAAAATACAATACAATTTTTCAAATCTGGAACTCCCAATTAGCTACATCTCTTAACTTAAATATGAAAAATAATATAACATCAATTCAAACCAAGCCTAAATAAGCTATCAAATGGAGATTACTCAAGGCCAGTAATCCAAAGAGACTTCCATCGATATTATCATTGGTAAACTATTATCATATTTATGCAAAACTTAGGATCATAAGCAATGTCAAATATAAATGGAGGGTCCTTAAGTTTTAGGTGGGTATTAATTGAGCCCATGATTGGGAGGTATGAATCCATCCCACGATTTATAGGATATTCCTCATCCCACCCAAATAAAATAACACCCAATATTTATATTACTATGTCAAATTAAAAACTCTCCTTGACCCCTTAATACGGGGAAATATATTTTTGAGGTTTCTAAGGGTATTCAAACCCCCAATATGAATGGACGTGATATGATATTTCCTTGCTAGTGAACCCCCCATGTCTTAACCATGGCGATGCACAGATGTCGTTACCATCTTCGCATAACATTATATTTAACATCAACTAGAACACCGGATGACTTCCCACTTGGCAGCTATCGCAGTATACAGAACTACGATGAATCTCTAATGTATTCACCAGTTTGCTACGAATTCGTCAAACCATGTGCTTCTTCTTCACAATCATGCACTTGTATTCCAATTAATCAATGTGCAATTACGATTCACATACATATAAATTAAGCACATAAACTCGAATAAAAAACATGTGATAAACTCATACACATAAACAAGAAGGATCGGCCACCCCTTCTATGATGATCACTCGTTCTATGATCGATCCTTATCCCAAACGACTCTATAAAATGTGCATTCTATCTCTCATGGATAATGCTAGCAGATTTGATCTTAATCAATCAATTGATTTTGAAAATTAGGGGTCATTCCCTAACCATCGATCATTAGCATGAACATTTGCAAGCATACATCTAATATTAAAACACTAATTTATAATTATAGACATTGTATGCATTCTTATATTGACTACTTAATATTGACTGTTTTACAGATAAAGCATGGCTGATTTGTTGAGCCTCAGTAACTACCAGGAAATCCCTTGCTTTGAAGTGATAGAAGATCACTACCTTCCTCCATTCACAAATGGACGGTATGTTGAGATGGAAGAACCAAATAATTTGTACCCGGATTTATATCTAGTCTACCTGGATTTCGAGGGAAAGCCGATTAGAGCTGGGATATTGACATATGCAGAACCCGTTGATTCTGATAAAAAATTGTGAGTTCAAGCTGAAGCGATCATTGGTGAAAAGTATGGCCTTATACAGTGTGATCTTATGGTTTCTGATTATCGACCAGATCTAATGAAAAATGGTCCCGATCCAGATCGGATTTCCTATGTGAAGCAAGGGTGGGTTTTTCCCTCTTATGTTGTTTCTAATCATTCCGGAATTGATACCGTGACATCCTTGAAGAAAGGAATTTTGTCGGTATGGAGGAAAAAAATGTTGGATGGGAAAAATTCCTTTGTATTACATTATATGAATATTAATAAGGGGTCGATAAAGGCATTCCATGAAAATATTATAACGTACAATAGAAGAGCATTTCTCCAATATATTGTAAAAGATGTGGGGAAATCTACCTTGAAACAACTCAAAGGAAGTCCTTCTATAGCGATGCTGCGGAAAGCGACTAAGAGCTTTGAAACTTCAAAAGAAGTTCAACAACATCAGATCAAATACTTTTTGTTCGATGAGAATGTTTTTTTCATTGACGTAACAAGATGTGTTGCTTTGCCTCTGCACTTACAATATCGAAAGGTTGATGAGGAGGTCATGCAAAAGATGGTGGTATCACTTGTCCATACATTTACAACAAAATTGAGAGATGCTATTCTATTTCCTTTCAATAAGGAGACCAGATTTCCCTTTCTTCTTGAAAATGAAAAAGAAATTGATCTGCCATCAGTAAATTTGTATATATTGGATGGGCAGCATACTATTTCTGCGCAGAAAATAATCATTGCATATGACCAATATAAACAGCTCCATAAAAGGTATCGACATCAAACATCTTGTCTTCTACATAGAGACGTTCCTGAGGACATCATCATCTAATTATGCAAACAACAAAATTTGTCAAATAAGGAATTTGCAAACACTGCATTCATTTCTTCAGTTGAAAAAGCAAGGGAGAGATGGTTATTGTGCGGTTCTCCATCCTGCCCAGGAAAGGGAAACGCTTCCAGTGATGCTTGGAAGGTATAGAATTTTTATTCTTATCAATCAAATTCTTTAGATTGCTGCTTGTGTTATGAAATTAGGAAATTAACTGGAATATTCAATTTTATATGTTTGCAATCTTTCCAAACTCATTGTATGGATATCTCTCTTATTAACTAGGAGAGCCTTAAAGACAAGCTAACTCTTGTTTTGACATCCGAATGACAATAGAGCAAATGGTAGTCCGTATTCGAGCTTTACAAAAGTGGCGCCTTGGATTGCTTGCCGAAGAGCATCGCAGGATGATTTTTCTCTAAATAAAATAAAGAGTTATGGCTCTAATTTTTTCAGACCATTGCGTGATCTTGATGAAGATGAATTGACCTGTTGATGTATATGTAACTTCGGAATGTATTTCATATATATATTTTTTGTACTCCTATAGAGATGTATTATTCCTCTATACGGAAGTGTCGTCATTGGTATTGACAAGTGTCGCAAGTGTGTTAACTTGTCGATGGGTTATTAGAGCACCTTGTAAGGGGTCAGCCCGAATTAATGTAACATGAGGTTATTGTGCTAAGCTAGACAAGTCAGCCCCATAAGTTTATTGGGCAGTTAGGACAAGTATAAATAGAGATCTCCCGATCTCTATTTGGATCACTTCAGAACTCACACTTCCATCACTCGAAAAGTGGTGCACATGTAAGGAGGAGGATCAGCTGCTAGGAGGAATCTATCTCTGTGTACTTTGGTTGTATCATTGCTCTATCTATCTCTGAGGAAGTTGTGGGGTTTTTCGCCTTAGGGTTTTCCCCATGGAAACTCTGTGTGTCTATTGTCTCTTATGTTTGCATCTTGTGATGATTAATATGCATTGATATACTGTACATGCTATTCTCTCAGTAAAGACCCTAGATTATATTGAATTAATGCTCAAAATTTAGCATGGTATCAGAGCTAACTTGAGAAGAAGACATTGTGCAGTGGTGGAAACCATGGTTTCTTGTTTATTGGGTTTCTCTCCACAGATTTTGGAAAAGCAGTATAGTAGATTGACTCTACTCATCAAGGAGAATCTATCTGTCCAATCAGAATTCAATTATGAGCACTTTCAGTTTTGGCCCTAAAAATTAGGGTTTCCTAAAAAATAGGAATTTCTAGAATCTGAAGATACAGTTGGAAGCTCCTTGGAAAAATCAAAGTTTAGAGCTTTGGATCGAGATTTTTGGGTAGGTAGAACTCCGGGAAACTCAAACCCTAATTCAGGGTCCTCCTCAGTGAATCCAGAAAGACTCAAAGGCATTTCTGAAGGGTGAAACTTTGCAAAATTTAAATTCTGAGTATACCAGGATGATCAGCTCATCAAGGCACATCTTTCTATCCTTTCAGAAAGTTGAAATTCACATTTTGAATTTTTGGGTTTTCTCTGTCAAACCCTAATCCGAGACCAAATCCAGTTTTCAGCAAAACAAGTGGTAGGACCTAAATCTTCTCTATTTCCATTTGAAGTAATCTTTAAGATGTCTCACCACACCAAGCTTGAGGATAAGCTTGAAGGGATTGATAACTTCCGATCCTGGAAGTATAGGATTGGGTTAATCCTGGAAGAGAATGAGTTGGATTCATACATAAAAGAAGAGGTCCCTATCCCAGAGGATAAAGAGGCTAAGATATTGCATAAGAAAAAATTGGTCAAGGAAAAGAGAATCATTGTTGATTCTATCAAAGACCATCTCATTTCACATGTGTCATCTCTAAAGACACCCAAGGCTATGTTTGACTCCCTGACCAACCTATTTGAAGGGAAGAATATAAATCAGAAGATGACTCTACGGAATCAATTGAAAGGGGTCAAGATGTTGAATGGAGAAACCATTCAATCTTATTTATCCAAAGTCTCTCAGATCAAGGAACAACTTGAAGTTGTAGATGAAATGGTGGAGAATGGAGAAATTGTGATGACCACTTTGAATGGCCTACCTAGGTCATGGGATTCCTTTACTCAAGGGATCTATGTAAGAAGGAAGTTAATCTCCTTCAGTAAATTGTGGGAGGAATGCTCTCAAGAAGAAGTAAGGCTTGTAGCACGAGAAGAAAAGATGGGAAGTGAAGATCAAGCTCTCACAGCTCTTACCAAAAGAAGCAAGCCTAAAAGGGAGCACTCTCAACAGAAGAGATCCACTCACTATCACCAAAAGAATAAGAAGGATCTAAGGTGCTTCACATGCAATGAGAAGGGTCACTTTGCTTCAGAATGTCCCAAGAACAAAAAGGAAAACAACAACAACAACTTCAACAAGAAGAAGAAGGGCAGCAAAAGAAGGTACCATGCTCATGCTGCTGAGGATGATGAACCTCCAAAGAAGAAGGCTAGAGCAGAAATTGATGATGATTCATCAAGAGAAGAAGAGTATGTTCTAATCTCTGCTCTCACATGTACTATTTATCATGGTTGTAATGATTGGCTTATTGACAGTGGGGCTTCCAAACACATGATTGGGTTTAAAGAATCTTTTGTAAATCTATCTGAACATGAATCAACCCATAAAGAGAAACTTGGGGATGAATATCAATACCCCATCAAAGGAAGTGGTGAAGCCTCCTACAACCTAGATTCTGGAAAGTCTTTGAAGATGAAAGAAGTGCTTTATGTGCATGGGCTCAAGAAAAACCTTCTCTCCATATCTGCATTGGATGCAAAATGTATGAGGGTTTCATTTTTGGATGGCCAAGTCCTAATGTGGCCAAAGAGAAAGACCATGGATGATGCAGTGGTGATTGGAGAGCAAGAGGGAGGTTTGTATAAATTGAAGGGACAACTTGAACATGCCATGGTGCATGATTCCATGGAGCCAAGTGAACTTTGGCATATAAGACTTGCACGTATGCACTACAGAGCATTACCAATTGCAAGTAAAGTTTTAGAAGGTCTTCTTGAAATTAAGACCAAGCATGAAGGTGTTCGCAAAGGATGTGCAAAAGGAAAGAACATAAAGAAGGCATTTCCAAGCAGTGAAAGCAAGGCTAAAAGTATCTTGGAAATCATCCACTCTGATGTATGCGGTTTGATGTCATCCAGTTCTCTAAGTGGGTATGTTTACTATGTCTCTTTCATTGATGACTTCTCCAAGAAGACTTGGGTTTACTTCTTGAAGAACAAAGATGAAGTATTTGATAAGTTCAAGGAATTCAAAACATTGATGGAGAACCAAACTGATAAGAGAATCAAGACTTTAAGTTCCGACAATGGTGGAGAATTCACTTCAGGTGACTTCAAGAAGCTATCAGTGATTCAGGGATTAACAGGGAGTTGACTGCTCCTTACAATCCACAATAGAATGGAGTTGCAGAAAGAAAGAATAGAACAATCATGGAAGCAGAACTAGCAATGCTGCATGACCAGGATCTACCTATGCATCTATGGGAAGAAGCAGCTAGGACAGCTGTATATGTGCAGAACAGAACACCCCACAAGATATTGGACAACAATACACCAGAAGAGGTCTTCTCTGGTAAGAAAAATGAGGTTAGCCATCTCAGAATATTTGGTTGTCCAGTATATACACATGTCCCAAAGGAAAAGAGGACCAAGCTGGATCCTTCAGGAAAGAAGGGTATCTTTGTGGGTTACAGTGAAAGCTCGAAGGCTTACAGAATATACTTTCCAGGGTTCAAGAAGATTGATGTCAGCAGGGATGTAATATTTGATGAAAACTCAGCATTCATCAAATCAAGGAAGACACCTATTGAAGATTATGAATAACCTAAGGAAACTAGATTTCAAGACACTACCATGACTAAAACAATTCCAAATGTTGATCGTGAAATTGAAGATCCGTAAGAACCTGTAGATCCACCTCGTGAGAAGGAATCTCAAAAGAGGAAACCTGCATGGACTAGAGAGCTCATTCAAGATGCATAAAGATATGGCATTCCAGAATAAGAACACAGAGCAAAGAAGAGAACAAGATCACATACCAGCTATGTTGCTTTACTCTGTGATATCATGAACAAAGAACCTTCCAGTTATGAAGAAGAAGCGGAAAAGAAAGAATGGAAGGATGTCGTGGTCGAGGAATGCCAATCAATAATGAAGAATGATGTTTGGGATGTTGTCCCAAGACCTAAAGGGAAGTCTATTCTGACTTCCAAATGGATTTACAAGATCAAGCATGCTGCAGATGGCAGCATAGAAAAATACAAGTTAAGATTCGTAGCTCGCGGCTTCTCTTAGAAAGAGGGAATAGATTATGAAGAAACTTTTTCTCTTGTAGCCAGGTACACTTCCATCAGATCAATACTTGCTCTGGCTGCAGTGATGAAATGGAAGATAAACCAAATGGATGTCAAGACTGCTTTCTTGAATGGTGTAATTGAAGAGGAAGTGTATGTGGAACAACCACTCGGTTTTGAAACACATGACAAGGAGTCATATGTGTGCAGGTTGAAGAAAGCCGTGTATGGCTTAAAACAAGCTCCTAGAACTTGGTATGGTAGGATGGACAGTTTCTTATCTAGTTTTGGCTTTACCAAGAGTAAAGCAGATTCCAACCTTTACTACAAGGTTGAGGAAGGCAATCTTGTGATACTACTTCTATATGTGGATGACCTATTTGTAACAAGAGATGATAGATTGATTGCCGATACAAAGAGGAAGCTTGCTGCCGAGTTCGATATGAAGGACTTGGGGATGATGCACTGCTTTTTAGGTATGGAGGTGTGGTAGAGTCCAGATGGAATATTCCTTGGACAAGGGAAGTATGCAGTAGAGATCCTGAACAGGTTCGGGATGATGGACTACAAGGCCATGGCCACACCTATCGCATCGAACCTGAAGCTTCTGTGTGATACTTCATTTGAGCCGGTTGATGTCACTATGTATACTTAGATGATTGGGTCCTTGATGTACCTGATGAACACGAGACCAGATATTTGCTTTGTGGTGAACACATTGAGCCAGTTCCTGACAGATCCGAGAGGTGTTCACCTGGTTGTTGTAAAGCATATTCTGAGGTACCTGAAGGGTACAGTTGACTATGGGCTTAAGTATGATGCGAATCAAAAGTTTAACCTACAGGGTTATGTTGATTCAGATTGGGCTGGCAGTGCTGCAGATAGGAAGAGCACTTCTAGGTGTTGCTTCAGTATGGGATCAGGTGTGATCTCTTACTTTAGCAGGAAGCAGTCCTACGTACCACTGAGTATAGCTGAGGTAGAGTATGTTGTAGCCTGTTCGGCTAGTTGTGAGGCAGTATGGCTACGAAAGCTACTGTCTGATTTATTTGATCTACCACTGGAGGCTACTGGTATCTTTTGTGACAACCAGAGTTGTGTGAAGCTGTCTATGAACCCGGTGTTCCACGACAGGTCAAAACACATAGAGATCAAATACCACTATATCAGGGATATGGTGCAGAGAGGAGCAGTGAAGCTCTTGTATGTTGCAACAGATGAGCAGATTGCAGATGTGCTGACGAAGCCACTAGCCAGAGTGAAGTTCGAGTACTTCAGAGAGAGGCTTGGTGTTCATCAGATAGACGACACTTCAAGGAAGAAGTGATGGAGACATTTGCTGAAGCCATTCCAAGCATGTTGGAAGGAGGATCCTTCACATGACTATGGATGTAAGTGCTAGATGATGAGCATCATGATGATGTTCTAGTTTCTGCTCTGTATGATCAGTTCGATCATTTATGTATGTATGCATCATGTTGATGTTGGATATGATCAGTTGGATCATTTTTGTATGTATGCATCATGTTGGATGCTGGATATGATCAGTTGATCATTTGTATGTATGTTTTATATGCATCATGTTGGATGCTTGGACCATGTATCTGTATATCTATCAGGTGGATCATGTATGATGATATGTATTAGGTAGATACTTGGTATGCATCAGGTAGATGCATTGTATGATCAGGATGATCATGGTTGATGAGACTCAGGATGTTTCTCCAAATGACATGCATCAGGACGATGCAGTGATGATGATCAGGATTATCATGTGTACATCAGGATGATGTTTGGTGAGTACCAGGATGATACTCTGTGGCCGTGGAACAGGTTGTGCAGATGAGCATGTATGGGAGATCCTATAGGTCAGATTTGTGTACCCGTAACAGCCTAGGATGCTCTTTCGAGACATTTCTCTAGGAGGACATATAATAGTTCCCTGGGAGATCCCTCAGGTCGGAGTTGTGTACCCGTAACATCCTAGAATGCTCTTTTGAGGTTTTGTCCTATTGCATATAATAACGCCCTGGAATATCCTTCAGGTCGGATTTGTGCACCTGTAACATCCTGGGATGCTCTTTCGAAGTTTTTCCATGACCACATGTAATTTGTGCCCTAGGAGATCCTTTAGGTCGGATTTGTGTACCTGTAACATCCTAGGATGCTCTTGCAAGGTTTTGTGGTGACCACATGTAATTTGTTCCCTGGGAGATCCTATAGGTCGGAGTTGTGTACCCATAACATCCTGGAATGCTCTTGCGAGGTTTTGTGGTGGGGGTCACATGTAATAAGTCTTGGAGATCTGGATAGGATGAAAAAGGCCTTAGATGCTCTTTAGGGTTCTTACTAGTTAAGAGACTCTTTTAAGGTTTTGTGACAGTCACATGTAATTTGTGCCCTAGGAGATCCGATAGGTCGGAGTTGTGTACCCATAACATCCTGGGATGCTCTTTCGAGGTTTTGTGACGCATGTAATAAGTCTTGAGGATTCCACAGTATGGCCAGTAATGATGAAGACCTACAGGTGGTGGGCCTACATCTAGTATGAAAAAGGATTGGCTCCATAGAACTTCCTATGATGAGTAGATTCAGATATTGTTTGAGATAGCAGCAGCAGTGACTATGACGATGATTCGATGACGATGATCCAAAGAAGAAGACTTGTGCTAGCAGATTTGTGTCGAGAAATACCTTCCTAGTTAAGAGGGAGTGTTTATGTATATGTAACTTCGGAATGTATTTCATATATATATTTATTGTACTCCTATAGAGATGTATTATTCCTCTATACGGAAGTGTCGTCATTTGTATTGACAAGTGCCACAAGTGTGTTAACTTGCCGATGGGTTATTAGACCACCTTGTAAAGGGTCGGTCCAGATTAATGTAACATGAGTTTATTGTGCTAAGCTAGACAAGTCGGCCCCATAATTTTATTGGGCAGTCAGGGCGAGTATAAATAGAGATCTCCCGATCTCTATTTGGATCACTTCAGAACTCACACTTCCATCACTCGGAAAGTGGCGCACATGTGATGAGGAGGATCAGTTGCTAGGAGGAATCTATCTCTGTGTACTTTGGTTGTATCATTGCTCTATCTATCTTTGAGGAAGTTGTGGGGTTTTTCACCTTAGGGTTTTCCACACGGAAACCCTATGTGTCTATTGTCTCTTATGTTTGCATCTTGTGATGATTGATATGCTTGATATGCATTGATATATTGTACGTGTTATTCTCTTAGTAAAGATCCTAGAGTATATTGAATTAATGCTCAAAATTTAACATGACCGTTGTTGCGGACAATATAATCAACAAATCAGTTTGGATGAGCACATCAGTTGATAAAAAAATTTCCGTATAAACTTTAAGTCAATATTGCAAACGAATAAAGCACGAGAGGTCAACTAGGCATTCGATCATTGAATATTTCAAAGTTAATGATGTTCAAACTGATCAATCACAGAATGTCACTGACCATAATGTCATTGAAATATATAAAATTGCACCAAACCATCTCAAGCAACTATGCAGTATTTTATGCTCTGGAAAGAAACCAAAATCTCCGAGTAAAAAGAGAAAGAACGAATCTGAAGTGGATATTGGTACCAAAATACCAATTGATGCTCAGAAAATATTGAATTTATATATCAATAAAGAGAGGATGTCCATTGAAGACGTTGAAAATAGTTCACAGTTTGTTTTTCAATGTTGTTACCCTGATTCTTTGGTCACCACACTCAGAACAATTCCATTTTTTGGTGCGACAGTCAGCTGTGAATTTGTTGCTATGGATATGTGTAATTGTGCTATTCCATGGACAGAAGAAAACATGCTAGTGTTTTTGTACTACTTAGAAATAAATCAAGAGGCATGTACTTGTATTTTTCTAGCTAATATGGAGAACTCTTGTATGATTTCTAAAGCTTTCACAAGTTGAAGCAAGAAATAAAAAAAACATGTTACGGCAAATCCTACAATGGGAGTATATAGAGAATTCTCCGGGGACCCGTTTATAGGATTCTCTATTATACAATGTTGGTGCATTGGAAATGCTCAGGATATTTTATCTACCTATGAAAATGATATGGATTGGAAAGATGAGGGCCTACTGATGCTTGTTTTACCTCGACCCAATGTTAACAACGATAGTGCAAGGAGCCATGTGTTTCCAAAATAAAGGACACATGAATTCTGGGATCACATAGTTTCCAGATAGGTCTCTTCTGAAGGCATAGTTCTTTTGCTGTACACAGGAGGTAGGCTTCCTCATTCGTTGACCAGGTCTCCAGAAAGAATATTTATTTCTATTGTGGAGACAGTACAAGAAGAGTTGTTCATGAACAATTTCTATAATGAATTGGGTATAAAACAAGGTATTCCTATTAACATTTTTAGATGTCTTTGATTTTATTTTACATTTCTCGGTTGGTTATGTTCAATAACTTATTTAAATTCCTATTCTACTATAGCTTCAAATAAAGAGCATACCCAAGTATCCTCCAATCGAATTACAATATCCGATGACAAAACTGAAGGTGATAGACAATCTACAAAGAACTACAAAACAAGACAAGAAGGTAAAAAATTAATTTTCACAGATCGTGGTTAAATTAAGTAAATTATGAAAGGGGATAGTGACCTGCAAAAAATTATATAAAATTTATACCTGCACATTTCCGAGTCAACATGTGGATCATCCACAACCAGAGCAGGCATCGACAATGTCCTGGAGATTGGCCAACAAGTCACATTGGAGAATAAGAGACCAGGCGGGAGCTTGGACAATAATGAACAAGGCGAGAGATTGAACAATACAACACAAGAAGAGGGCTTGGCTAGTATTGAACCTGGAGAGGGAGCCTTGGTGTCAACATGCGGTGTCTCCAGCGATGTTACTCACCAGTCAAATGTTGGCCTGCCATTGACAGGTAAAAGACAATATTTTCTACTCTAATTGATAAAACAAATTTATTCCGAAGTATATATAATGACAAACAATATTTTGTGCAGCTCCCCATACAAAAATGTTATTGATATTAGAAATGGAAGGTTTTCTATTTCGCGAGAAAGTCACAGAAAATGACTCCAAAAGAGAAGAAAAAGGGGAAAGAGTAAAAAAGCGGGAAGAGACTACTCTAATAAGTGGTGAATTTAAACATAGAAAAACTTCATATGAGTCACGAACACATGCCATTCAATTTTTGGATTTACTTCTTTCCAAATTCAATGTTGGGATTTGGTCATCTAAATGTGGTGTTAATGAGGGGAAGCTACTGCTTACAAAAATTTTGTTGGCATGCGGTAAAGATAAATCATATGAGAAATTTTATTTATTTATTTGGTTTCAAGAGAGATGTACCTCCGATCAAGAAGTAAATACACAAAAAAATATGGAGAGTGTGTGGAAGGAGTTCCCAATGAAAACTTTGAAAATTAATACATCAATGATTGTTTTGGAGGGTGATGGTGAGAAAGCAATTCCATTTCAAAACTGTATTTCGTGTAAGCCCTTTATTGGATCGTCCCTTCAGACAGATATTGAATTGGTACATGGACTTTGACAGCATTTGAGTAAAATGAAAGAATCAGCTGATATCGTAAACTATCAAATGTAACCTATCATTGCCTATTTCTAGATGTAATCTATCATTGCCTATTTTAAACCATTCAATGTGTTTTCTGGTTTTTTCCGGAGACGTTGCTATTTTCGTCAGAATGTAACATATTATTAGTTCAGTGTTATGCTTTTACTAAATCAATTGAATCTATTGTGATCATTAACTTCATGAACAAAGTGTTATTGTTGTTGTTATATATATAGTCATTGTTCTTGTATGCAGTGAGGATATCACTGCAAAAGAAACTATTGGTCCTGGGAGTAGAGGGATTTCTCTTTGGAGTTCGGATGTTATCCAACATTGAATATTCTTCCAAACAACCTCATTTTTTCCATAAATGTTATCGTTATTATACACGCATGTTCAGCCGCAAAATTATCAATGTTACTAGAGATCATTTCGATGTTGCTCTGTGGTTTTCCTGGCTCAACAACATGGAAATAAAAAATTTCCTGGGTGTATTTGAATGGTTGAAAAATGCAAAATTTGTATTTATTTGGGGTCGAGAGCAATGCGAACCTAGTACTATTTATAATCACTCAATGCCTACATACTATAATGTTGGTGAAGTATCGAACATATACAAAAATTCCTTCAAGGATGTACTTATCCAATATGGAGATATATATAAACAAATGGACATGTTGTTTATAGATGAAGGGCAATATCAATCAGCAGATAATAGGAAGGAAAACTGCTTGAAAATGCCAACTAGTTGAAAATTTGACAGTTCACAAGAGAGAGATATAACTATAAAAGCAATGTTGTGTGCTCTGTTGAAATATCTCGGGCCTCATTCAAAAATGGGGCTTTGGTTAAACACATTGAATTTGAGATGACCGTCATATTGTACAAAACAAATTCATTTAGTGATTTGTAAATTTTTTATAGTTACTCCTACATTTAATTGATGTAAGTTTTATTGCACATTTCTCATCTTATTTATGGACATCGTACCATGTATCTGGTAATGTGTTTAAAAAATTGTTGAACATGAAAGCAATATACTTAGAAACATTGAACCATAATATTTTATTGTCTGGTTTGTGTGTGTGTTTTTTGTTTGCAGATAGTACTAGAAGATTTGTTTCTAGTAAACCATTGATCATTTTTTATTTCAATGGCGTTTTGTTACACGCAATACATAGAAAACATAAACCCGGATTGCGGCGACCACTGGACATCGAAACATCAACAAAGTGTTATTCTATATGCCCTGGCATAAGGAAATTTTTTGAAAAATGCTTTCTTATTTTTGAAGTTGGGGTATGGACATCTGCTGAACGAAAAAACATTGACGAGTTTTTGCCTAGATTATTACAAAGAATAAGATTGAAAAGGGAACAATTTAGATTAATTTTAACACAGGAAAATTGTTCTTCCGCAGCCAGAGAGGGTTTTCAAAGTGTTGGAAATCCTAATGTATTTCGCAAGCCTTTAAGTATAGTTTGGGATACTTTGAACCATGGTTGGGATCGAACAAATACTATGATTGTCGATGACTCTGGAGAAAAGCATGTTTCTAACGATGAAGAAAACTGTCTTATAACAACAACTTATAATTCCAATGATGTCAATGACACATTTTTGTTAGATCGATTATTGCCTTGCTTGCTGCACCTGGATGGCGTGAGCGATGTGAGGCCAATTGTGAATAAAATAAAAATGGAAGTATTTTGTTAAATAATACACTTGAATGTTTGTTTGTACTAGTATGTCCAATTTCACTGTGATTATAATTCTTGTAAAGTGTCGAGTTTGGTTTCCGAAAATGTAACTCTATTTAAATTGTATTGTTAAATCATAAAACATATAAATCTGTGTGCTTGATTTATCATTCATATGATTTATATGCAGGTTATGCACCAGTAAATTTATTTACTTCATTCATATTGTTTCACATTCTGCAATTACATAACAGTCATTAATATCATCATATTAAGTTAATTTGCTAAGTTAATTTATTAAGCATCTAATTAACAGCTTCATAACTAGGCTTATGCCTATCATTCTAAGAACATACAGGAGGCATCCATCCGTCAATGAGGTTGTGACAACATAAGCATACATGTATTACATAAATGGAGTTTAGCCATTCATCATTCACATACAAAATTAATACAGCAGATAGCTTATGCAATTGAAAGAAACCTCATTCATGAATATATATTAACCTTCTAACAGACTTATCATAGCATATTCATGGCTTACATTTATTTACACATAATTTCATTCCACAGATTGAACATATCAAACATAATTAAATACATGAACATTATAATCCATTTTTTTTCAAAAAAAAAAATCATACTATTGTTATTCAAAACTGAATCAAATAGTACATGATGTTCCATGAGGTTACTTAACTCACTAGAGAGCCGAAGTAAACCAGATATTGTCAAAAATACTTCCTGGAAAATTACAATAACTTCTCAAAAACAGTCTAAGAATTTCATCCTTCTGCTAGAAAAATTAAAATTTTTTAGCTATTTAGAAACTTATCCCTTCTAGGTCAAAAAGCAGTCCAAAATATGGCTTAGTCAAAGAAATTTACTGATCCCTTATCAAAACATAAGTGATCAATAATTTCCTCCCAAAACAAATAACGAACTTCTTTTTTCATTGCATCTTTTGAAAGCTTATCTACATCGATGTTGTACTTCCTATATATATGCTCAAAGGAGATGGTTTTGAAAAACTGGATTTATGAGCGAATCATTTGACACCAATGCTCAAGTTCGAGGATTTTTAGCATTATTGTTACCCTCTACAAAAATTTTAAAAAATTGCAATCAGGCTCCTAACTGCGATTTTCATCTTTAGCCAAATTTGAAGTCATAGTCATTGATCCGACAAATGGTTAACGAGCTTTTATATTAAAAAGAGAGAACATATTACATAGCATAGGGAGACTGGTACCAAAAAACAAGAGATGTGGAAATAGTCTCTTCATATTTCAGTCTGTGATCTTCAAAAAAGGCCTAATGCCTGTTATTACTGAAAATTTTAACAAACTGACCCAAGAGAAACTTACAAGAGTAATACATATAAGAAGGATTACAAAATTCAAGCCCAAACAGAGCTGCTAAAACGTCGAGACGAGAACACAAAGAAGGATTCAGTTGCCATGATGGAGACGAGCGTTCTTATCCTTGCCTCCTGTTGTTGTACCTATATTTTCATCGTCAATGTTCAAGACGATGGATGGGTTATTTCTGCCACTGGTTCTGATACAATCAACTTTAGCTTCCACGATCCTGAGGCAGCTATGGAATGAGTCTAACTTGCCAACCAGCTTCTCGAAGTAGTCTTCAATATTGCCATTGCTATTCCAGACTTCAGCGATAGAAATTTGAACGAAGGTAGCGAGGTGAGATATGGCTGTCTTCGTCTCGGAGAAGTCATTTCGTAACCAACGGACCTGGGCTTCCAGGTCCAGAACTTGCGTGAGAATTTCTGGGGAAGGTTTGTCCTTCCCACAAGGAGAATTAATGTTAACCAGACCACCATTATCAGCCAACACATGCTTCCAATTTCCCAGGCTAGTACCATGAAACTGCTGCGTAGGACCACTTTGAATGTGGCTAGCTTCATAGGGGGTCTAGATAAACCCAGAATCAAGATTCGAGAGGACCTTCCAATTCCTACTTCTGGAATCAAAACTGAATCTAGAATGCTGCACTGGACCCCTGATTCCCTAACCCTGACCAAAGTCGAGAGGAACCCATGTTTTACCGTAGCCAGAGTCGTCAACATGCTTTGTCAAGCCACCATGAGTGAGCTCATTACCACTAGTGTTGTGCCCATGAAAAATATCAGAGAGGTATCACTTCGAGCCAACCCCCCCGGACTGCCCCTGGGCAGACTTCCTATGTTTGCGACTTTGCAGAAAAAACAGACACAAATTTCTCTCCTCCATATTCAGAAAAAACAACCGACTTCGGAGAAAATCGCAGGGAGAACCTTCGCAGAGAGAGACATGCAAGATACAGAATCGACCACCTTCGTGCATGAAATAGCCACTACAAACCTTGGGACTAGTCCGCATTAATCTTTCGTATGTGAGACAGATGAAGATCAATGATAATTTGTTTAGATTTGACATCAAATCATGATACGTGATATAATTAAAATTGTATTTCATCTTAATCCAAATTTTGTTGGCGCATGCTATGTGTTATTTCGTTACAGATGTAATTATTGTATTTCTCAAACCGAAAGGTTCTAATTAATTGCCTGGAAATTCATTACAGTTAATCATTATGGGATCTTTAATGCTCTTCTTAAACACAAAGACCAATATGGGCAATTTGCTAGTCATCATATTCCATAGAAAAAGTGTTTCTATTCAATTTCTAGAGGGTAATCTTGCTATGAGTGAATTTTCATTTCCTGGTTGTGTTGTGGTTAAACCCGCATTAGTAACCTCGCTATACTCAATGTGCTAAATCAAATATGCCATGTGTCACAATATCATCATTCCACGTGTCACAATATCATCGTTCCACTAGTCACCCTAGGATATCATTGTTACAATTCCCTCCTAAATGAAGGGTCGGCCGACCCTTCTTATTCCCAATATTATTTTAATAATAGTTCGATACTGCAAGATGGGTCACTCGATCCTTCTTGTATTATCCATTATGGCTATAGCTGAATTGATGGATAAAGGTTTTGATAATTAACTATGGAAAGAAGGGGCAGCAGATCCTTCTTGCCGTAAAACGGAAGTCGAGAAAAACCATTTGTATATGATATAACTTCCAAGCTGTTCTATTTTTACAATTCCCTTGTAATTGAAGGGTCGGCCGACCCTTCCTATTCCCCGTATTATTTTCAGATTATTTTGACACTGGAAGAAGGGTCGGTTGACCCTTCTGATTACCAATATTTTTTTTCATAATATTTTGACACTACAAGTAGGGTCGGTCGATCCTTCTTGTGTTCTCCATTATGGATATAGTTGAATTGTTCTATTTGACATCCATGAATTTACATTTCCCCTCATAAATTTTAATGCTTGTTATACTATACCCTATACCCTGTACTTATTATTAATTAATCTTGGCCATTATGTTGTGTCTCTCTTGCACTGCTAGCAGGTTCCTTCACTAGCTAGCTGGTTGCAACTATGGTACCTTGGCGCTCTAAGCATTCAAAGCAGCCCCATTCTCTCTGCTCCGTGTCTACTGGGGATCTCCATGTCTACTAGGGATCTTCCCCATTCTCTCTGCTCCGTCTGTAACTGGGGAGCTTCCCCATTCTCTCTACTCCGTCTGTAACTAGGGAGATGCCCCATTCTTGAGGAATAATTCCTCCTAACTCATTTATCAGGGAATTGTGCAAATATTCAACCTACGAAGTATAGGTTTTCAATTTATGTATATCCTGAATTGTGAATACTGCAAAAATACTAAGCACAAGAAAGGTCGGTCGACCCTTCATTAAAGCTGGAAAAAATGGCAAAAACGACCCCTGGAAAAAACTCGTAGTAAAATCCACACAACATGTAATTTTCGAAGATCCTTCTTGTCGAAAAATAACGATAAAAAACAAAATTACTCAGAAACCATTTTTATATATTATAACTTACAAGGTGTTCTATTTTTACAATTCCCTAGTAATTGAAGGGTCGGACGACCCATCTCATTCCCAATATTAATTTTATAATAGTTCAACACTACAAAAGGGTCGAGAAACCCTTCTTATTGCCAGTATTATTTTCAAAATAGTTCGACACTACAAGAAGGGTCGACCGATCCTTCTTGTGTTCTCCCTTTTATGATATTTCATTCTATTTAAAAAAAGAAAAAAGAAATAATGATTTGATTTAAATGAACAAAAATAAAGAATGTTTCTATTTAAAATAAAACAATTAACCTGTTACGACTCCAGAATTGATGATTTGGAACAGAATCAGATTGAAATTATGGGGACAGAGGATTTTATAAAAAGATGAAGTTTTGAAGATGGCCCGGATGTCACAGTGCAGCCGCTTCTAAGTTGTCACAGTGCAGCCACTGCTAGGACTCCCCCTTTGTGGACATGAGAATTGCCGAGGAAACCTCTGTTCAACGGCATAATTTTTTGTAGAAGAGATCCCTGCTTGGATTAGTTTTTACATCAATTTTGGAATTTTTTTTGCAACATCTTGTTAAATTTACAGAGCCATACTGGGAAAGCTATTCATGCTCCTAGGCTCTCCTTTTTGTAATGAATGGATGTGCACAGCCTTCTGAATAAATCCATATATATGCGTCAATATAATTATAGAGAAGTATTTTATAGAGAAATATGGTCAAATGATGAATATATCTTTCTGAATATAACTCATTGTATTTTACATATTAAGAACAAAATCATTTTACATATTAAGAACAAAAGTATTTTATATATAAAGAGCAAAAATATGGCTAAGTGTTGAACTCACATAGCTAAGTGATGAACTGGCTATCTATTTATAGGGTCAGAGTTGCCTCTGGAGTTCACACGGGTGAAATACAAACCTGCCAAATGAGAAAAAGGTTGTTCTGTTTTGCATATTAAGAACAAAAATTTGGCTATGTGTTCAAATTCACACATTTTCAATTGAAATTCATAGCTTTATAACAAAAAACTGCAATTTTAAGGTTCTTAAGTAGCAAAAAAGCACACTACTCGAATAGAAAAACCCACATTTCAAAGCCAATATTTCCACTTTCAGAACCCATTTTTGCACTTTAAAAAGGTTGATATTCACACTTACAAAGTCTAAATTCATGCTTTCAAAGTCTAAATCCCTTTTAGGGGCATTAAACTTATCAAAATTTATGTGTTCTTTCTTTCCAAATAGTTCTCAGGATTTTATGTGTTCTCTTTTCAAACATACATATTATAGAATTAAATAACAGACAAATCACAACATTACAATTAACAGAATATAAAATAATATTGCACAAGCTTAGTTAGAACATATAAAAAATGTTTGTCCCGATGGCGCTAATGGTAAATGATGGCGGTGATCTTGGTGTTTGTGATAAGTCATAATTTCGACTAAAGCATGATGTGATTATTTTCTTCACACACGTGATACAATCTATCATTCACCATTAGCACTATCAGGATAACCGCCATTTCATAATTTCATTGTATAAACCATCGCCATGTCAGCATACGTTCCTTTCTCAAGGCACGGATTAGGGTGATACATGTACAATTACTCTAGCAAAATCTACAGTCGGTACAGATGATATCTATGATCACCATCCCTCCATACTATCATAAATATCCTTCCCCATCCGTAACATCCAAGTCAATTCACCAATTCACTATATAATGACTAAAGTATACCCGGTATCGTAGCAAAATGAAATCTTCAGGAAGTCATGGTACTCTTCTTTACCACCTCTGTTTTGTTTCCTTTGTTGTTTTATTAGAAATACTTGAGTCTTATGGTCACTCTCTTCCTGATATATGAGCATTTCGGCAGAAGTTCCCTCACAAATCCTCACCACACCATGATATATGGGAATTTCGAGCACTGTCGAATCCCCAAGACCAGGATTTGTCGCTAATGTGACTCATAGCTTCTAGTTGAAGCAAAGATAAAGTATAGCTTCTAGTTGAAGCAAAGATAAAGTATACTAGCTTCTAGTTGAAGCAAAAATAAAGTCTGTGTAAATTCTCTGTAGTAGAGTCAGTGTTTGTGAGCTCAATCTCATAGTCTTGAAATGTATTAAGAGCCCCTGCTTTGTAAAAGGTGAAAGATCAAAGTAAATTTCATCTCTGTGTAATGCGGCAAAGTTGCACTGTTTTAACCCAGAATAACTTCTACTGATTTTTATTTCTTAGTAAGAAATTTTTTAATATAAATCCTATAGTAGAATAGTTTGTTTTTGTGAGATCAAGCTCGTACTAGTCATGAAATGTATTAAGATCCCAAGCTCTGTAAAAGTTGAAAGATCGAAGTAAATTCAATTGCTAGGAATAACTTCTATTGATTTTTATGTAGACTTAATAATAAATCTGTAACAGAACATTTCAATTGCCAGGTATTTATATTTCTATCTAAATTTGTAATAGAACATTTCAATTGCCAGGTATTTATATTATTCAAACCATAAATGTGTAACCATAAATCTAGTTTTTCAATTGCCAGGTATTTATATTTTTCAATATCTCATAAGCTGGGCGCATGAAACCATTTGGGTTTGGTGGCTGATTAGAACATGAAACATAGGCACAAAATATTCAAAACACGGTATTTTCCTTCGATACCTTTGTTTTTGGAGGATTTAGGTGTCAATATTTCCAATCCATAGGTCTCAACGATTGCAAGTATCTCGATTATTCAACATGAATGACCAAGATAATAGGGTGTACCTGCAGCTAGAGAGGCAGTGATACCATGAGACCACAAATGATACTATAATTATTCACTTCCTCCTGCAGTTCGCCCAAGCATATTTAAAACATAGTGTTTAATAGAGAATAAAACGTAGCATGGATTCAGTGATGCTCAGAGGAGAAAATATTCTATATGAGTCAATACTATAATTAAACTATATTTCTAATACTCAATTTGCCAAATAAAATATTCCACGTGTCACAATATGATCCTTCCACATGTCACCCTGGGATACTAGATATCATCATTTAAACAACAAAATTTATAGACATTTTGCTTCAAAGGCTTGGTTGGCAAGTGGAAATATTCTTAGAGAAAGAGCGGCCGCTCTTTCTCCAATGTCTTCTATTGTTACAATTCCCTCGTAAATGAAGGGTTGGCCGACCCTTCTTATTCCTAATATTCTTTTCATAATAATTTGACACTGCAAGAAGAGTCAGTCGATCCTTCTTGTGTTCTCTATTATGGATATAGATGAATTGTTGGATAAAGGTTTTCACAATTTACTATGAAAAGAAGGGGCGACCGATCCTTCTTGTCGGAAAACAGAAGTTGGGAGAAACAATTATTATATGTTAAAACATCCAAGGTGTTCTATTTTGAAAATTGCCTCGTAATTGAAAGGTTGGCCGACACTTCATATTCCCAATATTATTTTCATAATAGTTCGACACTGCAAGAAGGGTTGGTCAACCCTTCTTGTGTTCTCCATTATGGATATGTATAGGTTCTAATTGTGAGGTTGTAGATCCTAGTGATTGTTTGTTCATTGTAGAAATTGAATAACTATTACATTGAACAATACATGTATCAACATTGAATAGAGTTCCCACACAATCACCCTTAGCAAACACCATAGATTACTAGACCATTTTACACCCTTTGTTAGAGAAAAGGAACTTGACACGAACATGAATAAGTTTTCTTAATAATACTAGGTTACACGTAAAACCTAGAATGCGTAAAAATCCATTAATCCTCTTCACTATACCACCTAGGAATTTGATCAAGAGTCTGCAATGACAAACTATGTTGAGAGGATAATTGCAAATCCATTATTCGAACTGTTCCCGTAATCTGCATTGCAGGTTGCGGAAATGTAGAACACAAACATTTACAATAATATTCCCGGAATCCGCAAATGCGGGTTGCGGGAATCAAATCCGAATATCCAGTAATTCATCTGTATCAAGACTGGTGAACACAAGAAGGATCAAGTGACCATTCTTGCAATCTAGAACTATTATGAAGATAATATTGGGCAGAAGAAGGGTCGACCGCCCCTTCATTTATGAGGGAATTGTCCAAATATTCAACCTATGAAGGATAGGTTGTCAATTCATCTATATCCTGAATAGTGAAGACTGCAAAAATACTAATGTCAAAAGAAGGGTCGGTCGTTCCTTCATTTAAAAGAGAAATGAAAAATATTAAATCTACGAAGGTTGGCACAACAATTTCCCACAACCGACTTCCGCGGTATATGGTAGGGATCAGGACATTGCCTAAGTTATAACATCTAAACAATATTTCTTGGGACTTCCCACTGCCAACAAGAAGGATCGTCCACCCCTTTGTTTAGTAGATAATTGTGAACACCAATATCAGACAATTCACCTGTATCCAGAATAGTGAACACAGGAAGGATTGTACAACCCCTCTTGCAGTCTAGAACTATTATGAAAATAATAGTGGGCAGAAGAAGGGTCGACTGATCCTTCATTCATTTATCTAGAGCCTCATTCAAAATGGGGTGTCAGTTAATGAAATTCAACTTCAAATGACCATCATATTATGCAGACACCAATTCATTTGATAATTTGTATATTTTTTACTACTTCAAATGACCGTCATAATTATTATATCAGAACACCGCAAAATCCAATTTCAAAAGTGGTAATATCAAAAGAAAAAGGATGGTTTTGGAACCTAGATCTGGCAATTTTGAAACGGATTTGGCAGTAAAATCCACACAACAGGTAATTTTTGAAGATGAAAAATAATAAAAGGAAACAGAAACAAAATCAACATATTTATTAATTTCGTTGACTTAATTCTGGGCCGCAAGATTAAGACAAGTCGACGACTGAGCTCTAATCTAGGGAATGCGGAAGATGAGTTGCGGGGGTTTAATTGTTTTGAAATATATACAACGTTCCCTCAATCCACAATTGCAGTTTTTGGGACTACTACTTGAAATAAAAGCAAACCAAAGTTTCCCGCAATCCGCAATCCGCAATCCGAATTGCGGTTGCAGAAACGCATGTCGCAAATCCATTTCTCAAACAGTTCCCGCAATCTGCAATCATGTTTAACTATAGATAGAAACTTCAACAAGCTATAGCATGATATGATGGTCCATGCATTTTTATAAAACCATGAATTATGGCGGGCATTCTCTCAAGTAGTTTTGACTACTTTTTCCATACTTTGTCAATTTCCAAAGTTTCAAAAACTTGCCATACTATTCCAGAAAGATGTCACATTGCAACACTAACTTAATGATAACACCAGAACACCATCATGTGTCTTTTGATGCCATGTCATCATACATACGATGTCATCATCACACATTCCATATCAACATAGATGCCATGTCATCATACATGCCATTTCATCACTTCCTATGGCATAAATTCTCTCTTTGAGGTTCACACATGTGAGATTTTTGTCTTCCAAAATAGAGATCAATTCATGTATAACCATAAGGGTCAAGACTAGATAAATATAAATCACAAGAAGGGTCAGCCGACCCTTCTTTCAGTCTAGAACTAGTATGAAAATAATATTGGGCAGAAGAAGGGTTAGGTGCCCCTTCATTTATGAGGGAATTGTGCAAATATTCAACCTACAAAGTATAGGCTGCCAATTCATGTATATCCTGAATGTTGAAGACTGCAAAAATACTAAGCACAAGAAGATTCGGTCGACCCTTCATTTAAAAGAGAAATGAAGAACAATTAATCTATGAAGGTTGGGACAACATTTCCCCACTACCGACTTCCTCATTATGTGGTAGGGATCGGGACATTGCCTATGTTATAACATGTAAACAATATTTATCCCGAATTCCAACAAGAAGGATCGGTCGCCCCTTCTTTTAGTAGATAATTGTGAACACCAATATCCGACAATTCACCTGTATCTAGAATGGTGAACACAAGAAGGATCGAACTAGCTTCCTTGCAGTCTAGAACTATAATGAAAATAATAATGGGTAGACGAAGGGTTGGCTGCCCATTCATTCATTTAGCGCGAGCCTCATTCAAAAATGGGGTGTTGGTTAATGACATTCAACTTCAAATGACCATCATATTATACAGACACAAATATCAAAAAAAAATTATGGTTTTGGAACCTGGATTTTGGCACTTTTGGAAACGGATTTGGTAGTTTCGGAGCCGGTTTGTGCGAAAATCCTCACAGCAGATCTAAGAGATGATGTATACCTCACAAGAGTAATTATGATTAAGCAGGAAAATAGAAGAAGAGTGAACAATACAATATAATGAGCAACATAATAATATGGTACAGTAGAACTTGGATAGAAGCAATAATACTTTACACACACTAGTTAATTAATCACAATATGGACAAATAAATAGTACAATGATACAGAGGATTCGAATGCCTAAGGTGGAAATTCGAATTAGCCTCTCATAGTGATCATAAGATCAATAGAGTGTCATCGGAGCACAACTAGGTGTCCTCATGATCATTGAAGCACAACTAGAAGTCTTCATCATCATCAGTGGAGTCATCAATGCTCAAGTAACTGTCAACCATCAGTCAAACTAACTCTCGTAGGTGTAACTGAGTGTAAACTGAAGACAACTGGACTGGTAGGTGAAGAAGGGCGAGTTGCTCCCTAAAATCAAGGAAGAAGGGTGCATTAAGCAACTGGAGGGATAAAAATGAATAGTGAGAAGCTCCTGGGGGATGGCTAATTCAGGGCTAGGTGCTGGACTGATGACTGGGATGCATGCAAAATGCATGCAAACCCTAGAATGAATGCAAACCCTAAAAGTGCATGCATGACTGAAAATGTAAATGATCAAAATAATGGTGGGACTAGGATGGAGTATAGGAATATCCTAACATGCCCCCTTAATCCATCCTGGGCCCTGGTAACTAAGACCAAAGGTCACCGAATACAATGAATAATAACAATCAATAAACCAAGGAAGTGGGGAAATTTCATGGGAAACATACCCCCTCCTCAAGAAACACACTGTAAGGCACACACAAAAATAAATGCTCCAAACTCAAGTAGGTGTGATGCTTGGTCATAAGTCTGCAGGTATCTTCTTCTTGGGAAGAAGTGGATCATGCTCAAAAAACATGTGCTTGTACTTGCTCTTCAGATCGAATGTGATGAGAAAAAATCCAAAAGTATGAGATTGATCCTTGAACCTATGATTTGAATCAGTTGAGGTAAGATCAAATATGTGAAAGTGCATATAGTCTTTTGTCTTCTCCTTCGAACCACCATGGATGAGATTATGCCAAAAATAACTATTACATGTTTGCTTGAAATCAAAATCAGATTTAATACTTAAAAAATAGTTTCTTGAGATATCCTTTGAACCAGCAGGGGTGAGATCAAAACTATCATATGCATGAAAAATTATCCCAAGCAGTAATTGCTTAGAACCCAATTTAGATACCAGACTTGAATCATGGTTTCTTGAGATCTCCTTTGAACCATGAGAGGTGAGATCAAAACCAGTAATTGCATGAGAATTTATCCCAAGCGAATGGCAATGGCCATAATCTTCAATAACCTTCTGAAAGCATGAATTTATGATCATATAGTAGTATAAAAGAGGAGATAGCTGGAGAGGAGCGAATGCATTACCTTCAATAGTTGTTTTGACCTCCGAAATAATCATGTGATCATGATGCAAACCAACAGACTATGGTGTAAGAGAGGATTTATGACCTTCTGCAATATCTAGAGTGTGAGCTGGCACAGAAAGAGAAGAAAGTTTGAGCATGAGTGTAGAATCTGCAAGTTCTTTGTGAACAACTTCAATGTGAGATGATATTGGTTCATGATCTGAGAGACCATCAAGAGGAGCGAATGCATCACTTTGTTTGCTTTCGAATGGGTTGGGACCAAGTCCTTCATTCTCTCTGCCAAATATTTCATCCAGGTGATCCCATAGCTCTTTTGGTGATGAAAAATCAGGGAGGTCATATAACATCCGATCAGACATAGCATCCAACATTGATCCAAAGGCTTCATCAACTTTATTTAACCAATCAATCTCCTCTTCAGAAGATTTGAACTCTCTTTCAAAACAACAGTCAAAGAGATCATGGCTCTTCAAGTATGATATCATTTTTGGTTTCCAATCATCATAGCTGAGAGGAGAGAAAGGAGAAAGAGGAGTGATTTCTTTTGAATTCATTGAAGCTACAGAAGACCTGCAAAAACAATATATAATAACTACAACTACTAATGCTGCAAAAATGTAGAAACTGCTGCACTCGAAATCTTGGTAATAACCTGCAAAAAACTCTTAAGAATGGAGATAAACAATACTCTCAACATGCTCTGATACCATGTGAAAATCCTCATAGCAGATCTAAGAGATGATGTATACCTCACAAGAGTAATTATGATTAAGCAGGAAAATAGAAGAAGAGTGAACAATACAGTATAATGAGAAACAAAATAATATGGTACAGTAGAACTCGGATAGAAGCAATAATACTTCACACACATTAGTTAATTAATCACACTATGGACAAATAAATAATACAATGGTAGAGAGGATTCGAATGCCTAAGGTGGCAATTCGAATTAGCCTCTCAGAGTGATCATAATATCAATAGAGTGTCATTGGAGCACAACTAGGTGTCCTCATGATCATCGGAGCACAACTGGAAGTCTTCATCATCATCAGTAGAGTCATCAATGCTCAAGTAACTGTCAACCATCAGTCAAACTAACTCTGGTAGGTGTAACTGAGTGTAACTAAGTGTAACTGACTGTAACTGAGTGTAACTTGCTGTAAACTAAAGACAACTGGACTAGTAGGTGAAGAAGGGTGAGTTGCTCCCTAAAATCAAGGAAGAAGGGCGCATTAAGCAACTGGAGGGCTAAAAATGAATAGTGAGAATCTCATGGGGGCTGGCTAACTAAGGGCTAGGTGCTGGACTGATGACTGGGATGCATGAAAACCCTAGAATGCATGCAAACCCTAAAAGTGCATGCATGACTGAAAATGTAAATGATCAAAATATTGGTGGGATTAGGATGGAGTATAGGAATATCCTAACAGTTTGGTCACTTTCGGAACTGTATTTTGCACTTTTTGAACTGGTTTTTGGCTATTTAGGAACCGGTTTTGTCACTTTTGGAACCTTGATTTGGCACTTTCGGAATCGGTTTTGTCACATTCAGAACCGGTTTTGGCACTTTCGGAACCGGTTTTGGCACTTTTGGAACCTGGATTTGGCAGTTTTGGAACTGGATTTTGCTTGATTTTGGAGTTTAGAAAGGTGGTTTTAGCCCCATCTTCAAAGTGACTTGGACTAGAATAAGTCCAATTTTAATAAAATTGGCGTTGATGGTTTAACTTGATGGTTACATGTCAGAGCAGGTTGAGGATTTTAGAGAAATATAGGGAGAAGCCCAGGGAAAATTTTAAGGATCCGTACTTATTTAAAAGTATATAAACGTTGGCGAATCTTACCAATTCTTAAAATGTCAACTATAAAATATTTGGCGATATTTTTCTAAAAATATTTCAATTTCTAAGGATTTTATATAGTTTGTATAATCATTTGGCGATTTTTAGAGTGAAAAAATTTTACCCCATCAAAATTGGGCGAAACAGGGTTTCAAAAAATGTAAATTGGCGAATCTTATTTTGGAAAAAAAACATGGAAAAATAGCCCATGGGCTAAATTTCGCCCCTAAAATTTTCCTTGGAGAAGCCCAATGGATCAGGCACTTGGTCTATGGGGTTCTTTGCTACCTCACAGGGAGGATATCATCCCCTGTTGGAGCCAGTTGTTATCACAAATTTAGTTGTATGTGGTTGGAAGGAAAAATGGGTAAATCAAAGGATCAAGGTTTACAATGGGACCTAAGGCTGTGACCAGGAGCTAGTGAAAATTTCTATATTTAGCTGAGCATATAATTGAATTGGAAAGACTTCTAAATTTGGCCAATATGTTGAATTAGATGGACAAAGCACTAGCAAATCTCTAAAATGGTTGGTGAAGCTCTAAAATGGTGGAATGGCTAAAAGATGGCGGACCTCCAAAATGCCCAACTGTTTGTAAAAAAAATTAAAAAGTTTATAGTTATTAATATAAATATTTTATTGAAATAATTATATTATTATTCAAACCCAAAATAAAACAATTTACCACATAAAAGTCTCGGCATGAGAAAAATATGAAATTTGAAACTTTTTAAAAGTTAAAAGTTTGATAAAGGGTGGATATTATTTCGCAAAGCTAAAGTGCTTGACGGAGAAAATGACAAAGGATGTGCGAATTATTTTACCGTGGTTTTGTATTTTACCACGTGTTCATGATACATCATTTCGCAAGATGGAGAAGATGTAAGGTAAAACCACCTGTTTCAAGTTGCAAAACTACTCTCCCAATAAAAAATAATATCTTGGCCCAAGTTTTAACCTTATGCTATAATGTTGGATATCAATAATTTATGTGGAAGATCACGTGAAAAGGGGATTCTAAATATTGGAAATATTTTAAATGAAAATATTCTCCAAGATTTGAAAATCCAAAACAACGGGAGACAATCAAAACCATGAAAAAAAACCACTCGATGGTTTCCATAGGAAAATGAAAAATTGTGTATGGATTTTCATTTATTTCAGGAAATGACTATTTTACCAGTAAACTTCAAACCCCTGTTTCCCCCAAATGGGAGTGAATTTTCAGAAACCGAGAGAGGTTTTTCTTCAGCACGGGCTAATATACAATAACCTCTCTCATTTTTTACACAAGTATCATAGATTGGGATAATCGAAGTCATCTTCACATGGGAATGTTCAAGCAATTTAATTTTCCTTTCTAAGTCATCAACTTCAAAGGCCGATTCCGATGAGCTGGAGGAGAAGCTGAGCAAATGAAGACATGGGTTTTGTCGGGAACATGCCCAATTACAAAAAACCTCTCTCAAAATTTACACAGCCATCACCATCTGAGATATATAGCTGGGTCTTTGAAGCCTATTTTTCAGCAAATTCGGTTCCTGAAATGAAGCAAATAAGTTGTAATTGTTTCTATTTTTAGAGTTCAGTTAGATTTCGAATTCAAGACTAGGTATAGGTTTTCTTTCTCTATATTGATATGTAATAAACATGTAAAGGGTTCGTATTTTTACTGAGGAAGACACCCATTTTGGGTATTGAATTTTCTTTCAAAAATTAATAGAAGATTTGAGAGCTAAGCAGATTTTTATCAGAGATTCATGTGTTAGTCAAAATTATAGTCTGTATTTTTCTCTTCTTATATTGTGCATGTTTACCTTCTTTGTTTTACTTCCATTATGTCACGTCTTCTATGTTCAGATGAGAGTTTGATATAAATTGAGATTCATATTCTTATTCCTTGATTTATCGTGTCTGAGTATGTAAAATTAGTCACAGCAGATCTAATGAACAAGTAAATCAATCACAACAGATGAACATAGAAAATATGGTGCAAAACTGTGCAAAACATGCAGCAGTGCTCTCTATCCCAGAAAGGGTGAATGAATTACAATACAAACTGTCACAATGACTGAGCAATTCGAATTGCCTAAGGAGGTCATTCGAATCACTGAATGGAGTAGCTTGACTCTGTCTAGGAGTCCTCATAAATCATCGGTGGTGCTCATCAATCACAACAACCAGTCATCCAGGTGTCAATCTGAGTCTAACTGAGTATAATAAATGTAACTGAAGTGTGTAGCACTGATATAGGATCTGGAGGCTCAGTGGGGGCGCATGGGAGGCTAACTGAAGTCAGAACAAGTCACCTAATCAAACTGGAGGTCAAATGGAAGTGATACAGTCAGTCGGGAGTGAAACTAGCCTCAAATCAGGGAGAATCGGAGCTAACTAAATGTAACTGAAGTGAATCTGCAGTGGTAGGTGAACAAGTGCACCCTTCTCTGGCAGTAGGTGAGAAGAGGGCGCCTTTCAGCTTCGGAGGGCTAAAACTCTGTGGTAAGTGGCTCCCGGGTGCTAGAAGAAGGTGGATAAGGTGCTGGAGGCATCAAACTGGTGACTGGGATGCATGCCTGTGCATGCAATATCCTGAAATAGATCATATCCTTAAATAGATGATCCTGAAATAGATCATATCCTGAAATAGATCATGCAAGATCCTGAAATAGATGATGTATCCCGAAATAGATGATGTGGATATCCGAACACCCCCCCTCAAGCTAGACTATGATGTGCCAACTAAAATAATGTGGGGCCCTGGTAACTAAGACCAAAGGTCACCCCAATACAATAATCCAAAAAAAATGTTGAAAATAAACTAAGTGAGGAAAGAGGGAAAACCCAGTGGGAAGAAAGCCCCCCCTCAAGCTAAAGCATAATAATGAATCAATATGTCTCCACCATGATGGAACTCACCCCCAACAGTGAACGGAGGTAAGAGAACTTCTTCTCAGTGAAGCTCTTGGTGAAGATGTCTGCAATTTGCTCATCATTAGGGCAATATTGCAAAATGATGGTGCGGTCATGCACCAACTGTCGAATGTAATGCATATGAATCTCAATGTGTTTGGTCCTATGCCGCTGAACTGGATCTGTGGAGATCTTGATAACACTTTGATTGTCACAAAATAGGACAGTCGAAGTAGTGCCACCAAAACCAAACTCGGAAAGAATACCCTGCAACCAAACTGCCTGAATGCAGGCATTGACTGCCCCTCGATACTCTGCCTCTGCTGAAGAAAGTGCAATGGCTGCTTGCTTTTTGCTGGACCAGCAAATAGCACCATGACCAATCATGAAAACATAACCGGAAGTGGACTTCCGATCAATGCTATCACCTGCCCAATCTGAATCAGTAAAACCAATGAAATCTAGCTCAGAATCTGCAGCATAATGTATGCCAAACTGTCTCGTACCTTGCACATACTGCAAGATCCGCTTGGCTGCTCGCCAATGAAGCTCATGTGGCTGCTGCATATATCTTGACACGGCACTCACGGCATATGAGATATCAGGCCGTGAATGTGTCAAATAAAGTAGTGAACCAATCAACTGTCGATACATACTGCAATCTGCAAGCGGTGTGGAATCTCCCTCCTCAAGACTAATTCCTGAGAGGAATGGGAACGGGGATGCCTTACATTCAGCCATATTAAACTTCAATAACAGGTCGAAAGCATATTTTTGCTGAGATATAGTGATCCCATCAAAATTTTGAGCTATCTCCAAGCCCAAAAAGTGACTCAGCAAGCCCAAATCGCTCATGTCAAAAGCTAGATTTAAGGCAGATTTTAGCTTGTTTATTGAAGTAAGTGTGCTACTAGTAATAAGCAGATCATCAACATAAAGTACAATAACCAACAAATTACCTTTAACTCGCTGAAGATAGACATTCGGATCAGATTTGCATCTTTGGAAATTCTGAGAAAGAAGGAAGGAGTCCATCTTTGCGTACCAAGCTCTTGGGGCCTGTTTTAACCCGTACAAAGATTTCTTCAATCTACAAACCAATGATGGATATGATGTATAACCCTCTGGCTGCTGCATAAAGACCTCTTCAGCAAGGTCTCCATGTAAAAATGCACTCTTCACATCCATGTGATGCACTTCCCAGTGCTTGGATGCGGCAATAGCTAAAACAAGGCGGATGGAATCCATCTTTGCAACCGGTGCAAAGGTCTCTGTGTAGTCCACTCCTTGGACTTGGGAAAAACCTTTTGCCACCAACCTTGCTTTATATTTGCTGATAGTTCCATCAGCAGCAACTTTAGTATGGTAGACCCATTTACACTTCACTAATTTTCTTCCAGGTGGAAGAGAAACTAGCTCCCATGTATTGTTCTTTTGAAGAGAACTGTACTCTTCATCCATGGCACTTTTCCATCTCGGATCTCGATGGGCTGAATAGTATGATTGGGGATCTGAACCAGCCATCAAATAACAAATCTCAGGAAGAAATGGATGAGCAATAGAAAGAGCCATACCTACCCTTTGAAAGTCTCCTCTTGTTCGTCTCGGATCAGCAGGATTTCCAAGACTAGAACCAGCAGATTGTAGAGTGTTTTGGGCCCACTTTGGTAACTGAGGGGGATCTGAATGGTCGGATTCCGAACCTGATATGTCATGATCATCATATGCTGCTACAATATCAGAAATATCAGAACTCATACCTTCATTATCGCTGCTCGAATCTTCTTCTGGTGAAGGTGGTGAATCGGCAGTTTTCTCCTCAACTAGTTGCAATTCTTGAAGCGGTTCTTCAAACTGCACACTGCGCTCTATGAATATCTTTTTAGATCTGATATCCATGAGTTTATATGCTTTTGATTCTTCCCCATATCCTATCAATATGCACTCGATGCTTTGTGGATCTAAAGCTCGTCTCTTCTCAGAAGGAATTCTAGCCCATGCAGTAGAGCCAAAAACTCTCAAATTTGACACATCCGGTTTGTGACCAAAGAATGCTTCGAAAGGAGTCATACCTTTCATGGATGAATGTGGAACACGGTTCTGTATATATGTAGCAACATTGATTGCTTCATCCCAAAGATTTGCAGCCAAACCTTTCGATTCAATCATGCATGTAGCCATCTCTTTCAGTGACCGGTTTTTCCTTTCCGCTACACCGTTCTGCTGGGGTGTGTAGGGAACTGTATGTTGGATCTTGATTCCGCTTTGGGCACAAAGTTGCAGCAACTCGGACTTGATATATTCCCCACCATTATCAGATCTAAGAGCTTTGATCTTGCTCTCAGTGGTGGTCTCAACAGAAGCCTTAAAATCCTTGAATTTTCCAAGCACTTCTGACTTGTTTTTGAGAAAGAATACCCATGTAAAGCGGGAAAAATCGTCAATAAATGTCAAAACATACCTTGAACCATTTAATGACATATGGGGCAGCGGACCACTGATATCAGAATGGATCAATCCCAAAATAGTAGAGGCTCTGCTAGCCTTGCCGCGGTCGAATCTGTGCTCGGGGTGCTTCCCAATAATGCAACCGGTGCATCTTCCCTTCGAGGAACGGAGTTGTGGAAGCCCATCTACCATGGATTTATTTGATAGCAGCAGAAAATACTTATAATTTAGATGTCCAAATATTTCATGCCAAAGCCTACTAACCTCATTACCATGTGTGCGAAGAGCAGTGGGATTTGCAAGCGGAATAAAGTGCGAAAACTCATAACATTTAGCAGTGTGGTTTGCCTTTCCAACCACAACTAGTCTTCCACTTTTGATATCAGAAATTTCAACTGTATTAGGGCTGAATGTGACTTTCTTTGGATCACCAGTATGTGTCATTTGATACACAGAAAGGAGATTCGAAGCTAAGGAAGGCACATAGAGAACATTCTAAAAGCATCCATGTTCTACATGAATCGTACCTTTTCCCTTTGAAGAAATTTTTGAGTCATCTCCCAAATGGATGGGGATGGATCTATTTGGATCGAATGAGGAAAAAGAATCAATATTTGCAGCCATATGATTTGATGCACCCGAATCTATCAAGAGAGTGGGCTTCGAAACCGTTGCCATGAGTGCTTGTCCTCTTTCATGATCGTCATTCCGATCCTTCTTCCTTGCACCGTCAGGAAGGGTTATGTTGTTCTTTTCCAAAAGGAGGGCCATTTGATCTATAGTCTTCTTCATACATGAACTTTCGGGATGAAAGCCACGGTTACAATAAGTACATTTAGATTTTTGGTTACCTTCTTTGCCCTTTTGCTTGGATTTCGAACTGGATGGTGCATCCGTTTGCTTGCCTTTGTCTTTTTGCTTGTGAGGCTCGAATTTGGGCTTCTCCTTCTTTAGCTTTCCTTTACCATTCGAGATCTTGGGTCCTTGAACAAATAGGGCTGAATCTTTGGAGCTTATGGACCCCATTTGAATCAACTTGTCATGCTCTTTCGTAACGGACTCAATGAAGGCATTCAAGGTAGGCATCTTCCAATTCGGGGTAGTTAGCCGACCGGAATTGAAAGTGGAGACAAATACCGAATAATCTTTCCCAAGCTTGCTTAGAATGGAGAGGATCAACTGTTTATCCTCTTTGATAACACCACTGTTCTTCAATTGCAAGTTCAAGTTCTTGAATTTTGTGAAGAATTCATTGATGGTCTCGAAATTCTCAGGATTAAGGCCAATCAATTCATTCTCTAATTGAAAAGCCCTAAGCTCATCCTGCTTGCCGAATAGTGTTTCAAGTTGCTCCCATATGGCTTTTGGAGTCTTCAATCCGCTGATATGGAAGTGAAGATCCTTGGAGATGGAGAGACAAAGAAGACCGTAAGCTTCATCAAGCTTGTTGTAGTGTTTGGTTCTTTCTGCTACATTGTTTGGCTCCAATTCAAGACCAAGAGTGACTCGGTAGTAACCTTTTGAACGTAATATGATCTCCATATCATCTTTCCAATCAAAATAATTGAATGGGGTGAGGATAGGCTTTGAAGAAGAGTATTCCATTGCAAGGATTGAGTCAACTGATGAAGAGGAAGCTTGCATGCAGACTATAGCGAATGCAATTGCTGTAGAAAGGCTTGCATGCAGAAGGTAGCGAGTGCAATTGGAGGAGACAATAAACCTGCAAATCACATCAAAACAACCACAATAAGGTCGAACAATCCACCCTTTGAGAGTTGCATCACACCTGGGATTGGATTTCAAGCAATGTTGAATAGGTCCAATGTATCAGATCCAGGAATTATGTGGTAACTCAAGCTTCTGGAGTGGTATTGGAATATTTTTCAAGCTTTGCATGCACAGGAGCGAATGCCCTTGAGATATCTCATGCCAAACTTTTTGCAATTTTTAGCAATTCAGTCAAATCTTCTTGTATAAACACCTGTAGAAAAGAGATCTTGTCCCTGCAATGGCTCTGATACCATGTAAAATTAGTCATAGCAGATCTAATGAACAAGTAAATCAATCACAACAGATGAACATAGAAAATATGGTGCAAAACTGTGCAAAACATGCAGCAGTGCTCTCTATCCCAGAAAGGGTGAATGAATTACAATACAAACTGTCACAATGACTGAGCAATTCGAATTGCCTAAGGAGGTCATTCGAATCACTGAATGGAGTAGCTTGACTCTGTCTAGGAGTCCTCATAAATCATCGGTGGTGCTCATCAATCACAACAACCAGTCATCCAGGTGTCAATCTGAGTCTAACTGAGTATAATAAATGTAACTGAAGTGTGTAGCACTGATATAGGATCTGGAGGCTCAGTGGGGGCGCATGGGAGGCTAACTGAAGTCAGAACAAGTCACCTAATCAAACGGAAGTGATACAGTCAGTCGGGAGTGAAACTAGCCTCAAATCAGGGAGAATCGGAGCTAACTGAATGTAACTGAAGTGAATCTGCAATGGTAGGTGAACAAGTGCGCCCTTCTCTGGCAGTAGGTGAGAAGAGGGCGCCTTTCAGCTTAGGAGGGCTAAAACTCTGTGGTAAGTGGCTCTCGGGTGCTAGAAGAAGGTGGATAAGGTGCTGGAGGCATCAAACTGGTGACTGGGATGCATGCCTGTGCATGCAAGATCCTGAAATAGATCATATCCTGAAATAGATGATCCTGAAATAGATCATATCCTGAAATAGATCATGCAAGATCCTGAAATAGATGATGTATCCCGAAATAGATGATGTGGATATCCGAACAGAGTATCCATTTACTTCTCCAAAATCGATAGTGGATTCATCTAAAATCGGTGCCCATTATTGGTGGACTGTCTTTATTTCTTTCTTTACCACCTGCAAAAGAATTTGACTGTAATGAGACAAATACCTTGCCTTTGTAAAATCATTTGTTTATCTGCTGGTCTTTACATTTCTAGTTTTGACTCCATTCCCAATGAACTATTTTCCTTTCTTGATTCAAAGCCCATTTTTAAAAATCTTGTTCCAATTAATGATCTAGCCACTATTCTTGAGTAAACAATCGATTACTGAGGTGACATTGGGTGATTGAATTGTATGAGAGATCGCTCTCTAGATTGGTGATAATAGTATTTAGTGTAGGGACATGTCTACACTAATTTAGCTATCTTCCTAAGGAATGGTGAGTTCCTACGTCAGCATTATGAAAAGATTATCGCAAGTTTCCAAAGATATAGATTCATTAATCAACACTCATTAAGATCTAAAGACTATTAAGAATTAAATTCATGCATGATAAGCTAAATTCAAAATCATAGATGGTAGAAACTTGAATCTATTCATAGTAGAACAATGGAGTGATACATCCTTACCATGGAATTAGATATGAATCCTCCCTCCATTGACATGAGCTTCCCTTCCTTCACCCTTGCTTTTGAAGAATTTGAGCTCTTTCTCCTCCTTCAGAATCTTCCCAGCATTCCTTTGTTATTCCTTTGTGTGTCTTTACCATGCCCCAAATCCTTTCTTATATAGCATTGGGAAATGTGCCTTAGGTTTCTCTTTTGAGTGTGGGATAATCCATTTAGATTATTTGAGCTTAAAAACCCACTTTTCATAGTTTTTAGGCTTTTTGCACCATTTAGAATTATTTAAGCACAATTAATGCATTTTTTAGAGAGGATTCATCTCTGCATGAACTTGTGTCATGTCTTCCTGGTGCAGGTGCATGGTAAAAATGCGCTTCTTCCGTCACTTGACTAAGGGTGTTAATTTTATTGTTAACAGATTCCCCCTAATGTGTGAGGTCCGAAGCAGAGCTAAGGGTCGAAATACATTACTGAAATTTATACTCTGTATACTGATACTCTTTATTGTTCAAAGCAACGATAAGGGAAGGAAAGCTCACATGCGATGGATTGAGGATCACACCTGTAAAACATAGAAATTTCTCAAATATATAATATCTTCCTAAGGAGGGCATACCCATGCTCAGCAGTAAACAAGCATGGCCACGAACAATACATAGTGGATCCATGTCAAAAGCAATTTTTTTTTGAAAATGTAAATGTGCACTTTGATGAGTGCGATCACAAAGTCTTTTTGGGCTTCTGACATGGTGGTTTAATCTTGCGCAGCTCGGGAAGTGCATCGATGAGTGATACAACTGTTTTTCCCAAGGTATTCAATACAAACCGATGATAGTATGAGTTTTTCTCATGAGAATAAGTGATATGATGTCGAGCATAATAAAACACCATCTAATTATTGGTCATTGATGTATACCGTTAACAGATACGAAGAGACCCATCGATAATAATGATGGACTCTAAGGTACTTAGTACAAACTAACAAGTGTGAATAAATGATCTGAAGTCGAACACTTGTAGAATCAAGCAATCAAGGGTCATTGATGTATACCAACTATCATTTGCGAGGAAACCTGCCACTAATGACTCCAAGATCCAAGGTACTCCCGGGTTTCTAGATCCATGTCCTAGATAATGATTTGATGTCAATAGGAATAGATCAATTGGAAGGAGGGCATTGATGTATCCCACATCAACCGATACGAAACAAAGATCAATAGTATGATATAATTTGGTAGAACTACAAGATCCAACACTGTAAATTGACACAAGGAAGGCTGGCATGACTGGTCAGGAGTATTTAACGAATGGCCGACCTGGTTTGGACTTCCCTTGAACACGTAACACGACACAGAATGGACACTTGGAAACATAGGACTTTGAGTAACCGACCTTTAATGAAATCTACTAATGCCAGATGCATTAACGTAAGCTCCATTGTTGACGGGAAGGATAACCCATCGGTGGAGATCTGTTCATAATACTGGTACAGTTTCCTAAGGAAAATGCAGATGGTGTATTGACAGCGGAGACCAAATTATGTGCCGTGTTCAAGGGCGACAAGGACTGACTGTTGTTGTTTTCTCCAAGGATTATACTATGAAGTGATTCAAGTCTCTAATTTTTTGAATTTTTGTGTTTTTGAATTTTTATGCTTTTTCATTTTTTGTAAAAAAAAATAAAGAATGTTATGATACATAGGAGGGAACGATTGTTGCATGGGCATACGCCTATTTTTCAAGGGCACGGGTTAGCCCAAGGCAAAGATCCATATTGCAAACAAGGGCTAAGCTATTTGTGCACACTTTTACAGCTGTTCCTCCCCAAGGTAGGCTATCTGAAGTAGGATTATGTGTCGACGGACGGTGAAGTAATACCATGTGACTGAGGTTATCCAATTTGGTGAAATGGCCAAGTAGGAATGGTTCAATGAGGTTTACTTCAGCTTGAATCTTGTGAAAAATGTCAAAATCATAGATCATCATGAATCATGGTCTGTCTCAACTACCTAAGTCAAATAGTTCAAACCATCAAATTCTTCAAGTCTTGAAATCAAAACCATTTCACTATCCAGCAGTTTAGTTAGAAACTAGTTCAAATGTGCCTTTAATATCTAAAACGATAGCAAAAAATGAGGAATTATGCACCTTTCTATCATTCAAAAGGATACGGTTTGTATATGTATGAATAAAGGATAAGTAAAATTACTCATGATTTACCATATGCATTCTTTGTGCAGCCAATGTATGAGAGGAGGAATCCTATTTCAGCTTGAATTTTTAGAAGCTATGAACCTTTAGTCTTTGATCTATCAATAGTGGGTTAGTTTCGATGTTGAACTAGAAAAGTTTGAAAAAGTTTCCCATGTTTTCGAGTTTTTCTAAATTTTCCATTTTTTTGTTTGTATGAACACTTTTTGGGTCTTATATGTAAGAAAAAGAATAAAAAAGGAAAATAGTATTTACACTATTCTTTTTGGTGTGTGAGAAGTTTACACACTTTTTGGGTTATGATGTAAGCTAGATTATTTCGGTTTCACTTATGTCCTTAAATGATGTGTTCAATTAAATTGGCCATGAAATAATGTACATGCTTTCTTTTTGGTATGTGGTTAATGACTTAGATGCCAATCAAGTACATAGTTGGCCAAAGAATCAGCCAAACTATTCAGACTTATAGGAACGTGTATATACTCAATAAACTCGAACTGACACTCTAAAAGACATACTCATAGAAACTTTCTAACAGTGTAGGATTTCGAACCTGATACTGACCATTTAACTGGGATACAACTAATTCTGAGTCTAGTTTGACAATTATTTCTTGGATGCCAAGGGTGGTAGCCTCGACAAGAAGCTCAATGTCTGCACTATATTCCGTAACATTGTTGGTTGTAGATCCGATAAAAGTGCCTCCTGAACTAAGAACTTCGTTATTAGGTGAAAAAACCACCCATGCGAGGGAAGCAACGTTCTGAGAACTACGGCTGGCGCCGTCCACATATTCCAAATATGTGAAAGATTCTTGTGCCATCTGCCAAAGTAACAATGCCAAGCAAGATAAGTGTGTGCCCGAAACAATTAATGTACAAAAGTTTATACAAAAAATACAACATAATACAACAAATGGTGCGAGGCATCAGTGCCTATGTGAAGTATTTCTTCAGATAGAGACCATTTCTGATCTTCGACATGGGTTCCCCATCAAAATTGACCAATTCATAAGATCCTTTTTTTAACACAGTTTTGACAATAAGTGGGCCATTAAACCATTTAGGTACAAATTTTCCTTCTCCTATTTTCTCTTGGTCTTGGTCATAAACTAAAACTAGATCGCCTTCAGAGAAGACTCGAAGATGAATGGACTTGTCATATTGTGTTTTGACCCTCTTCTTGTGTACTTCTATGTTTAGAGAGGCTTCTCTTCTGGTTTTATCCAAAGCATGGAGATGGAGAAGCCTTTCCTCTTCTGCAGAAGTGTTAGGTAGGAGTTTGACAGCTATCTTTAATGATGGGATTTCACATTCAATCGGCAACACAAATTCTTCTCCATAAACCAGTTGGAAAGGAGTGAATCCGATTGCAGTTTTAGCAGTTGTTTGGTAGGCCCAAAGAGAAGTAAACAACATCAAGTGCCAATTGCTCTTGTTTTTATTAATCATCCTTTGTAACATGGTTTTCAAAACCTTGTTGATGGATTTAACTTGTCCGTTAGCTTGAGGATAATATGGCAAGGAAAATTCATGCCACAATCATAGCCGGTTTGTAGGTTTATCCATACAAGAATTCCTAAAATGACTTCCATTGTCCATAGTGATCTCTTTGGGTACACCAAACCTTGCTATCACATGATTGAATGGAAATTATGCTGCAGTTTTTCCTCTGCAATTGAATGTAGGCATTGCCTCAGCCCACTTGGTGAAGTAGTCCACTGCTACAATGATGTAGTGGTGGCCATCGGCTGAAGGTATGTTGACTATCATATAATCAATGGCCCATTTTGAAAATGGACCCACGGTTACTACAGGGTGTAAAGGAGCAGGATGTGCACGCATTTTTCTTGTGTAAATTTGGCAAGGGTGACACTTTTTGACAGCATTTATGCAATCTTTGAAAATTGTAGGCCAAAAGTATCCTGCACGCAAGATTTTCTGAGCAGTTGCTAACCCACAAAGATGAATGCCACATGCTCTAGCATGGCAATCATTCAATGCTTGTTCAGCTTCTTGGTCTACTAAACAATGCCTTAATATCATGTCTATTCCTCGATGGTACAAAGTATCCCCAATGATGAGGTATCTTCGAGCTCGATGTCGAATGCGACGACGTTCAATACTAGAAAGTTGAGGATCGATCCTTTGGGTTTGAAGGTATATAATGAATGATCCATACCATGGATCAGAAGGTGCAATGAGGAATACATGTTCATCTTCCCAAGTTTCAACATATATAGTACCCTCCTTCTCTATGGGTAACTCAAACATTAATTCAGCAAATGCCAACAACTTCTTGTCTTTTGCATTTTTGAATTCGAGGTCAAATTCTTGTAAAATTACTATCCATTTTGAGTGTTTGTGACCAACGATATCGGGGGACAAAATGTGTCTCATGGGGTTTATTTCAGCCACTATGGTTGTTTTCCTTGGGAATATGTAATGTCTAAGTCGTTGGACAGCATGGACTGCTGCCAAGGCCAACTTCTTGACCTGGGAATATCTCAATTCGGGACCTGCAAGGCCCTTACTAAGATAGTAAACAACATGTTCTTGAGAGGATTCATATTCTTGTGCTAAGACCATTCAAATTGTGGTAGGAGAGGCGGCCAAATATAGCAAAAAGTCTTGATTATAGTTTGGTGGACTAAGCATGAGGGTGGAGACCAAAGCTTTCTTTAGTTCATCGAATGAGCATTGAGCTTGGTCATCCCATGTAAATGTTGCATCTTGTTTTAAGAGATGCATGAAACCTTTAGCTTTTTCAGCAAAATTTTCGACAAATCTTCTCAAGTAGTTGGATTTTCCTTGAAGGATTTGAAGTTGAGTGATTATTTTTGGGGAAGGAAACTGAAGTCTTGCCTCAACCTTGACGGGATCAACCATGATCCCTTTTTGGGATACTATGAACCCAAATAACCTCCCAGAGTCCACACAAAACATGCATTTATGTGGATTTAACCTAATGTTGTACTTGCGGCAACGCTCAAATATGGCTTGTAAATGTGCACCATGTTCAGCTCTCTTTTTAGATTTAGCTGCCAAATCAGCAAGGTAAACTTCGACGATATCTTTAATATGATGAAACGCGTATGACATTGCTCTTTGAAAGGTAGCCCTAACATTTTTAAGGTCAAATGGCATTTTCATATAAGCGAAGGTTCCCCAAGGGCATATAAAAGTTGTTTTATGTTGGTCTTCCTTTTTAATCTGGATTTGGTTGTAATCGGAGAAGCCATCCATAAACAAGAAGATTTCATTCCCGACACATTCATTGATGATCTGATCAATGAAGGGTGTGGGATAGTTATCCTTAGGACAGGCTAAGTTTAGTTCTCTAAAATTGGTACAAACCTGGATAGTTCCTTGTTTTTTGTTAACTGGAATAGGGTTGGATACCCAATCAGTCAAAGGAACAGGATAGATGAATCCAACGTTCAAGAGTTTTTTGACTTCTGCTTTAATGGCAGCTGATTTCTTAGGGTTCATTGGATGTAGTTTTTTCTGCATAGGTTTAACATTGGGATAAGTTATGATTTCATGTTCTACGATGCTGGGATCGATGCCTGGCATTTTTTCATAAGACCATGCGAATATATCAGAATTTTTTTTAAATAAAGCAGTGTAAATTTTATTTCCTCGGGAGAACAATCCGCACCTATGTTTATATACTGAACGATTCCAGGTTTGATAGAGATATCAATTTGGATGGTTTTCGAAATGTTCGGCCAAATTTCCTTTTGAATTCACATCGTAGATTCGAATGGGGCATTGGTACTTACGGTTGTCACCCTCGAAGTAAAAATTTTCAGGTTTAACTTCTAATGAGTCGATCTTAGGAAGAAACGAGGATTTGTGATGCATATCCTCCCAGGGTCGTTCTGAGATGTTCATAACCTCTAAGATGGCTTCATCCGAAGGGAAGGTTTGATCTAGGATATCATGGTTACTTTGTGAGTTCAAGGCCCAAATAGGTGAAGTATAGGGATCATACTCATCCATCTTGGGGGGTTTTTGACCCAATTTTACCTAAGCCATTTGAACAGCTTGATAAGCGAACTCCGCGGAAAAAAAGCGAACACTACTCTCCCTTTCCTCATGGTGCGCAGAAGCATGTATCTTGCCATCATTATTTTCATCTAAGGGGTTTTCTTTGGAGGTTCCAATTGACGAGGTGGAACTGACCTACGAAACGGAATTAGAGAAAACTCTTAATGGAAAGTATACCTCCGATGTTATGGTGAAAATTGGAGCAATGTTAGGGGTCAATATTGGTGGTGGAAGTGGGAATGTTCCCAAAAGGGACGAGTCTTTAAACATTCCTACCCCAACATATTGAATAAGCGTCGTTCCATCCCCCACATAAGGTACGTTCGAACGGATACCAATTTCAGGTGAGCAGTAATCTAGTTGATCGATTGTAACAATCTTCCCTTGGTGGGGGAACCGAATGACTCGGAATAAAAAAGACACTATTGCTATCATCTTGTGTATCCAACTGTGTCCCAATAGAAAATTGTAGTCTATGGGTGCATCCACTACCTCAATATCTACTTGAATTGTTTTCCCCCCCAGTTCAACTGGGCAAGCCAAGATGAGTCCATGAGGTGGTAACGAATGTCCATCAAATGCCTTGAGTATTGTTTGGGATGGTACTAAGGTGGGTGATCCGAAATCTTCCCAACAAGCTAGGGACATGACACAAGTGGAGGCTCCTTCATCCACAATGGTTTGAAAAATATTCTTCCCATGTGAATTTACTTTAATTTGTAAAGCAATTTGTGAGGGAAGCCTACCTCTGGGCTATTCTAAGTCAAATGTGATTAAATTGGTATTTGATGGATCAACAACACCAATGGCAGACAATAGTGTTTTTCGCTGAGTGGGACAACTTTGCAACACCTCCAAGGCAGACATTGCACAAGGGGCTTGAGCTAAATATTCAACCACATTATAGTTTTGAGCAGCTCGGGCATTGGGATTGTGTGTTGTTTTGAAGAGGACCCCTTTTAGAGGTCGAGGCACCATGTCTATGGTTGGTTTTTCAATATTTAGAAAACCACTAGGTTGAGATCCAGTTGTTTCAGCATCTTTTGGAGGTATGTCGTAAGAACAGGCCCTAGTTTGGATATGAATGTTATGTTCACCAATTGTGAAGATATTTGCGTTGGGTGGATTGCCCCCCTGTGGGGGGTTTACCTGGTTCCCCCCTGTGGGGGGTTTACCTGGTTTACTCCTGTTGGAGGTACTGGCCCCACAACAACCATTTGTTGTTGCTGGGGGAAGGGTTGAGTTAGGACATCAGGTTGTGCTTATTTCCCTCCTCGTTGTGCCAACATCCGATGAATATCATCCATATGAGGACAAAGATGAGTAGGATAGTCTTCTTTGCAAATTTTGCAAGGATATTTGTTTTTCTATTTTCCTGATTGCCTCCTGTGGGGTTATTCACCTTAGGTTCCACTCTTGTCCCATGGTTTGCATTAGGTTTCTTCTTTTGCTTCTTATTTTTTCCTTTTGGGTCCACAGTTTGAATCGTAAGGACTTCGGAAGTTTGGGTAGGAGTTGTAGCTTGCTGAGTTGCCTGGCCAGCTGCGGGTTGCAGGTTTTGAACTGACATTTGTCCCAATTGTTGGGTAATCTATTCAACTTGGTTAATGGATCCAGTCACACCATTAGTATGAGGTCCTTTTGGCGGCCTAGCTGGATCACACGCAAGTCTTACAGCATGGAGTATTAAGTCATAAAGTGTGCCCGATTGGGAATATACTAAATCCATATGGTGGGCACTCTGAATGAGTTGTTCTTCAATCATGGCTCCTGACATGGCTACATATTTAGTAAGAGTAGGAAATAGTGATTTAATGAACCAATCTGCTAAGAATTGATCAGGGATTTCAACTTTTATAAGCGTTCGACATCTCCTCCACTCGTGGATATGATCCGAGATGTGAGTAGCGGTGGATTGCCTAAGTGAAGTTAAAAGTTCAGTTCCTGTCTCATAGCAGATAGGTAATTGAAAATATGTCAAAAATGCCATAGATAAAGATGAAAATTCAGTAAATGTATTGAGGGGCAACTCCCGTTAGGGTCCGCTAAAACAACCTCAACCTAATACTATCATCAACTAGGGAATTGGATGAACACCGAAAATGGAATGTCATCACATGATTTGATGGATCTTCCCCTGGTTTTCCGTCAAAATTGGGTATGTCTGAGGGTAGTTTGGTTGGTATGGTTGGCCACCCATTCAAATGTAGAACAAGGTCATTGGTCAGTCAAGATAAATCCGGTAGATTCAATGTACCTAGAAATGGTGACTTGGATGATGCCGGAGCAAATGCTTGATATCCGGGTGAAGCTTGATGGCTCCACTGTTGTGGTCCTTGGGCTTGATTACCTCCTTGTGGAGATTGCATCCAAAAAGATGGGTTATTTCCTAAATATTTCCCATTCCATTGTGGGATAGGATGCATGTACGGATTGCCCCATTGCGGAGGTATGTTCCATTGAGGTTGGTGACTTGGTGGAACATTGCCACTCCATTGTGGCATAGGGTTAATGGGTGGATTGCCCCCTTGCGAGGGTATGTTCCATTGAGATTGGTTACTCGGTGGAACATTACCACTCCATTGCTGGTTGGGATTCATGGGTGGATTTCCCCCTTGCGAGGGTATGTTCCATTGAGATTGGTTACTTGGTGGAACATTACCACTCCCTTGAGTGTTTCCTTGGTTTGGATAAGCATTCCAAGGTGGATTGCCCCCTTGCGGGGGTGGTTCCCAAGAAGATTGGGTACTTCCTGTAACTTTCCCACTCCATGGTGGAATGAAGTTGGTGGATGGGTTTCCTCCGGGTGTGCTACCTATTGGGGGAATGGGATTTCCCCCAGGATTTGTGCTAGGAAAGTTTGGATAAAGGTCTCCCGAGGCACTTCAATTGACTTGTGGATTATTACCCCAATTAGCATTAGTGTTCCATGGTCCATTAAGTCCACTAGGGATGTTGAGAGTCCAAAGTGAAGGATTCCCCCCAGGGTTAGGATTTGGAAAAATGTTTGGTATGCCAATGGGATTTTGGTTGAATCCTGAATTGTTTTGACCTTAAGTAGCCAAACCATATGGGAAACCCAAGTTTGGTAAGGTAGTTCCTCTAGTAGGGATTCCTGCAGGTAAAGTGGATGTACTTCCGGGATTGGGACCCGAAACTGTACCAACTGGAACTGAAGTTCTAGTTGAACTTATGGTAGAAGCAGTTAAACTAACTGGTGGAGTTGTGGTAGAGGTCAAGTTGGAAATATTACTACCTCCAACAATTGTGTGCGGTTGTGATGATGTGGTCCCTTGTTCTCCTGATGAAGCCATAGGGATGTTGGGAGTATTGCTACCTCCAACACTTGTTTGAGATGGTGCTGATGTGGTCCCTTGTGCTCCTGATGAAGCCATGGGATTAAATGTTGAATGTAGCATGTGTACCAAGTGTGCCATAAGAGGATTTATGGTGTTCAAAGGTTCAATGATGTGGAGTACCACTGGGTCTGAAAGATTGGTCAGAGGTGGATTTACGGGATTTGCAGTGTTGTCTTCTAATGTTTCAATTGAAATCGGAGCAAGAGGATCAACAATTTCTATATTTTCCTGGGTAGGTGGTGTTGTAGTATTTGTTTGATGTGTCTCTTCTCTACTATTGATTATTGAAGTTAGCAGTGTGTTGGTTTCAAAGTCAGATGTCTTGTATTTTGTAGTCGTCTCCGCAATGTAGCGGGGCCTTCAATTTCTGGTGACTCACCTCTATGCCGCCATGACTGGCGGGTCGGAAGATTAGCCACATTGAAGAATATTGATAAAAGGATATGTTTAAAAAGTTTTTGAAAACATAATCAAACAATCCTATGGCTTTCTAGACTCCACATAATAAAGTGTCCACACAGTAAAAATTTCTTAGAGATTTCAAGCAAGCAAACTTACTTTTCCAAAGAACCAAAGTTCAGTGAAAAGATGGATTATAGGGCCTTCTGAAACTAGTAGCTGCTGAGGGATTTCATGTCCTCATACAATTGCTAGGAGCGAAGGTGTGAAAAAAAGTTACAATAAACTTTAATCACCAGGGGTACAAGTGTTGGTACCTGACCACTCACCCTCCCAAGGAGTAAAAGTTCCAAAGTCTGTCTCAGGTATTGCAAGTGTGTCCCACTCACAACAGCCTATGTGATACCCTAAGAATAGCCACTAAAGTTACCACTTCACAATCAACGGTCGAGCGGAAAATTGTAAGTCGAGGACAACTCTTATTACTAGAAACTCTAGAAATAGTGATGTCACCTCGAGGACTTGTCACTGAACATAGAATCCCTTCGATAAGCTCATGTCCCACTAAATAAGCAAGAAGGGGGAACCACCCTTACTTATTCAGATTGACCTCGTGCTTAATGCATGTTTTAGAAGCGCTTTCCCGACAAGCATTTTTTGTGATAATGGATTTACTCTCTTTAATCAATGCTAGTTTCAAAGTTTTGCAGCCTAGGAGTGTTAACTCTCCAAACCTAATCCAGGGCAGTAACCTAATCTTGTTGGTGATATTAAAATCAAAATTTTGTCAATTTTAGATTAAGCGCCAATTTTAGTGGAAGTTTGCTTAGTCTCAGCAGTGGAAGTGAAACTGATGGTGTTTTGACTTGAAAACAAAATGAACCACCCAATGCAAGATGCTCACGACGTTATCTTTCAGTTCGATGAATATCCTACCTGAAGGAAGGGTTAGAGGTTCATGAGCTTCGTTCAAACATGCAAAATTTCTAGTAGATGTCTTATGTTCATGTACAGTTTTCCTGAAATATGGATAATAATCGATGTGTAAAGATCAATGTAATCCAAACATATATCTTAAGTAAACATGAATCTAATTCTATTACATGGGAGATTCCTGTTTCTCATTCACAAGATCGCTCGAAAGCCCAAGTGAAGAGGATATGCAGAGCCCTTTGGAATGCTTTTGAATTAAATCCTAAAATGTTACACGTGAGATACACTTTCTCATTCACAATATAATCATAAGATGCAAGTGAAGAGGATACGGTGCCTCAATATAAGATGCTTGAAAATCAACCCCTAAACGATTACATGCGAGATACACTTTCTCATTCACAAACTCATCATAAGATGCGAGTGAAGAGGATACAGTGCCTCAGTATAAGATGCTTGAAAATCAACCCCTAAACGATCACACGCGAGATACACTTTCTCATTCACAAGATCATCATAAGATGCGAATGAACAGGATACGGTGCCTCATACACAATATATCTCAAGAAAACTGAACTCTAAAGGTACAATTCTCTCTAATTATGCATGCAAATTATGAAGACAATTCTAATGCCGAAACAAAATGTAACTAACTAAAAGTTTATGTCAGTTTTGTAGGAAGAGATTGTCTTCAATTTGTCTCATAAAGTGGCGTTCCAGGTTTGTTTTTCAATGTAAATGTGGGTAGATGGTGTTTTTAAAGGTATAGGACTCCAATCACAGCTCAATTCAAACCAGACTTTTTAATCTTTTTTTTTTTTTTAAATTCAATTTTTTTTCCTTTTTGTTTGAACAAGTTTTAATACAGCTCAGATACGGAGTGCTTGAACAAGTTTTAATACAGCTTTAAATTCATTCAATGCTGAGATTTATTTGTTGTTGTTTTTCTTTTAAAATGGTAAATGGAATTCACCCAGAGCTTTAAAGGCAGAGTGCCGACGCCTCCAATTTGAAGGAAACACGCAAGGATGTATTCACGCACTCAATCTTGAAAAGAAAAAATGCATTCAGCAAGACCACATCAGCTAATGAGAAAAAAATCATCTTTCAACAAAACGCCTGCCCCATAAACAAAAACGCCCTCAAATCATACAACAGTTAATTTGGAAATGAAAATGTAGAGTCAATCTGGTGTATTAGCTTCAAGCTTTCACACAGAGGTTGAAATGTTGAGATCCCAGCAATGTAAAAAAATATTTCATGCGGGCTGAGATCTTATCCACGCAGATATTACTGAGATCAGGCATTCACAGTGTCAGATGGGAAGAGGGGAGGCTTCACGCAGAGTTGGAAACACGCAAAGATGAAGTTGATTTACTTTTAGTGTTCACGCTGAGCTAAAACATAATGGTGAGAGTCAACATTGGTCTTCAAATTCCAGCACTGGATGGCAGAGAATACGTAGGGGATAAAAGAAACATATGCTAACACACAGATGTCTTAGCAGAATATGATAACCCATAGAATTTTCTGGAAATGGACAGAGTTTTAACTAAATGCAGCGATCTTCAAAGTTTTGCACCTTCAAATAACACGCAGGGGTTTAGTCTGAGTTTTAAATGCTAGGATATTCAAAGATTTGCACCTTCAAATAACACGTTGAGGTGTCTACGTAGAGGTGAGATCCACGTAGGGGCAAGATAAGAGCCACGCAGAAGGGCAGGATGAGATCCCGGCAAACTTTCCTACAATTTATGCAGATGGGGGCAGTTATAGGATTTTTGCACGCCGCTCTTCAGGCAGAGGGTTGAGTCACCCTTCAATTCACGCAGATGGGGGCAGCTACAGGCTTTCTACACGCAGATTCTTTAAGGTTTTGTTGATCTTTCGAATCCTGTCAGGGTTCAAAGGTCTAATAGGCTAAGATCTTAATGAAAAACGCAGCATGGGGGCTGAGATTTCAAATAAACAAACGCAGAGTTTGAAGCTTTACACAATCTTTAACACAGCATATATCGAATCTTTAAAAAACATGAACATAACAGAGATCGAATCAGAGTTTAAAGTAAAAAAAAAAAAATGTAGGCAGAGTTTAAGGAACTTCAACGCCGACCCCAACCTACCAACGCCGAGGTAAAAACTTTAAATATTCGACGCAGGCTAAAATCTTATGCAAAACGCAGGGTTCAAGAAATTGCTGCAAATTTTAAATGTTGTCACCACAATCCAAGCCGAGATTCAAAGAGTTTTAAAGATTTGAATGGCTTGGCAGAGTTTTAAAGAAATCGAGCAGAGCTTAAGAGATTCCCGCAGGGTTAAAGAGAGCTGGGATGTGAAGGTTTGAAGGCTTGCAAGGTCAACGCAGGCCAAGATCTATGACCTTCCACGCTGAGTCTAAAGACAGAGTTTGGTAAAACTTTAAAAGCAGAGTTTAATAAAAAATTCCACGCAAGGAGTTTGAAACGCTGATGCCTTCCAGCAACTCATGTAGAGCTTTAAACTTTCATCCCTTAAAAACGTGACAGAGTTTAAAGGTTGTAGAGTTTTATGCACCGTCAACGCAGAGATTTAAAGAGGTAGCATTCAGGTTGGTGTTTAGCATTCAGAGTTTTCATAGCTGTGAAAAAAAAATTAAAGATAAACATGCAGAGTGCTAACTTAAAACTCCAGAAATTCGAAATTCTTCAAACTCACAATTCAAGAAACTTCAACATTCAAAAGCTAAAAAGTCAAGAAACTCAGATCGGAGTGAAATTTAAGGTATTTTGCTGGATAAAAGGTGTAGTTAGGCTTATCTAAAGCTTCTTAAGCGGGATCTTAGGATCTTTAAATGATCTTTAAAGCATAATTGAGTAGATCTGAAGGAGGATTAGCACCAAAATATGCAGAAAAATTCTGAAATATGAAGAAATTTCAACTTGTATGGTCGCCAATTTGATAATAGTATTTAGTGTAGGGACATGTCTACATTAATTTAGCTATCTTCCTAAGGACTGGTGAGTTCCTACGTCAGCATTATGAAAAGATTATCACAAGTTTCCAAAGATCTAGATTCATTAATCAACACTCATTAAGATCTAAAGACTATTAAGAATTAAATTCATGCATGATAAGCTAAATTCAAACTCATGGATGGTAGAAACTTAAATCTATTCATAGTAGAACAATGGAGTGATACATCCTTACCATGGCATTATATATGAATCCTCCCTCCATTGACATGAGCTTCCCTTCCTTCACCCTTGCTTTTGAAGAATTTGAGCTCTTTCTCCTCCTTCAGAATCTTCCCAGCATTCCTTTGCTCTTCCTTTGTGTGTCTTTACCATGCCCCAAAACCTTTCTTATATAGCATTAGGAAATGTGCCTTAGGTTTCTCTTTTGAGTGTGGGATAATTCATTTAGAGTATTTGAGCTTAAAAACCCACTTTTCATAGTTTTTAGGCTTTTTGCACCATTTAGAATGATTTAAGCACAATTAATGCATTTTTTAGAGAGGATTCATCTCTGCATGAACTTGTGTCATGTCTTCTTGCTGCAGGTGCATGGTAAAAATTCGCTTCTTCCGTCGCTTAACTAAGGGTGTTAATTTTATTGTTAACACTTGGAAGGGCTAGCTTCTAATCCTAAAGATTGGTTTGAGGTTACCCGCAATTACATGAACCGTGGAGTGCAGTAGCAGGCTGGAGTATTCATCAAAGTGGTTCCTAGACACCATGTCTATCCCAAATGTGGACATATACGTCGCAGGTCAGATCTCAAGTTTTCCGATAATTCTATCTCAGACTCTACAACTTCTTCCCAAGAGGAAGCACATCCACTATTGCACTTTGGATGTCATTCCAGATGGATACGAGACTACAAAAATTTGCATGGATTTAAGTGAGCTAGACTCTCATGAATCTAAAAGCAGTTTCCTTGAAGTGGATAATGGTTGTGACTATGATTGCGATTGAGAATCTAGAATGGAAGTAGAGGAGCAGGAGGATTGGTGTATTGACTTAGGGTTAAGGTTTGGAATTGGATTTGGGTTTGGAATGCGTCTTGGTGTGGCGATTCTAATGAGTACATACCAAAGAACTTGTAGAGTACTCAGGAAACGAATTCTATGATACACTACATAAATAAAGTTTGTCAGTTTTGTAGGATGGTGTTATCAAGGCACTAGAAGCCAAGAGTTGGTCTTTGTGTATTGGAGTTTTTTCCATACGAGCATTGAGATATTTTTGTAATATTGAGATGAGTTAATCAGTTCTTTGAAACTCATCCTTCATTTTTAAAAACTAATCCTTTTAATTTCATGATCATCCCTCCTATCTTTTGACCCTGGTATCCAGTTTGTTGATAGTTGTAAGATTGATATTATCTAGTTTTTTTATAGTTGTGAGATTGATATACTTATAGAACCAAGAATGAGCTCTTTGAAATATAGGTACAACATAGTCCTTCAAAGCACTATATATGTAAAATTATTATCATCTACTCTTGACTGCACAAAAGAAAATCTTAAACATGAGATTGATTCCATTATATTATCATTATGCTTGTCATGCTTAAATAATGGTTTCAATAGAAGAACACGTATGTCGTAAAGGAGCGAAGGATCCTGAAAAAATCACCTTCCTTCTATTCCGAAGGAAACAAGGAAATCTAACACGCGCGAGAAAACTCAACAAACTTCCTCACATATCGTAGATGGTAGGTCGATCAAACTGTCGGTCGGTCATCCAAGCCAGAAGCTATCTCAACGGAATTGAACCCGGGTGGATAGAATGAAATTAATATATCCCCACCAACGAACCACTGTATCCTTGACAATATTAAAATTCCACTTAATTAATAAGTTTAAGGAAGGGTAAATACTTTATCTTTTTAAATATAACTTTAAAAAAAAAACACATATTCTTAATAATTAAATCTACTCAAATTCATATATTAAAAAAATAAAACAAAATTTAAAGAACCTAGTTGAACCAACCCACATTTAAGTATTATACTTAAGGTTCAAATATTCTAAACAAATTTCAAACACTTCTAATCGATATTATCCCTTCATTTCAACTCAAACACCATCCAAGTTCAAATCGTGTGAAGTACTATCCACTTTCAAATCCCTCCTGAGAAGGGAGTCGATTGTTGTGAATTTTTTTACTTATATTTTGTTCATTTTACGTTTAGGTTGGTGTGGCCTCTTAGTGACCCAATGGGACATCAAGTTAATCACCTTGGGATAAAGAAATGGTTGCTGAGAAAAAGCAGACGACACGTTAGACACTATAAAATTATCTCAAGAAGGGCTTTGTCTTAAAATACTAATAGGCATAAGTTTTGATATAGGGAGATGAGAAATAAATTCTTATGATCAAAAAGCTTAGAAATAAGTGTTTCTAGGTCATCATAGTTTTGAAAAATTATAAGGTTAGGGAGGTACATGTATTGTAACAAAGATTATGAAACTGTGATCTAATTTGGGTACAAGCACCACACTCTAAGAGAAAGTGACTTTCATCCTCAACACTCATAGTTTTATAGATATGATAAATCATTTCCACTTATGGTGTTGGAATTGTTTAGCACCATGTTTCATTATGAGGGTGAATCCATGAAGGTGGTTCACCAATTTTGGCGCGCGCAAGGGAAAAGAATTGTTTTTTGAACCCTCGATCGAGGTATTTTCAAGCCCTTGATCGAGGTTTTAAATGCTCGATCGAGGGTTTGAAAATACCTCGATCGAGGGCTTCGACATACCTCGATCGAGGTTATTTAATGAGCTCGATCGAGGGTTTGAGAGAGACAAAAAAAAAAAAGGGCCCGGCCTGTCGGCCGACCCTGTTCAACGTTGATAGCACAGAGTGTCCGACTACGACAGCAACCATTCCCTCGACCGAGCGTCCTCAGCTAGCACAGACCTCGCCGTACGCCCACATCCACCCATGTCGCCATGGCTTCAAATCCTCGAGGTAAGTGGGATTTCAACCACTTCTTTAATTTGTTTTTCAAACAACCTTAAATTTGTTTTTTGTTTTGAAAAAAATTCCCAAATTTTATTTTTTTTGTTTTGTTATTTGTTTTGAAAAAAATCTTTAAATTTGATTTGGTTTGTATGAAAAAAATAGTGTTTAAATCGTAGATTTAATCTAGTTTTTATAAATTTGTGAAATCACCATTGAAACCAAACCAAAAACCATTGAAACCAAAACAAAAACCGTTCCAAAACATTTTTTGTTTTAAATTTATGTTCTATTTATTTTTTTCAATTATTAATATTTTTGTTTATGTCAACCGGTAGCATTTCACAGAATAAATGCTATCGGTTTTATTTTAAAATGTGTTTTGACAAGCAGGAATGCTGCCCCTTTTTTTTCAATCCTCTAAGAACGCAAAGAGGATTGAAAAAAATTAATCATATTAGGTTGCGGGTTTAATATTTTTAATATTAAACCATTAACATTGAATATTTTTAATATAATTTTAGCTAGACTTTTTAGATTTTATATATATAATATTTATGCACTTATTTAGATAATATACAATTTCTCAATTTATATAACTACGATAAAAAATAGAATCATCATACAATTAAAAAGATCATCATACAATAGAAAATAAGATCATCATAGCATCACATTTGAAAAATGGAACTCTTAAATATCCCACTATTTACTATAAACATTAAGTTTAGTTTCTTTTATTATTTATTAGAATTATGTATATACTTTTGTACAATTATGTATATACTTTTGTACAATTATGTATATATGTTCTTCATGTTACATCATATTATATGTCATAAATTGAATGGTTAATAATAGATAAGGGAGTTGTATTATATTGCTCCATGCAGGGAAGCACATTCATGGATCAGCTCTTTGCTAGTGAGCCATCGGTTGGTCCATCCACTCGTCCCAACCCGCGGGCGGCAGTAGTCAAGGTAAGTTATAATTTATGTTCTAGTTTAATTTGATTTTATTATTTCCCAGTTTAAAACATTTATGTTTTATTTCTTAATTTTCGAGATTTTATGTTTTAGATCTTAACTTCAAATGAATTTCAAATTGTATAGGGCAAAGGAAAGGGGGTAGATCCTGATTATGGACACGAGGACTATGAAGGTCCTCACGAGCCGGGTTGAGACACAGATGTGAGTTTTAATTTATGTTCCAATTCATGTTATTTAGTTACATTTAGTAAAATTGATTTTTGTACTTTATGTTTCAATTTTTGAATTATAACTTAAATAATGTTAAGTAGTTTTAATTTTTAATAAATCTAACAAGTATTACATGTAATGGCATATTACAGAGGCATCGCTATAGGCGGGTGTCAATGCTGCAATGGATTTCACATATGATTGGGATGCAGCTCGAGTGCATGTTCTTGTTGAAGGGCCATCTACCCGTATTCCTACCCAGATCCTGGATATCACCATTGACTCGACAGACATGGATGTATTCATTCATGGTTTACCATTTCAGAGCCAGCATTGGTAAACCACACGAGGGCGGTCAGAGGGACGACCAAGGGCCTCGTGGGAGTAGTGGCCAATGAGTTGATGATCTATACATTTCCATGTTTTGGATATTTTCATATTTTATATATTTTCATGTTTTGGATGATCGATATATATGTTATCATGTTTTGGATATGGATTTCTATCATTTATACATGGACTTTTATCATATATGGACTTTTGGATATTTTGTATATTTTATCATATTGATGTTTTCATGTGTATTTTGTATATGATTTGAAATCAATTGTTTTTTATATTACACCTGGATATAGTTATTACAGTTATAAATTTATGTTTTGTCATTTCAAATGCAAATTTAATGTGTAGTTACAATTTAGTTCAATTTAAAATACAAATTTTTACTACATTAGAGAACATCTTCCAAAATTTAGAATTGAATACATACATTACGTTTTAAAATTGAAATTACAATTCCAATTCAATTACAATGTAAAATTTCAAATTTAATGTGTAATTTCAATTCCAATTCAATTACAATTTAAAAGCTCGTTTTCAACTACATTATAATTGCATAAATGAAATCAACATGTAAAATTAGAATACATTTGAAATTAATAATTGAAATTTTGATTACATTATGTTGTCTACACATTACAATTCAATTACAATTTACACATTCCAATTCAATTACAATTTACACATTCCAATTCAATTACAATTTAAAATTAAAATCTCAAATTTAATGTGTAATTTCAATTGAAAATACAATGTGTTGTTCCAATTTACAAGTTCAATTTCAATTACATTGCAATTACATTGAAATAAAATTTTAAATTAGAATACATTGTACAATCTAAAATTTAAATTTTACAATTTTACATTGTATATAGATGTATTTTAAATTCTCAATTGTATTTGAAATCAAAATTTAAAATTAGAATACATTTGAAATTGAAAATTGAAATTGACATTTTGCATTATGTTGTTTACACATTACAATTCACTTACAGTTTCCACATTCCAATTCAATTACATGGAAAATTTAATGTGTAATTTCAGTTGAAAATTCAATGTGTTGTTGTATATAAAAATGTTTTTGTCCATTGAGAGTGTGAAATACCCCTTGAGACAAAATTATCTAATTACAAGTTATATAGTATGTAGGTAATCTTTGTGTTATTTTCTTTTAAGTGTGTGCTTTAATCTAAAGTCATAAAAGTATAGTTTCTTTTCTTGGCAATGGGCATAACCACCTAGTTAATATAAGAAATGAAAATATGTTGATAGCAGATGCTTGTACAACTATGGTAGAAACTATGCTTGTACAACTATTTCATATGGTTTATGTTTTGATGACAAATAGAGATAATGGCACCATTTGATCCAACTAGGTAAGTTGCATATATGAAGGCATGTACAAGTTATTACGTTTCCATGTTATTATTACGTTTATGTTTCAACTTTCATTATTACGTAATCCATGTCTATAAAAAACAAAGGCATGTACAAGTTGTGTTTTGGTTTGATATATGAGGTTTTTTTACGCAAGCAAGGCCATATAATACTAACTATTTTGTCTCAAAGAGATTCCATGCCTATGAGTGCAAAATTGCATGATAAAGATGGTTTTTGATGCATGTAATGCAAAAATTGAGAAGGTTTGATAATTAGAAATTATAGTGAATGTTTGTGAGTTGTGCCAAAAATGGGTATTGTTTGCATGAAAATATATTCAAATATTATGTGTAAGTTCCCTATAGTTGAATTGTACCCTCTATCTCCTATGTTATATTCCATGTAGCACCAAGTGCCAATATTTTTATTAAATGGAATGAGGAGAGGCAAAAAAAATTGGTCCTAACTTCAATATGTTCTTGATAACAAAACTAATTGATTATTGTTGAATGAAACATTTTTTCAATACATTGGTATTTGATAATATTTTTATATAATTGATAATGAAATACAATGTAATTGATGACGAAATACAATGAATGGATTATAATGCATAAAATTTTGCAAATTTGAAATCAAAATTTAAAATTAGAATACATTGTACAATTCAAAATTTAAATTTTACAATTCCACATTGTAGTATATAGATGTGTTTTAAATTCTCAATTAAATTACAATTGTATTTGAATCCAAAATTTAAAATTAGAATGTATATTACAATTTAAAATTGAAATTTTACAATTACATTATATTGTCTACAAATTACAGTTCAACTATATCTATTATATCTTTAATATTGTTTTTAAAGCATCTAAAAAAATATCTATAAAACTATTATGGATGAAGTTCATGGAGAATTGACCATACATTCAAGTGTACATTCACATTGGAGCACCATGACCCAAATTTCACAAAAGTCTCCCATATAGTATTTGTATTCTTGACATTAAAGCATCTACAAAAATACATTTATAAAACAACCTCCACAAAAATCTCCAAAAATATATTACGCAAGACAAGATGAAAACTATGCCAATGATGCAAGTGGCATACATGTAACTCATTCATCTCGCCAATGGGTTATAGGAATGCAAGTCTCCATAATACAATCATGGTAAGCTTATGTCATCTTCCATCTCTTTGGCTCACCTCTCTTCACCTTGATTTCTATTAGAGGTATCCGAGCTGCCACCACCAAATGACTGTATTGACATGATATATATTCAGGCATAAAATCTCTAAAAATAACATGAGCACCTTGTTTTTACACTTTTTCAAAAAAGTGTCCCATTAGAACCATGTCTCCAGTCTGGTATGTGAAGTCCCCATCTTGGTAGGGTCGCACCAACCTATTCTTTATTTGCGTGCACCACATCAAATAGTATGCAACATTTTCTTGGTTGTGGGGGGGTGCAATGACAATGAACACATCACCTGCAAGATACATTACAAATATTATTCAAATGTCCTACATGCATTTCTACAACATTTGTATATGTGTAATATATAATGAACTAATTAACCTAATGAAGACACTTGTACCTTCCCTAACCATATCAGAAACTCGATCATGATATAATGAGACCATTGCCTCTTCAGTGTGCATCTCTTGTCATGTTGGAATTGGATGTGGGCCCTTTGGATTAAGAGAGACATATTTCCATGGTTTGACATATACATCATTTTCATAGTGATCGAGCCCGCATCCATTTGCATCAATGCAAAAATCACAAAAAACATGCATACTTCCTCGTTTCAATGGAAAATATGTCACCCATGTCTTTACTTCGAACATAATGCAATTCCCTCATACCAGGGATGGTCTCACAATACCACGGAATGGATCTATTAACATCTCCAAGGGCAACCTCCCAAAAGAACCTGCATGGAATTCAATTTGTCATATGTAAATTCCTATCGAGTATGTGTTCTTTTGGAAATGATGATATTGAATGTTATTAGCTTATTAATTGAGTTTGGAGTTTATTACCTGCACACCGGCCTTGCTTGTTCGTGACCTTGATGTCCCAAATGACGTGTGCACCAATCAACTACTTCAGTGGAGCATTTGAGTCGGGTTGCACCATGACTCATCTGGTACCTCCGAAGTGCTCAATTCATGCATGCACATGTGCCATCATGTTCACCCTTTCCATGCCCTGTCTCAAAAAAGCTCCAGGTGTTTCGGATTCCTGTCTATTTGTGAAGGCGACTCAACCAATAAAATGAGCGTTCGATTTGAATTTCCCTGCACACCCATCTGACCAAATCCAGTATTCAATAAATGATACGCCTCTCTACCTGAATGAATCATAAATCAACCCAAAGCAGTGTTGAACGAACAATGTGTCATGCTCACGATCATCACTAACATAAAAATGGTACTCCTTGATCACTTCACGTGACTGATGAGTGCTATCCCTACCATCAATGTTTTCCTGAGCATGTATGTACAATATATGTATAAAGATAGACACGTGGTTAGAGTGATAGTACTCACTCTGTATATCTCTCTAAGGAGCAAAGGTGTAGTTCTTCGCAAAGTCTACCATTGATAAGATTGTGCCCAGCTCAAATAACTCACGAGAATGTTTGAATTCTGAAGCTTGCCACCTGGACCTATGGGGGTGCTTTATGTATTTATAAATCTGACTTTGAAACTTCTCCATGAAATCTGAAACAGGAATCTCATCATCGAGCAAGTCGATCCTCTTGGATGGCACAGATGAAGAAGATGTTGGATTCATGGTGGTGTACTCGTACCTCTACCACCTAATGGTGATATCCGACAATCCATGGTGTGTTAGATCAATAGGAAAGTTCCTATGGAACAATGTCAAATCACCACATTCATGGCATTTTCTCCCACCTACACACCTCTTATTGAAAAACATGTGTTCAGGATTCATGTTGCATAGTATCATACAAATAAAATCTCGCACTGTGTGAGGAGCTAGTACACCGTTCCAGTGCCTTTGCAAAAATCCAGAAATGTGTCATAGTATAGTTGAAATTCAATATGGTACCGGCAGCAACAAGTGTCGTGAATCGTATTCGGCCTAATATAATATGGTTTCAATTTGTTGAGCATGCTAAATGATATTTGAACACAAGGATTGGTTTCTTGGAATTCCTCATAAAGTGCATTTCCCGTCATCTCCATCACATGCTTACAGTGCTCCTGATAAATGCCTCTGGATAAACGTTGTCGCAGGACATGCTTTCTATCTGGAATAGCACGAGAATGGCTATCCCAAAACTCTATCACCTTCTCTCTAATGCCTGCTGCCATCTTGCCTCGATAGGGTTCCCTACAAATAAGAGCCCAACAAGCAGCTTCATCATTTTCATCTATCCGGACCCTGAATTTAGTATATTTGAGCAATGTTCTTTTTGAAACATTGACCAATGATGCCATTGTTGATACCACTCGATTTCTTGAGGTGCTTTGTGCCACAACAACCGTTGTAATTTCCCTATGAGCAGCTCAGGTATCATTGTTTCTTGATTTTCCAAACGAAGATAATGCAGTTCTTACATTTTATATTACATTCTCGCATGTCTTTTTTGTTTTAACATCTTGAAAACCCAACAACTTTGTGGCATGTTTCATTTTTTTGTGTTTTATCAACCCATGTAGGATTTGAGCTTCTTCCATCGTTGAATGTTGTTCAAAATATGACTTGATTATGTTATTGACATGCTTTCTAACTCTCCGACCAGGGATCGAGTTCCCAATCTCTTCTTGTGCAGAAACAACTGCACAATCCTCTAGAAAATTTCCACCCATTCCAACCCCACTGCAACTCCCAATTATACTTTTAATGTGAGAGGAAAAGGCGTCATGTGATGGCCGATCAGGATCATGAGGGGGCACAGGGTCATGTGATTCTTGATCACCAAGATGTGATGTCTGACCATAATCTCTCCCTACATAACATGTAAATTAACAAATTGAAAATTGGTTACTTGATAGTTGTGCATTGAACTTTAAAATTGCTAGTAACTTGAAATTTGATGTGGAAATTGAAAAATTGCATATGAATTAAATTTTCCAATTAATACATTTAGCTTGAGAATTGTTCCAAGTTAAAATTGAAATTGCTAGTAACTTGAAATTTGAAATTGCTAACTTAATAAAACTTGAGAATTGTTCTAGAAGTAAAGTTCGAAATTGCTTGTAACTTGAAATTGGTAGTAACTTGTACATTGAACTTTAAAATTGCTAGTAACTTGAAATTTGATGTGGAAATTGAAAAATTGAAAAATTGAAAATTGCATGTGAATTGAATTTTCCAACTAATACATTTAGCTTGAGAATTGTTCTAAGTAAAAATTGAAATTGCTAGTAACTTGAAATTTGAAATTGCTCAAGTAACTTGAAATTGCTAACTTAATTAAACTTGAGAATTGTTTTAGAAGTAAAGTTTGAACTTTGTAGTAACTTGTAAATTGGTAGTAAATTGGTAGTAACTTGTACATTTAACTTTAAAATTGCTAGTAACTTGAAATTTGTTGTACATGTAAATTAACAAATTGAAAATTGCTAGTGACTTGAGAAAAATGTACAAGTATTGAAAATACATTAAAATAAGAAAATTGTTTGTAACTTTATTTCAAAATAACTAAATATGTACATGCAACTTGAAATTGTACATTTAGTTTTATAATTACTAATAAAGTTTGAAAATCAAGTATATAAATTTAACTCAAGATAATTATTAATAACTTAATAAAAATTAATGTGAGCATAAAAATTAATATCATTTATAATCATCACATTGAATATAATTGTGGGCAAATTTTCTTTATGCAATTTATGTCCATTTTACTTTTACATTACAATAAAAATGTTATTTTAACTTTATGGTATAAAATAAACAAATAAATATTTAAAATACAAGTTGCAAATCACCACAAAGAATAAATGATTACAACACTTTTACCCTAGAATTTCAATAGTTGACGATTTTGCAATTTCAACAATAAAAAATTATGGAAATTGTAATTTTTATCATAAGTTGCAATCTAAGGATTTTTTTTATCAATAATGCTTCACATATCAACGCAAGGTTGCAAACATTGCAAATAATTATTTCCAATTTGTCCTAACAAAATATATGATTCTAATCATTAATCTTATCCTGGTGATATGTCATGTTATATGTAAATAAAAGTACATGTGATTGATAGAATTTTTTTTTAAGTAAACATTATAATTCAATAGCTCTTTGAACATTCATTTGTATTCAAATATTCATTACTATGAAAATATTTCCAATTACCATAACTATGAAAATATTGCCAACCACCATAACTATGAAAATATTCATTCATTTGTTTTGAAATTGAATTTTAGAACAAAACAAGAATTGAAATTACATTTAACTTGAATTTTTTTTTTTTTTTTTACTAAAACGGTTATGGAGCTTTTATATTAAAAACTGGCTAAACAGCTGCCAGAGGCCTTACATTCAGATATTCCAAACTAGTGGATAATACTTGTCCAGTTAACCAGGGCATAGTCTGACTAACAGCTCCCCTTACAAAATGTCTAGACTTCATGGAACAGAACCAGAAACATAAACATAAACTGAGACATTCAAACAACCTACTATAGCATAAATAAACCAAGAGATGACCAGCAGAAAACAGGATCAGCGGGATCACATAGCTCAGGTTTCCGCCTTCGGGGCTTTGCCATTTTCCTTGAGAAACGCCTCTACCTTCTATTCTAGCTCTGTCATCCGATTGCCTATATCCCCTACAATATTGGCGATGTCTTTCATATTGGTGGAGTTGTCCTCGAAGATCTCATCCCTGAGTTCTTTCAGCTCTTGGTTGATGGAGTCCCATCTGCTTGTGCCCTTCTTTTGCATTCGTTGCTGCTTGATCTCCAATCGGTTTAACTTGAAATTGTCAGTAACTTAAAAAATTGCAATTAGTAAATTATATGCAATTTAACTTGAAAATAATGTCCAAGTGTATATTTAATTTGAAAATTATTCTAATAACATTGAAAATTGTTAGTAAAGTTTGAAATTTTGAAAATAGTAAATATGTACATACATTTTAACTTGAAAATAGAATCTACTTGTGTACAAATTTCATTTTAAAATTGTTGGACAATAAAATTGAAAATTGTTAGCAACTTTGAAATAATTTTAAAATTGTTAAAGCAACTTTGAAACATAATTTGAAAATTGTTAGCAACTTTGAAATAATTTGAAAATAGTTAAAAATATGTACATGTATTAACATGAAAATATAATCTAAATTTACATGTTTCATTTGAAAATTGTTCCAATTTAACATTTGTTAGCCACTTGAAAATTGTTCATTTAGCATAAAAATTGTTGCAAACTTTGAAATTTAAATAACAAATAGATGAAATAAATAAGAATATCATTACAAATAAATATGAAACAAATTAAGTTATGAAATTTAGTTAAACTTATTGAAAAATTGTTACTAATTTTGTAAATTATGTAGCATGATATTTAAATTATGATAGCATGTAATTTAATAATTTACCTTGGTTGTCATCCATTAGAATTTGTTGCACCAAATGTGCATCTTTTTCTTCTCTCAACCTTGGTCTTTGTTGTCTCATTCGTTCTCTATTCTTCTCACACTCTTCATTGTCATTTTGTTGTCTTGTATGTTTTCTTTGTCTTTTTTTTTTATTCCCCATCAATCTACAATGAAAACAAACAAAAAAAAATTCAAATTGTTATACAAACAACAAAACAACAATATGTTAGTATGAAATCTTGAAATATGCCTACAAAGAAATATTACATGTCTAATGATCTCTAATTCAACAACATGAAATTGACAAAGCTCTAATTCAACAAGATCAAAATGACAAAACTCTAATGGAAAAAAAAACTGGCAATGAGTAAAATTATTGTTTTTGATTAATTGTTTGGTGCTTATATACAGGTTGGTTGGTATTTTTACGAGGGAAGGGTAGTTGGAAACATTAATTGTTACCAACTCCTTTCGTGGGTTCGCCTGGGTTCGTTTATAATTTTTTTTTACACAGACAAACCCTTGATCGAGCATATTTTATAGGACCTTAATCGAGCAAATACCTCGATCGAGAAAATAGCTCAATCGAGGGCTTAAAAAATAGGCCGAGAGCCCTTTTCATGCAAAATGGAAGTTTTGTCTACCTTCCACAGAGTTAAACCATGTCATTAAATGCTCATTAATGAATGGACTTGATACCATTGGATTCGTCAATGAATCCTCTATCTAGATACATACAATTTACGAATGTTTATATTCATATGTCTTTTGTTTTCAAATTTTTACTAAAACTTGCCCTAAAAAACCCTACCGACAACTTCGATTGAGCTCAAAGATAAATCCACAACACTCAAACTACACATCCAAAAAATTTGAAAAAATACACAAGCCCCAGATAAATGCGTCATCTTCAAAAGGGTATTTTTTGTTTTGCAAATTATGTAAAAAATCAAAAGATGTCGTGTGCACACACACACATGTGTGCAAAATACAACTTAAATATTCATTGGTCAGTTTCAAAAAATAATAATAAATATAATTTTTCGAGAAAAACTAAAAGAAAAATATGTAAGCCCTAGTGCATTCTATCTAGATCATGTTTACATATTTCATTTTTTAAAAGTATTACTTTAGCGTTAAATTATTGTGCACACACACAAACTACTTGTTAATTGCTCTTCAAATTTTTAAGTACACACGTTTCATTAAATGAAAATTTGACACGATATGTGGCATTGGTATATTTAGAAAACAATATCATTGGAAAGCCAACATAATTCTCTACATTTCGTTTTTCAACCACATGTCAAAATTCATGTGGCAAGTATGAGTTTCGAGAGCTTCAATTTAATACATGGGTAAAATTTATATTTTTCACCATCATATTTGGCCAAAAATAGTTATCCATTTTCATGGAATCACCCATGAAGCTCATGTGAGTTCGTTCTTATCTTGACTATATTAATTTTCCTCTTTGAACTAGTTAAAAAGATATACTTTTGATTTTCTAGATTAGGGTTAATGACCGCCTTATAGTATTTTAATTTTCTTTTAGCCTCTAATTCTTTCTCGCCTCATGTTTTCTCTTCAAACTTAGAAGTAATAATATTTTTAATGTTATTAATATTTTGCAAAATTGAATTTTCATCAATCCTTCAATGGTGTAACCAAACCATGGCATCTTTATATTAATCTCTCTTGAGATGTACGTGGTATTGACTGGATTTCGATGGGGGAATGCCCACTTCCATTAGGAGAATAGAATATGGTGTATTGCTTTTAATTTTGAGGTTGTAGGTTGTAAAATGCTTCTAGTTTTGTTCTAACTTTCTCCAAGATTCTCTCGAGATGCTACAACCCCAAAATTTAAAACCGTACAGGAATTGACTAGAGTTTCAAAAATTAAATTATTTTTATCCCACATCACAAACATTTGTTGATTTACAATTGTTTCCAAAATCAAAATAAATTTCCCACCCTGCATTAATCCTTTTCTCAATGCTTTAGTTCCACTTGAGCTTGTGGTGGATATCGATTTGGAGATTTTGTAAGAATACAATTACTCCAAGTTGTTATTGTCATATATGCCAGTATGGACACATCTTAAATCCGGTTCTACGAAGCGTCGAGAGGGATCAAATCTCTCGAGGTGCAAACTCTTCCTCCTTAACCTGTTTTCGAGGGCAAAATGGAGGGTCGGGTGCAATAGACTATTCAATTCATCTTCCTTGCCTCTACCATTTCTTTTTTCCTTTACGTGTCATCTCCACATTGATTTTAGGCTTCGGAATCACACACCGACCTAATACCAAGTTGTAGAACACGTCTCTCGATGCAAAAAATAGTATAAGTTATGAACCCCCCCCTCTCTCTCTATATATATATATATATATATCCATGTCCAATATTTTTGTTTATGGACTCTTCATGTCCCATATTAGAGTACTGGTATTTCCACTTAAGTTAGAAGGGAGAACTTATTTCAATTAACATGCATTAATATGCAGGTTCCTTGAATTTTGGTCATTGCAGAGATGATCAAATGCAGGGAGCGATGTGGCAAGTTAGAAGGAAAGCTGGAACTAATCCTATGTGCCAAAGGTTTTCTATTCTCTTGCAGGGAAGAAAAACACAGGATATTCTAAGGAAGATTATATATTGTGTACCCTATGAGACTTACAAGAATACATGCTTCAATAATGTGGAAGTATTTCTAAAATTCCAATTTATGGATAAGGTTGTACTAGCTTTTTGTTGGAATTTGCAAATGGTTAAATTACGAGAGCAAACAAAAATATCTTTAATGAATATTTAAAATAAAGTAGTAATTGCATAATCTATAAGTCTCATGGGTATTTGAAAGGAAGTTGTTGAACTTATTTTTTAAAAATAAAATTTAAACAATGCAAAAAAAACTTATTTAATCAAGATTTTATTATCTTAATTTAATAAAAATATTAAATATTTTAAAAAGTTAAACAATATATATATATATGAACCATTGCCAAAAATATATAACTCTAACATTCTAGAATGAAAAAATAAACTAGTTTACAAAATGTGTCGACATTTTTATATTTATTAAAATTGTTCAAATTGAAAAAAATAAAAAATTTATTTATACTCTAAAAATTAATCAACTATATGATATATGCGTTAGACATTGTCATATTTACAACCATTTATGAATTGTTTGGTTTAGTTATTTGGTGGGGGAGAAAAATGAATTTATAAAATGGTATTCATAAGAGGTTTGTGAAAATATATTTGTTTTTAAATATTACGAAGTAATTATTTATATAGTTAGAAAGATAACAAAGGAGCCATAGTTAATGGAAATAGAATAATGAAAAAATAAACATCTACACGAAGAATTTCTAAAAGGGAGATTGAGGAAATTATATTTGAAATTGACAAACTCAATAGGATCTCAAACAAAGTCCAAGTTAGGGTTTCATAGATGAGAAGTCACGAAATGAATTATTGACGGACAATGGAAAATACATATTTAGATCAAAACCCGAATATATTATTTATAAAATGAATATATTATTGTTTAAATGCTTCTTAAAAATTTTAAAAGGAAAAATAAAACTAGAGAAGCCTTACTTTAAGAAATGAAAATCTTATCAATTGACTTCCTTAAACGAAGGAAAAAAATAAAAAATTTAAAAAGAAAGATAAAACTAGAGACGCCTTACTTTAAGAAATTAAAATCTTATAAATGGACTTCCTTAAACCAAGGAAAAAATAATTCTTGAGACAAGTGGTATCTATCCACCTCACAAATTGAGGTGCGGAGAAACCTATAAGAATTCTTGGTGAATGGGGATGTAAAGATTACATCCCACTTAAAGTAAAGGTTCACTTTCAACTATTCGTGGCTCTGTAAAATTTCAGACCCCAACCTGGTTTCAAATCTCATGGAATTTATTGTTTAATGCCTAACCCATTTCATTTCATTGCTGAAAATAAGCTCTTAGCATAAACCATATTTCTTAACTTGAAATACATGAAGTATTTACTAGTTGCAGAACAAAAAAAATAAGGCATACACAAAAAAAAATTCACAGAGATTTTTGCGCAATTTGCCTCTGGAAAAACCCCTTAAGTGGAAAACTAGTGAAAAAGAATTTTAATTTTTTTATCAAGAAAATGTTCAACGGTACAAATAGCAACAATAAATTTCCAACTTATCTTAACCATATTGACCAAACTTAACCTCGAAAATAATGCCATGGTTTGCCTCAATTTTTGTGTTAAAAAACTGCCTCAAAATTCAGTACAGTGGTGGTACAACACAATATAGAATCCCTCCACAAATTATGTGTAGTGTATGATTTGTTGTCTCGGTTTTCATGCCCTCTACTATAACAATTAACACCCTAAAAATTCATTCCCTGGTCAGCCTCAAAGTTCATGCCACTTTGCTACACAAAATCATTGTACATACTACTGCATTTTATGACAATACGACCTCATTTAATGTTGCTCCCTACTCCTCGAATTTCATGCAAGCTTTCTTGGAAATCGTGCTCACTTATTGTTGTCCGAATCGCCTAGGAATTCATGCCTCCTTCTCTCTCTCTCTCTCCCCTTGTCTTCTTGACCTCTTCTTTGAAGCTCGTGAAGGATGAATCAATATGCCTCTTTTCTTGCCTTGGCATTTTGTTCATTAATGAGGGTAGATGAACCAAATATTCGATCCAAGGGCCTAGATTGGAGGGTTGGTGCATGGTAATGTTGGTGTCTCTTGACACGTTAATGGCAATGCAAACCTGAAAAACAACAATCTATTAACTTTGAGGGATGATTCAAGATGCTTCCACAATGAATTTGAATATCGTGTAAAAAGATGAATTATAGGAAAATGAATTAGCTTTCCAAATATACAATTTTTATTTTTTGAAATTGTGTATAAGTAGGTAAAATTTGTGTTTTCCCAACAATGGTATGTTAAGTTTCATGAAAAATTTAGTGTATATGTGTTTTTTACTGTAGCCTTCCAGTACCTAAACGATGAAATTTCGCAACAAAAAGTTGTATAGATGTAGAGAACACGTAGATGTAGTGCATGGCTATTTTTTCAAAATTTATTTTCTTAATTTGATTTTTTTTAATTACCGAATTCAGTTTATTGTTGAAATGAGAAGTCCTTTTGGTAGTGCAGCCTAAAGGGTTCTTAACACTATCAAACAATTTTTATTTTATTTTTAGATCGTAGTTCTTTGTGTGTTCTAGTGCATGGTATAGTTTTTGTAAAAAATGCATAAGGAGAACAAAAGTTATAGAAGAAATAGAGGAGGCATGTTTTTTATGATTATGGTATATGTCAAGTTAAAAACATATTAAAAATAGTAAATAATATTAGTTTTGGAAAAAAATTATATATCTATAATCTACACATTCGACTCTAGGTGGGTATGTAATCTCATTGACAATAGATTTTTGTAGCGTATCGGAAAAATAATGTCCAAAATGAAGATAGATAGTGATATCCTAAAAATGAGAAGATTTCATCAATTTGTAGACCGAAGCAGCAGGATTGGAAATCCAAACCTATCTAGTCAACAAACACACTATTTCCCGCTCTTTTCAATTTTTTAAAAAGCACACGCGCAGTTTTAGAATGAGAACATGTAAGAGAGCGCATGCGTAAAAGCGTGCTCACATTCTTGATGCTATGAAACATTTGTATATGTTGAGAGAGAGAGAGAGAGAGAGAGAGAGAGAGAGGAACGTTTAGCGTGATGGTGATAGAGGAAAGGGAATAGAATGGGGACGATATATATATATATATACAAAGAGAGAGAGGCGGGGGGGGATTCAGTAGGAGAGAGGGTAAGAAAGACCAAAAAATGAGAGAGAGAGAGAGAGAGAGAGAGAGAGAGAGGTGAGAGAGAGGAAGCAAAGGTGTGAGGGAGATGGAGGGGAGAGAAAATTGAGAAATAGAGTTATTGCGAAAGATTTAAATTGTTTTTTAAATGAAGAGTCATAGGAGAGAGAGAGAGAGAGAATTATATAGTGATGGTGGTAGAGAGAGTTTGAGAGGGAACAAGATAGCAAGGTAGTGAGAAAGATAGGGGAGAGGGAGGGGAGAGAGTTAGAGGGAGAGGTGAAGAGGGGGATAATGTGAGAAAGAACATGTAGAGAGAGAGGTGGAGAATGAGAAGGAGAGAGTGATGAAGATAGAGATAAAGAAAGAGAGGGGCGTAGATAGAGGAAGAAGGGAAGAGAGAGAGAGGAGGGGGAAATAGACCTTGGAATATAGAGAGGGAGGGAGGGGGATAGCGATAGGAAGAGGAGGTGAGGAGAGCGGGTAAGGAGATAAAGTTAGAGAGAGAGAGAGAGAGAGGGTTAGAGAGAGAGGGGATATAAAGAGAGAGAGGGGGGGAGGTGAGGAAGAGAGGAAGAGAGTGAGAGTGTGAGAGAGTAGTGGAATGGAGAGAGAGAGAGAGAGAGAGAGAGAGAGAGAGAGAGAGAGGGAGGGAGGGAGAGCCAAAGAGAAATAGGGGGAAGGTGATAAGGGAAGATGATGAATGAGATAGAGGGAGCAAGGGAGAAATATAGAGGAATGGGAAGAGAGGACGGAAGAGAGAGAGGTGGAAAGTGATACATGAATAGAGATGGAGAAAGTGGAAGTGGTAGAGATAGTTAGAGAGGGAGAAGGGTAGAGTTGGAGAGCGGAGATAGTGGGAGAGAGAAGGTTTAGAGTTTAGATCCCATGGTTTCTTTAGAGAAAAATCATGGTTTCACCTCACCCTACCACTAATCCCCCCTCCTATATCAACTTTACCTTGATCCTTCTCAGTCTCTCTCTCTTTATAAACCCCTAACCCCCAATGCCTCACCCCCATACCCCTACCACCCCCACTCTATCCCTAACCCTCTATGCCTACCGCTATCACTAGTGTTTACATTATATACATTAGTGTATATACTGGTAGACACACTGTATACACTGGTGTATAGACTGGGTATACGCTAGTAATATACACTAGTGTATATACTGGTATATACACCAGTGTATATATCGGTGTATACACTAGTGTATATAGCAGTATATATTTAGCTCTATCAGTATACCAATATATAAGATTTATTATACACTATTATACTAGTATACCAATATATACAGTGTTGTATATACTAGTATATACACTATTGCATATATTGGTATATACACTAGTGTACATACCATTAGATACACTAGTGTATTCTACTAGCATATACTAGTGTATTTACTAGTATATACACTAGTGTATATTACTAGCGTATACTAGTGTATATACTAGTATATACACTAGTTTATATTAACCAATATATACACAATCTTAAGAAAAACAAATATTAAAACAATGACACGCATACAATACACATAGATTTACCATAGAAACCCTTAACCAACAAAACATACAAAACTTAGAGTAACACCTCTTTCTTTTTCTTATTGTATATTCTTAAGCATTTGCAATATAATATATAAGTATTCTACAACATCCAAAACCCTAATACATTAACCCAAATCCATGTACGGAAATGATTTTGTATATGTGCATCTAGAATCACTTCCACATATGCACATATACAAAAGGTGAATTGGAAGCGCTTCCTTGTATGTGCATATACGAAAGTGCTTATGTATGTGCATATATACAAAATATGCGTGCACATATGGAAGCGCTTCCATATATGCGCCTCATATATGGATGCACTTTCGTATATCAAAGCATTTTCTTATATACGCATATATAGAAGGTGTTTTCCTATATGTGCATATATGGAAGATGTATATATGGAATCACTTTCATATATGTGATTTCGTATATTCACATATACAAAAGAGATTTCATATATGTGCATATATGAAAGTGCTTATGTATATGTGCATTCCATCTATACAAATAAATATGGGGCAAGTGCGACATCCATGATTGATTTAATATGATCATTTGATTTGTAGCCATTCGATATAATTTATGAATGGTGTATATTCTAGTGCATATACATTATTGTATATGTTAGTTCATTTAATCTCTCTCTTTATCAAACTCTTATCTATGTCTCTCTCAACCGCTCTCTCTCTCTCTATCTCTCTCTCTCTCATAGTAAATCCCAACTCCCGCAGTTAAACAACCAAGCTAAACCTTGAAGCATATCACAAGAAAGGATTTTACCTGAAGGTGTAAAAGATTGGAAGAAATGCTGAAAGAAATTTGATTTAAACAAAATTATTTCTTTGGTGAAATCATGCACTTAATTAATACAAGCAACTTTGCTTGTAAACATTAGATTATTGTACGTAAAATCTAATGGAATAGATTGGAATATCAAGTATGCACATTGGCATTGACGATAATATTATGCATCTGACACGCACATAATAAATAGATTGCGTTGTGAAACAATTATCTTCTGATCTTGATCACTCTCGACCAAATAATTTTAGACCATTTTCATTAGAATTTAGCAAATGATGAAATGACTAGATTGTAAATATATTTCCTCATATCGTCATTGTCCCACACTACGCCACTTGGAGTGAGTGGGGTTAAATGTGAAACAGACTAGGGATATTAATTTTTGTCACCATAAAGACTATGTCAATTATTAAAGTTATGTCTCAAATTTATATCATTTAATTAATTACATTTTTCATGGTTCAACCTACCCACCAACAAATGCTATCAATTTCCCATGCTTTCACCAACATCGTTCATGGATTTGAATGAATTGTTCATGTTTAAGTGTATGCACTTCTTATGGTCCTTTAGACATTATTCATGGTAAATAAAAGCATCACTAAATTGTAAAGCACCATGCAATTTTCCTACAATTCACCCACAATGTCAATCTCCTACCACTACACCTCTAATTGAAATTCCCCTAACCATTACTCACAAGTACAAAATTATCCTTGTCATTACCTATCATCCCAATGCCATCACCTTGTCACATTCGACCAGTTCATTGCACCATGTAAACATATGTTCAACCACGTACTCCCACCATTACTATGTGATTCCAACATATGGATATTAAACCCATATATTCATTTCAGTGCTATCCCCAAAATCCATCCATATCATCATATCATGAACCTTTGATGAATAAAATAGTTTTTATTATTTTGAATTTTAAATTACCTTATTTAAATGAATATGTTTAGAGTCGAAGAAATATTTTTTTTATTGTAAAATAACTTATTTTAGTTATATATAATTATTTGTAGATAGCCATACGCAGTAATTAATGTAAAAGAGAGAGGAATTGCGTTCCATAACATAAGAGAAATCGATGTTTCGATCCCTACTATGGGATCATCATCAGGAACCAACAAAGCAAGGAAAAGATTTGCTGGTTACTGATGATGATCCCATAGTAGCGATCAAAACATCGATTTCCCTTAAGTATATATTTAATTCTTATTTAGTATTAATATAAAAATAAAAAAAATGGATGAGAATAGGGAGATAGGTGCGGGAGGGTATATCGTTTCCCCAGGGGGGAACACAGGAATTATTCTTGGAACATCAGTGAGGAAACTAATAACCAAGCCGAATCCCTTGTGCTGCTTCAAGGAATCTGTTTGGAAAAGGAAAAAGGTTGGAACTCCCTTATAATTCTTGGGGATTCTATGATGAACTATCCCCTTGGATATGATTCTTAAGTCTCTCTTTAGAAACATATATAAAGAATCCCAATCATTAGCCACCTTTAGTGTTCACCATATCCTAAGGGAAAACAACCATGTTACGGATTTGCAAGCTAATATGGCACTTAAGGAAATAAAATTTGTTCTAAAGGTAAATGGGGATCACTTCACCAAGCATATTCCTTGACTAAGTCTCTCTTCCATATGTGTTTCTAGTAGTAAGTTCTTGCAAAGGAATTATATAAAGAACTAAAGTATGGTTTTATATGTGAAATGGCTAGTTGATACTAGAGGGACCACCATATCGTGCCACTCTTACATGAATTATCTCCAATTCCATGAGAGGTGATTGTAGATATTAATGTCATCTTCAGCTGAAGGTACTGTCTCTCATGCTAACATATCTATCCGTCGTCACCTTGGCTCCCCATACACATCAAATTGTTTCTTCATTAATTCAAGAATGGTGAGATATTATCTTGCCAATAATTCCCTAGTCGTATCAATTTTAATGAATCATATTGATGCTTCCAAAATTCAAAGGTTGGAGGATGAGCAATTAGCTCATAGCACAAAAATCGAGTAGCTTAAAACTCCTACTATGTCAGAAGCATCCATGGAGGGATATTATTGTACAATATTTAGAACTCTTGAGCTTAATAACAACCTTGATTTGGATGAAATTAGAGAGCAGTCGTTGTTGGATGTCATTGCACCTCAAGCACAACAACAGGCTTAGGCCAGAGTTGATGCAGTTACCCAAAAGGTCAGGTTCTAACTAGTTAAATGGTTAAGTTTTTTTGTAAATTTCTCTTGGGTTCCTTTTGCAGAATATACACAGGAAATTTGTGTTATCTCTTGGAATATAGTAGTAAAAGTAAGGATAGGTATAGATTAAATTTTTCTCTTTCTAGTCTATATCTAGAAGACAAATGCGTCTCTCTGTTGATAAAGACTATCATGATGTTTGTACTCTTTTTCTGCCCTTTTGACAGTTGTTATCTTTAATATAATCTTCTTGTTTATTTAAAAAAAATGGATGTGAAGATTTTTTTTATATCTTTACATTTCACTTTTATTAAATATGATACGCACACAAAAGAGTATGAAAACGATGATGCTAAATATTTATATAATACACACACAAAAGAGTATGAAAAGGTTAGATGATAAATATTTATAAATATTTATAGTTTTTTTATGTATATCATTTATATTTATATTTATATGTAGAGGGATTCCAATTCATATCTATACATACACATTCTTTGAATATCATTTTATTTGAAAAATGTATCATGTATTTTTTTTTCTTTTATCCAAGGTAAAATTGGTTAATGTAGTTATGATGTTTGATTATTTTGGATTGGTAACACTCAATTCTCATCTATCATTGTTACATGGTTTAGAATTATAAATATGCTTAATGTTATTATGAGGTTCATCTCATCCATAATTGGAGTATAACTTTAATAGTTTTGGATGACTAACAATGAATTCCCATTTATCATAATTACAAAGTTTCGTAGTAGTTACAATGTATTTAAATATGACAAATACTTATAGTTTTGAACCACTAACAAACAACCAATTCCCATCATATATGCCTAATAAATTGTTAGGGCCATCCCATCCATATTTAAAAGGATAAACTAATTAAAATATATAAATTATTAGGATCATCCCATCCATATCTAAAGGTAAACATACTTGATAATCTAATTAAAATATATAAATTATTAGCATCAGCCCATCCATATCTAAAGGTATACATACTTATTTTTTACATGATAATCTAATTAGAATATAAGAAATGATGCCGTCATTTAAAATATTATTGATTAATTTATATGAAAATTTTAAAATATTTTTAAAATTATAAAAGTCCTATTAAATCTTTTAAAATATTATTGATTCATTTATATGAAAATTAAAAAAAAAAATTATGAAAGTCATGTTAAATCTTAAATTGTTAAGCACAAAAAATATCTATTGATTTAGGAGTCCTCACCTCATGTTAAAATAAAGTTCATAAAAAAAATAATAAAACTTTCATTTCGTTTGTAATTTAAAAATAACATAATTACAAGGATCATCCATCCATCATCATCATCATTATTTGGATGAAGAAATTTCCTACCTTCAAATATTTACTTATATGGAAGACAATTGTCACAAATTTTCTCTAATTCTATGTGGTCAATATACCACTCTATACAACATCTATATTACAAGCCATAATAAGTTGAATTAATATCATACATTTATGCAATAATCCGTATCAATTAGAAATCATTGTTAAAAATCTATGTTACAACCCATACTAAGCTGAATTAATATCAAACACTTATGCAATAATCCGTATCAATTAGAAATCATTGTTAAGTTGTATTGACACTAAAACAGTTCTTGAAAGTATGTCCCAACCACAATGACATGAAGCATAAATATCTAAAATATAATGAAGTTTACTCCCACATCGAAACTACTAGTCTTTTCTCCTTCCTATTCCAAACTACTAGTCTTTTCTCCTTCCTATTCCAAGACGGGGGTTGCATATTGCTTCGTATAAACATTAATTAAGGAGAAATCTCCGCTAATGGATTCTTCTCAAAATCTACCTCTACTTGGTAAGGTGAGTGTGCACTATTTTCCATAATGGCCATAATCATTGGTGGACAAAACGTTTGGGAGGTGAAACATTTTTTAGTGAAAATATAAAATATAATTATAGTTTTTTTATAAAATAAAAAATAAAAAATTCTTATTAAAAAAATAATGATTTTTAATTAAATATAAATTAATAATATTGTATTCATTTATGGATGATTAATCATTAAAATAAATATATAATATTTTTTATTTTAAATATTTTAAATTTATTTAAGTAAAACAAATGTAAAAATGAAAAGAAAAAAAAATAAACAAGTAAAATGCATAATAAATAAATAAATAAGTAAAATGAAAACAAAAGACTAATTCATTTATTAAAAAATTTAATATGTTATAAAAAATTAAAAACACTATATATAATTTCAGAAAACAAAAATCCATAAAAAGTAGTTGAAAAACTTAAATATTTTAAAGAAGAATTATCAACAAAAGATATAACTTAATAGATCTTATACACCATTCCTCCACTTACTTCTTTGATAAAAGCTCCCAAGAAGAAAAAACATGGATAGTGCATACGCATTTTGATTGGAATTGTATTCACCAATTTTGGTAAGATCTACCACATATTTACCAAATTTTCGCCAACGTTGTTATCAACCTTTTTAAAGAAGTTATATCGATGTACCGCAAATGAAGTTTGTTTCAATTTTTTTTTGAAATTTCATTCAAAGTTGTAATTTTTTTAAGACTTTTTGAAAAAGTAAATTTAAAAAAAATATCAAAATGGAATAAAAAGAAATAAAACTCAAATTTTAAAAATAGAAATTAAAAAAATCCAAAATTTAATAAAAAAAATGAAACTCAAACTTAAAAAGACAAAAAAAAAAAAAAAAAAAATCTTAAAAAATTTACAAAATTTCTTAGTATATTTAGTTCTCAACACAACCATATGGCCCTCCTCTTTAACCTCCATGGTGCCTAATCCTTTTCCAACATTTTTTTATAGATCACTTTTTTCTTCCTCCATTTCAATTAGCCCTTTTTGTCTTTCCCTAGCTCAAAGGCAAGTTTCTTCACATTTCTAAATTTTGAGCAAAATTGGAACATCATTGTATCTCTTAAAGAAGAGTCATACTTTTTCAATTTTTAACTATATATTCTTTGAATTCCTCTTTATCTAGTCAAATATAATTGAACTTAATAAATGAAATTAAAATTAAATGTTTATAAGAATCGGATTTTATCAAGACTTCATCTATTAAACTTTTATAACATTCTTTCTACCACCATAACCTATTTAACCTCTTAGATATCCCTTCCTTACCACCTTTTACATTTATCCATGGAAGAACCAACTATTATGGCTACAAATCAATCAAATGAGAGTCTCCACATTTATGTATAAAAAATATTTAAAAAGGAGTGGATGGATTCCCAACGTTTCCAAAATAATACATTCTCTTTTTGTTGACTAGCTTTTCAAGTGGATGGATTCCCAACGTTTCCAAAATAATACATTCTCTTTTGTTGACTAGCTTTTCAAATGGTTTAAAATCATAAACAACTTTTTGTCGTTACCAATTTGTGTGTTTTCACCTTGATGTTAGAGTATATTAAACTATAAAGAAAGGTAGAAATAAGGTGAAGAAACATTAAATTTTATTACATTCTTTATATATTTATATAGTTTCCATTTTTTTAAATCTCTTTGAATTTATTTTTGAATAAAAAATAAAACTCTAAAACAAATCAAATAGTTACCTATTTTTGATAAACCAAAATTGATATAAAAAATGGTGAATGCGACGGCTTTTGAGTGAAAGAAACGTGCGCCTCTATTTGACCATCGTTACGCAATGGAGATTTTGTTGTTTGTAAGAAACGCGTTGAATCTCTCTTCATTTGGCAATTTCCACGCAAGGACCAAAAGCCTTAAAATTCACCCGAGTCACTGACTACGACGTCTTGGACGGTAAGCTAAACACCACCACCACGACTTACAGACTACGACGTCTCGGACGGTAAGGTAAACTACAGTCCAGGGTTGGAAGTTGCTCAAAGGGCATTTTGCCCGTCAAATACTCCTAAAAGTTTTAAGAACACGTCAGATCGAACAGGTAAAGAGTTTGCTTACAAATATATTTGACGTTTATCAATTTTTAATAACCGTCGATAAATTTTTGTTACTGGTTATGTCGACCAGTATATTAAATTGTTATAGTTGGCAACTTGGCATTAGCAATGAGCAGTTAGGAGTACGAATCACTGTTTTCTGGATATTCCAAAGCCCGGAAGTAGAACTCGACCGGTGGAGCGACCGAGCTTGAACTGCAGCAGCGTAAACTTTGAAGCAAGTTCCCAAATCAAAAAATTTAATAAAGGATCCTGGTGGCTATACAGACAGCTACGTGTAACATCGTAGCTATACTGGACAGGTGTTTAACCAGAATTAACTCTAGCCACACTGCCACCTACTTCCACTTTAATTGTTAATGGTTAAAGCGTTACAGCCTAAAGACCGTAGTTAATACTTGTTACCTACAGGCTACCGCTGTGGCCAGGGGCTTCTTATTCGGACCATTTTGAAAAATCGTAGCAGCTTATTAACTTATTTTGAACTTGGATTCAGAACTAAGCACTGGTTGAAAAAATTTAAACCCTTTCTCTTATGGTGTAAGAAGTTAGTATCACCTGGCTGCCATTGTAGAGAACCATGATTAATTTCAAATGATTTCTGTAGAAGTTTCCCACCCACTCCCAACTTCAAGGTGATCTCCTGCAATGGCAAAGTAGTAGATTCATCTCTAGTAACACATTTGCTGATTACAAAGTAAGATATCTCTTATTTTTAATAAATTTAAAATTGTTTTTTCAAACGGTTCTGTTTTTTTTGTGTTTTCTCGAAATTGTTTTTGTTTTTTTATCAAGACCTTAAATTATTCGATTTTTTTTTTATACTGTTCTGTTTTTTTAAAGAAAATTGTTTTAGTTTTTTATTATTTTCTTGGTCACCTTGACATCCGGTGAAAATTGTTTTAGTTTTTTATTATTTTGTTGGTCGCCTTGAGATCCGATCTGAAGGGAAAGTGTCATTAAACTAAAAAAATCAAACATGAAAACATTAAAATAAGGTAGCCATTTTCTCCTTTTTTCTTAAAAACAGGGTAGTCACCATTGGTCAATGTCAACTACATCATCAAGACAAGACAACCCAATAGAAAGAATGTTTGTTCTAATATAACTAAATATTGGTATTTATTGATTTTAGCTACATGCTTCTTACTATACAAAGAGAAAAAATCGATCACATTTACCAGAAACTTGGAAAGATGAACTATAGGCTATGCATGCTGAATTCATTGATTTTTGCTACATGCTTCTTATTATACAAAGAGAAAAAAAAATCACATTTACCAGAAACTTGGAAAGATGAACTACAGGCATGCATGCTGAGAGTATCATTAGATTGTCTGGAAGGACAGAGACAAATATCCATGTTAATCTTAAATACATTCCAGATATATGAAACACCGTTAGTTTTTATTTATTTTAGTAGTTTAAAGAAGACTTAAATTATTTTTGTAGTTTAACGGAAAACTTATTATGTTTTGTAATTTTTTTGTAAGTTGAAATTTTTTTATAGTGTGAATTTAAAATAATAAATCTTATGTAATGTAGATCAGTGAGATTATGAAGATTGAAGACAAAATGGTCGGTAGAATACAATTTTTCTTGAATCTCACCCATTTATACATACATTTAAAGGGGGATGTTACTTTATCCGTAAATGGCTCTTGAATGGGCTCTCGCCAAGCTGCTTTCTTTCCTCTCATTGAAAGTGTGGTAAAACCGTACTATCCAGCTGACTTAAGATCCTTATCGCTTAATTGTGTGCTAGAGCTTACTTTCCTTCCTTCTTCAGGGTGAAGGAGATCCGAGATACATTTCCAATAATAAAGCTAGGGAGAAGAGTGATGAAATAGGCTGTAGTTAGAGCTGCTTCAACTCATTAAAATGCAGGGACATTACTTGCCGATATAATCAAGGAACAAACTATGTCCACAATATGCATAATATGATAGTCCTTGCTAGGCACTTCCATGATTTCGATGGTGCTAATCACTACATGAATAACAGGTTAGCTTTCACTTTGAATAAGTCTACATACAGGAGTCTAAAATAATTCTTTAGATATTGGTTTGTTGACTAGGGACTTCAAAATTAATTCTTTAGATATTGGTTTGTTGACTAGGGACTTCAAGGATAAGCGGCCTCCCAATAGAGAGTCTATAAACTTATAGATAACATAAATTATAGCCATCCCATCCCTTCCCTTTCCAATTGTAGTTGCTTAACTTAATACAATTTATGGCTTGTATTAGCTTAATACAATTTATGGTTTGCTAAATACATATGCTACTCTATAGTGCCTTCATGGGGTTGTAGTTGCACTTAGCTTGATACAATTAATGGCTTGCTAAATACATAGGCTACTCTATAGTGCCTTCCCCTGGTTGTGCAAGGACTCTTGCCAAAGTAATTATTGATGTATTAACATATATATTAAATTCTATTTTCCTATCAGGGTAGATAAAGATGGGGAATTTATCATTTTATCTTTTAATAAGTTAAAATATATTTTACATTTAGAAGTTATGAATAATTCAGCTTTATTGAGGAGTTTTTAGAATTGATTTTTTAATCGGTTTATGTACATGCATACAAAATTTTATGATGATTGGAGGAAATTTCAAAGTAATCATTCACATGGAAAATTTTATGATGATTGGAGGAAATTTCAAAGTAATCATTCACATGGAAAATTTTATGATGATTGGAGGAAATTTCAAAGTAATCATTCACATGGAAGGGTTAGTTTTTAATTTAAAATTTTATTGTAGAAAAGTAATTTTTTAATTAAAACATTATTATTCAAAGGTTAATTTGTCATAAAAACTTCATTATTAAAAACTATACTTTTAGATAAAACTTTTTTTATGAAGAGTATAAAAATTAAAATATAAAAAAAATTATATGATAAACAAAAATAATACAAATTCCAACCCTGAACTCCATCACTACGATTTATACTTATGGTGGAAAGCTAACTGAGCGATGAACCCAAACATGATAGTGAGCTCAGCTAACTGGTACTTGTAGTTGTTGGTAAATTTTGTCTTTTCATATTCATCCTTGCTGCTCTACTTTTTTTCACACATAAATATATCTTACTATTAATAATGCGAAATAGTAAATAGGAACATTACATCAGGTCTTCAAACCAAAAGAGCATAAAACATACGGGCAACATAAGCCCCAAATAAACGGGCACAAGAACCCCATAAAACATACAGGAACATGAACCCCCAACCACATCACATCTACCAGGAACCATAACATCCCATGCAAACCGATAAAAGTATCACCCAGTTGGGACAGACTCACCAACTGCATGTCCAAAGAGTAACAGACCACAAGTAGCAATGTATCAAGATGTCAATACATAAATACATGAAATATCTACCCAAAAAATAGGTCCAAAACAGTCAGAGGCCTGGACACATGAGTCTATATAACCAATAGAGCCGCATAACCAAACCGGATCAAAAGTCCAACAAGTAGTTGGAGAAAGGAAACTAAGTACCCATAAGACCGGCAGCCGAAGGCGTACACCTGTTTGAATAACCGTCAAGCCCTCCATTCGTGTCCAAGTCCTTGTCGCTGGCATCGTCCGAGGACCAAAATGGGTCCGCCCCCACCGGTCGACCAGAAGAAAACCGCTGGGTGCACTAACGCCATAGGTGACCCACTTGCTTGCAGTTTGAGCACCGGAAAGGGATGCCCCAGTAATCAATAACCAAATCCAGCCGACGACCCCTCCAATTGATATGGAGGACATCAATGAGTCCCAACGATATGTCCACTTCCACCAAAATCCTGCCCATCCGTTTATCAAAACCGGTAAGGAGATCTTCCTCAACATGGAAGAACCGACCCAAGCTATTGCCAATAGCTTCAAACGCGCCCCGATTCCATAGAGCAAGCGGCATACTTGGAATGAGGACCCATAAATGACACATACGCATTGTGGCTGTATCTGGGTCGAAATCAGTGTACCATTTTTGTAACATGAGACTGCCAGCCCCATGAAGCCACAGTCGAGATAAAATATCTGTGCAGTGTGCTTCCTCCTCAAACTTGAATCCAAACCAACCACGAGCTAATGCAAATACCCGCGGAGTGTAGCCCACTATGGGCTTCCATTTCTCAGCCACCCACGGCACAATATCCCTACGGTCCATAGCAAAATATGAGAATTTCCCCACCAAGACAGTCAAATTGAACTCGATGAGCTCGTCTAAGCCCAAATCCCGGCCCATGGTTAGCCAGGCCTCCCCGGGACGACAGCTAAATTTTTCACTGAGTCGGTGTGCAGCACGCGAGACCGGTCGAGTAGTTCTATCCTGTGCATGTGATGGACTACCCCTCGTGCTGTCAACGGAAGGGTCGGAACCGGACGTCCTCCCATGAGCTCCAGAAATAGGCAAATGGCCTTTTTTAGCACCATGCCTGGCACATGGAGCTTGTTGCCAGCTACCCGATGCGAGGTGTCGTTTGCCATGTAACTTATCTCTAAAATATGATGTGGGTTTGAATAAACCGGCTTCCTCCATCCTATACTCCGATGCTGTCATGGAGAAGTCCGCCAGGGCATGTGGAACCGCCACATTGTCCCCATTACCAGGTGGAAGCCCTATTTTCAGTTTTCAATTGAAGCTTCCCGAAGCCAATGCCGAATGGGGACCGTGCCGCACCCACCAGGCAAAAACCAAACCCCAGAGCAAAGTAACTCAGCTGTAAACCCCAAGGGTGTAATAATGCCCAGAAAATTGGCGTATTCGAGTCTCGGACACAGTGACAGACGGACAGAAATAGAGAAGCCCCGGAAAGTTGTAAAGAGTCGTGGGTCAACCCTCGAAAACCTCAGTCCGAGCAACAAACTGCCTCCGTTTTTAACATATTGTTCTAATAATCATATAGATCTCTCGGTCGTCCCGTCGAAAAAAACCCCAGCAGACCAACAAACGACGAGCCCCGGCAAGAAACGGCCCGACCACTAAGGAAACGGTCTCTTAGAACGGCGGAAAAAACCCGGGTTAAAATAACCCCATAAAGAAACGATGCCCGGAAAACAATAATCCACAGCAGCCGCCGGGAGCAAAACGCCAAAACCCCAGATCAGAGCATAACCTGTCAAAGCCCCCACCGAGCACACAACAGGTCGCTTTCCACGGCTAATAGATAGGCCCTTAGGAAAATCAGAAATTTCAATAACTTGTGAGAAACGCTTGCACCTGAAAGTGTGATGGAAGCCCGTCTGTCACTTCGACTCACCGCCCTATCACCGCTTTCGCCACCGCCCTCACCGCCACCGCCACCGCCTCCTCTGTTCAATTCGATGCTTGTCAAGGAGTCTCTCGCAACCAAGACCATCCTTGCTGCTCTGCTTCCACAGTAAGTCGTGGTTGTGGAGTTTACCTCACCGTCCGAGACGTCGTAGTCAGTAAGGTATATATGTATAGTGTTTTTTTAAATGTATATCATTTATATTTATATGTAGAGGGATTCCAGTCTATATATAGAAGACAGATGCCTTTCTCTGTTGATAAAGACTATGCCTTTATCGGTTGATAAAGACTATGACTATTATTGTATTCTTTTTTGTTCTTTGGACAGTTTTTATCGTTAAAAAGAAAAAATTGTTCTTGAATAGTTTTTATCTTTAATATAATTTTTTTGTTTCTTAAAAAAAATGGATGAGAATTCTTTTTTATATTTTTACATTTTATTTTTATTAAAAATAATAAATACATAAAAGAGTATGAAAAGGATGACTCCAAAAATTTATATAATACATACAGAAGAGTATGAAAAAGTCAGATGATAAATATTTAATTTATATAATATACACAGAAGAGTATGGAAAGGTCAGATGATAAATATTTATAGTTTTTTTTTATTGTATGAGAAGATTTACATTTCACTTTTATTAAAAATAATAGGCACACAAAAGTGTATGAAAAGGGTGATGCCAAATATTTACATAATACACACAAAAGAGTATGAAGTTTTTTTATTTTATATCATTGAATATCATTTTATTTGAAAAATGTGTTATGTATTTTTTGTCTTTTACCCAAGGTAAAATTGGCTAATGTGCTTATGTTGTTTGATCATTTTGAATTGGTTACACTCAATTCTCATCCATCATTGTTATAGGGTTTAATCATTGTTATAGGGTTTAGAATTATAAATATAATTGATTCTATGAAGTTCATCTCATCCATAATTGGTGTATACCTTTATAATTTTGGATATCCCCAATACTGTTATGCACCAAGTGCTGCGAGCATTTTCTGAAACAATGAGTGAGCATTCGAGTTAGCAAGAACATGGCTCAGAATTCTATCATCCATTTTCTTAGGCCCATAATGGTTTCCAAAATAAATCGTTTCGAAATTTGTTTGAATGTCGTCTATATTTTCCTCAATTAAAGCAGAAGGAAAATCATAATAGAAATTATCCGCGTCATCGAACATGACAATTGCTAGGGTGGTTAGAGGATGATCAGTCCATTATTGAAATTGGAATCAGTTTTTTATTGCAACTATGAAAATGGAATCAGCTTTTGAATCGTGCATGTCTACACATTATTAACCTCAAGGTGATAAACACATTATCTTTATTCTCGCCTACACAAATTATTTGGTTATAGCCACTTTTTGAGATTTTTAGGATGCGACCTTTTACGGAATTCCAAAATCTAAATCAGACTGTTTACCCATAAATATCACCAAAGTTGCAACTCTGGAGTTAAAGAATCGGATTGCTACAGACAGATTACAGGCTTAAGATATGCTACAGAGAGACAACAGACTTAATAAGGCTTAAGAATATACTACAGAGAGACAACAGACTTAATAAGGCTTAAGAATATAGTATAAGGGATTTGCGACCATCAACAACTCGTACTATTATTATTAGAATGCAACATCGAATCAACAACTGGTACTATTATTAGAATGCCAATAGTCGACCAATGCATAATCTTTATACAAACGTAGCATTAACTGCAGCAGCGCTGCATAATATATGGTTTTCAAGAGCATAAATGAGCAATACTTCGATATATACATAGTTGATACTGATAACATGGAATCTATCCCCGGCAGTCCATAGAGCCCATACTGTATGGTTTTAGAAGCTGAATTTGGACAACAAATAGATTCAACACACCTATTTCTATACGAAACCTAAAGATAGCATACTAACGGTTTTAAAAGCCGAATTTGGTCATCAACGATATTCAGCACACCTATTTCTATACCAAAATCTAAAGATAGCATTCTAACAGTTCTAAACCACCAACTGATAGTATCTGTAAGCCCAGGTACTGTCGCATCAGCCGCAAGTGAAGCATAGCCCAAGGCAAGTACAGACTTTTTCATTGCAAGAACGTGACGAGCCTGCAGCCAACCAAAAAAAGATTGATCTATGAAGATAATCATTGACGGGGTAACACTCAGAAATAACAATTAATCAGACATGAAGAAATAAAATAAAGCAAGCTGAGCAAAAGAACTTACTAGGAATAGCAGGATCAGAGGCCGCTGGTAGGCATTTGATTTCAAGACGGCCATTGAAAGAGTCCCACCAAAACATGACGACATCCCGTTCCTTGAGACCTTTCCTTGCAACAAAGGGGTATCAATCATTAAGAACACATAAGTGTCGCAAGAACGTTGGTGTAATATCCTGAATTTTTCGTTTATTTCTCTGTTCTCGTCCCTGTCAAGTACTCGGAGCCGAGTACCTCCTTCAACCCATGCAGCCCTCCCTAGTTCATGATGCTCAACATAACCCTTGGTAATTATCATTTTATGCTGAGCAGTAGATGTGTCACTCCTGGTCAGCTCCTTCGAAAACCAAAAAGTAGTAAGAATGTCCATCATCTGCCGCTGCTCGAAGACTCGAACCTGCCACGATTTCCTCTGTGGAGAACAGAGAAATATAAGGTGAATATATCACTCGCACCTTATATTCACCTTTATAAAGTTGATGACGCAACTTATCACACGCAACTTATATTCTGATTCCAATTTATATAGTTGATTCCTATGTGTCACATCAACTTAGTTGCTAAAAGTAAAAGTTTTTTTCTAAAGTTTCTTTCCCGAGTATTGCTAAAAGTAAAGTTGATGACGCGACTTATCACACGCAACTTATATTCTGATTCCAATTTATATAGTTGATTCCTATGTGTGACCGTGTAACGTAATTCGTCAAAATTCCATGCTACGTAGGTAACAACAAAAAAAGTTAATTAATTATATTTAATTGTTTAATTTTAAAATTGTGTATGTAATAATATTTAATTATATTTGATTAATTACTTTTAAAAGTTTTTAAAAGTTTGCTTTGTGAATTATTTAGTACGGCAAGCAAGGGGCAACAAAATCCTATAGAAGAGTTAGTGCTTATATTAAAAGAACCAAATCAATAGAGGGATAATGTGTAACATCATATATATCAAAATTCTAAATTAAATAATTAAATATTGAAATGTTTAATATATTTTTAAATTATAAATATAATATTGAAATTTTTAAGTGGGAATAGGGATTTAGTTATTTTATTTGTTTTAAGAAAATAATATAAAAGATATTTATATATTATGATTTAAAATAATATTTAATTAAAGTTCTATGGAACATAGAATAGATGGTTAAGGTGCTTCTTGAGTTACCAATTCAAAACTTACTAGATCTCTAGCTATTATTTTTAAATGTGTAAGTTTTAAAAGTAACTTTTCTTAGAAATTGAAAATAATTTTATGGTACTTTATGATTGTAATGATGTTCTCAAGAACTTTTCATTAATAGATTAAATTTAAACTATATTGCTAATGTTTAACATTACAAATAGAATAATACAAATTTTTAATAATAAAACACAAACCAATTATGTTGTATATGATTGGTTAAAACCGTGAAAAGATATTGATAAGACGATTTTAGATGGTATTCTTGGCGGCTATGAATTAAAATATAAATATAAATTGTCATTCCACACGCTTGGAAGATTAATATTTTATGTGGTTAGCACGAAAAGCATCTCGTCCAACATTGTGATTTGCTATCCTTTGTAAACTCCACCAGAGGATGTTCCACATGGAATCCACTAACCCGCCAATCAAAGATCAATACGGCAGTGCAATAATTGATGCAAGATCTCGACCCTTTGATCAGGCTCCTCATAGAAGCTTAATCTCCTTTTTTTACATTGCACTAATTCTGCATTAAGTTCTCCTAGTATTATGCAATGAGAGCAGTTCGATCACTACACTTGGCACTTACTGATGAAACTTGGATTCTCTCGCCCAGATTTAAAGTTTTGTCTCTATACTATTTTAATCGTTCTTATGTATACTCCGTTATTATACTTGCTGAGGAATATATTGAAATCGACTGAGAGTCAAATTTGCTTTGACTTTTAAAAATTACAAAATTTAAGTTTGTATCCTTATGTTTAACATTAGATTGATACAAACAATAAATTTTAATTATAAATAAAACATATTTATCTATTACATGATTAGCGAAATGTGTGATAAGATTATGGGTTATCCATTCACGTTTATACTTCTTTGCAATTAAAACTACACAATTATAATCTGTCTGGCTTGTTCGACTTGCAGTTCTACTCTGCCAAGTCATTCGACTTACAACCTTGCTCATCCAACTAGTTATCCTACTTGTTATGTTCACCTATTTGAACAATTAACTTCATCCTAGCCCACCGTGTTCATATTATTATTATTTTAAGTTTTTCAAACCGCGTTTTTATAAAAAATTTCTTTTAACCCTATTCAAATACACTAGATACACTAGTGTATTCTACTAGCATATACTAGTGTATTTACTAGTATATACACTAGTGTATATTACTAGCGTATACTAGTGTATATACCAGTATATACACTAGTTTATATTAACCAATATATACACAATCTTAAGAAAAACAAATATTAAAACAATGACACGCATACAATACACATAGATTTACCATAGAAACCCTTAACCAACAAAACGTACAAAACTTAGAGTAACACCTCTTTCTTTTTCTTATTGTATATTCTTAAGCATTTGCAATATAATATATAAGTATTCTACAACATCCAAAACCCTAATACATTAACCCAAATTCGTGTACGAAAATGATTTTGTATATGTGCATCGAGAATCACTTCCACATATGCACATATACAAAAGGTGAATTGGAAGCGCTTCCTTGTATGTGCATATACGAAAGTGCTTATGTATGTGCATATATACAAAATATGCATGCACATATGGATGCACTTTCGTATATCGAAGCATTTTCTTATATACGCATATATAGAAGGTGTTTTCCTATATGTGCATATATGGAAGATGTATATATGGAATCACTTTAATATATGTGATTTCGTATATTCACATATACAAAAGAGATTTGATATATGTGCATATATGAAAGTGCTTATGTATATGTGCATTCCATCTATAAAAATAAATATGGGGCAAGTGCGACATCCATGATTGATTTAATATGATCATTTGATTTGTAGCCATTCGATATAATTGATGAATGGTGTATATTCTAGTGCATAATACATTATTGTATATGTTAGTTTATTTAATCTCTCTCTTTATCAAACTCTTATCTATGTCTCTCTCAACCCCCATATCTCTCTCTCTCTCTCTCTCTCTCTCTCTCATAGTAAATCCCAACTCCCGTAGTTAAACAACCAAGCTAAACCTTGAAGCATATCACAAGAAAGGATTTTACCTGAAGGTGTAAAAGATTGGAAGAAATGCTGAAAGAAATTTGATTTAAACAAAATTATTTCTTTGGTGAAATCATGCACTTAATTAATACAAGCAACTTTGCTTGTAAACATTAGATTATTGTATGTAAAATCTAATGGAATAGATTGGAATATCGAGTATGCACATTGGCATTGACGATAATATTATGCATCTAACATGCACATAATAAATAGATTGCGTTGTGAAACAATTATCTTCTGATCTTGATCACTCTCGACCAAATAATTTTAGATCATTTTCATTAGAATTTAGCAAATGATGAAATGACCAGATTGTAAATATATTTCCTCATATCGTCATTGTCCCACACTACGCCACTTGGAGTGAGTGGGGTTAAATGTGCAACAGACTAGGGATATTAATTTTTGTCACCATAAAGACTATGTCAATTATTAAAGTTATGTCTCAAATTTATATCATTTAATTAATTACATTTTTCATGGTTCAACCTACCCACCAACAAATTCTATCAATTTCCCATGCTTTCACCAACATTGTTCATGGATTTGAATGAATTATTCATGTTTCAGTGTATGCACTTCTTATGGTCCTATAGACATTATTCATGGTAAATAAAAGCATCACTAAATTGTAAAGCACCATGCAATTTTCCTACAATTCACCCACAATGTCAATCTCCTACCACTACACCTCTAATTGAAATTCCCCTAACCATTACTCACAAGTACAAAATTATCCTTGTCATTACCTATCATCCCAATGCCATCACCTTGTCACATTAGACCAGTTCATTGCACTATGTAAGCATATGTTCAATCATGTACTCCCACCATTACTATGTGATTCCAACATATGGATATTAAACCCATATATTCATTTCAGTGTTATCCCCAAAATCCATCCATATCATCAAATCATGAACCTTTGATGAATAAAATAGTTTTTATTATTTTGAATTTTAAATTACCTTATTTAAATGAATATGTTTAGAGTCAAAGAAATATTTTTTTTATTGTAAAATAACTTATTTTAATTATATATAATTATTTATAGATAGCCATAAGCAGTAATTAATGTAAAAGAGAGAGGAATTGCGTTCCATAACATAAGAGAAATCGATGTTTCGATCCCTACTATGGGATCATCATCAGGAACCAACAAAGCAAGGAAAATATTTGCTGGTTACTGATGATGATCCCATAGTAGGGATCAAAACGTCGATTTCCCTTAAGTATATATTTAATTCTTATTTAGTATTAATATAAAAATAAAAAAATGGATGAGAATAGGGAGATAGGTGCGGGAGGGTATATCATTTCCCCAGGGGGGAACACAGGAATTATTCTTGGAACATCAGTTAGGAAACTAATAACCAAGCCGAATCCCTTGTGCTGCTTCAAGGAATCTGTTTGGAAAAAGAAAAAGGTTGGAACTCCCTTATAATTATTAGGGATTCTATGATGAACTCTCCCCTTGGATATGATTCTTAAGTCTCTCTTTAGAAACATATATAAAGAATCCCAATCGTTAGCCACCTTTAGTGTTCACCATATCCTAAGGGAAAACAACCATGTTACGGATTGCAAGCTAATATGGCACTTAAGGAAATAAAATTTGTTCTAAAGGTAAATGGGGATCACTTCACCAAGCATATTCCTTGACTAAGTCTCTCTTCCATATGTGTTTCTAGTAGTAAGTTCTTGCAAAGGAATTATATAAAGAACTAAAGTATGGTTTTATATGCGAAAGGGCTAGTTGATACTAGAGGGACCACCATATCGTGCCACTCTTACATGAATTATCTCCAATTCCATGAGAGGTGATTCCTGATATTAATGTCATCTTCAGTTGAAGGTACTGTCTCTCATGCTAACATATCTATCCGTCGTCACCTTGGCTCCCCATACGCATCAAATTGTTTCTTCATTAATTCAAGAATGGTGAGATATTATCTTGCCAATAATTCCCTAGTCGTATCAATTTTAATGAAGCATATTGATGCTTCCAAAATTCAAAGGTTGGAGGATGAGCAATTCGCTCATAGCACAAAAATCGAGTAGCTTAAAACTCCTACTATGTCAGAAGCATCCATGGAGGGATATTATTGTACAATATTTAGAACTCCTGAGCTTAATAACAACCTTCATTTGGATGAAATTAGAGAGCAGTCGTTGTTGGATGACACTGCACCTCAAGCACAACAACAGGCTCAGGCCAGAGTTGATGCAGTTACCCAAAAAGTCAGGTTCTAACTAGTTCAATGGTCAAGTTTTTTTGTAAATTTCTCTTCCAGGTTCCTTTTACAGAATATACACAGGAAATTTGCGTTATCTCTTGCAATATAGTAGTAAAAGTAAGGATATAGGTATAGATTAAATTTTTCTCTTTCTAGTCTATATCTAGAAGACAAATGCCTCTCTCTGTTAATAAAGACTATCATGATGTTTGTACTCTTTGTCTGCCCTTTTGACAGTTTTTATCTTTAATATAATCTTCTTGTTTATTTAAAAAAAAATGGATGAGAAGTTTTTTTTTATATCGTTACATTTCACTTTTATTAAATATGATACGCACACAAAAGAGTATGAAAACGATGATGCTAAATATTTATATAATACACACACAAAAGAGTATGAAAAGGTTAGATGATAAATATTTATAAATATTTATAGTTTTTTTTATGTATATCATTTATATTTATATTTATATGTAGAGGGATTCCAATACATATCTATACATACACATTCTTTGAATATCATTTTATTTGAAAAATGTATCATGTTTTTTTTTTCCTTTTATCCAAGGTAAAATTGGCTAATGTAGTTATGATGTTTGATTATTTTGGATTGGTAACACTCAATTCTCATCTATCATTGTTACATGGTTTAGAATTATAAATATGCTTAATGCTATTATGAGGTTCATGTCAGAACCCGTTATTTTCTGAAAAATTTAAAAATTTTATTCGTAACAATAAATGTTAACTAGGTAGTATTTCTGATATTGTTTTAATTTAAATAACTAACATAATCTGTTTAAAGACTCTGTCTTATTAAAAACTTTGATTTCGGTGATTGTAATTAATGACTGTTTTGTTTTGAACCGCAAGGGAAGAGCTAGTCGTAGTTGACTGGCTTACTTAGCTTACGAGCTAATGCATATGTCGTCTTTTGTTTTCTCAGGTGCGCCAGTGAAGTAAGGATCACTGTATGTTTAAACCTGGTGAGCATCACTACTCCCTGTATTTTAAAACTTAAGAGATCGACATGATATTTCTTATTCAGATAGTATCAACAGGTTCTGCGATAGAATACACTGTTCAGTGATGATTTTTGTTTTAGGAATATTAAGCTATGTTACTGCTGTAACCAACAATGGAATAAAAGTTTGTATTGTAATTTATCATCTGCGTAAAGCGACTTAGCATCATGTGACATGTTGTCAATTTAATACTGGTGATTACTGTTTTGTTCACGTAATAATAATCGTAAGTTAAAAAGGTGGCGCCTCTAGCATTGTTTCCAATATATTAACCTTTACTGCATGTTCAATGTCTACTTTAAAGTTTAATTTATGTTATCTGACTGTGCCTTGATTTTAACTACCTTCACGATATGAACCTGTAGATGAAATTCTATTTCAATATCTTTATACTAGAGATTATTATTCAAACTTGTTTACTGTGAACAATAGTAAAGGTAGAAAATACGATGAGAGTATATGATAGCAATTGTGTTTAAAGTCATATGGACTTGGTAATATTTCAAGGTATTAAGTACAAGGTATTTACATTTGAAGGTTGACTATCTTATTGCTTACATGATCATGGAATGTAATATGCTCATGGCTTAAAGCTATGGTTTGATTTCAATATATATATAATATAATGTTTGTGCCATAAACATATTGTTCCCATACATTGGCAAGCTTTATATTTACTATAGTGTAAAGGTTGTAATTATCATACTAGGTTAAGAAACTCTATGGTTGAAGTTGAATATATCTCCTTTATATCGTTGTAGGGATTGTACATAGCACGTACCTTGGAATTATTGAAGGTTCGATTGCAAGCAAACACTATTGTTGATTGAATGCATTTCTTATTATATTCCATACGTTGGAGTTTGACTTGTATCAACGCAATGATTTTTGCAATCGATGAATAATGACATGAATGGAAATGGAACTATATGGTCTCGACCCATACTACGTTGATATATTTGGGTGCTACGTGGTTGACTCTCCTCCATGCAGTTGGCGATATATAAGCTATTTCGAAACCCTACCAGGTTATTGTCTTTGCCTCCGGGCTCGGGTCCTAAGGGTGAAAACCCTCCATGTCTGGATTTCATCGTTGGTCACTGTAACGAATTGCACAGTGTTGTGGTTCTGGATTTCATGGTTTCATTCTGCAATAGATTAAGTCCTCGGCTCTGGTGATATCATCTGCTACTGTTTCTTCGTTTAATGGTCTCGTTGTTTCATCCTTTGTTAGTCCCCGATATTTACAGTCCATCGCTTGTGCTGTGTGAATATGAGACAGGGTTTGCTATTGTCTTTAAGTTATGAGAGGGTCGATGTCTTTGGGTTTTGGGTGTGCTTAATGACTGGTTCAATCCCAGTGTGAGGGTTTCGTCTGCAAGGGTTGTCTATCGCAGCTGTCATTTGAAAAGTGATGAGGTTGTGCTTTGCTCCTCCACCCGACGAGGGTTGGGGTTTCAGTTCCTGCTTCCACCGGTGGCTTCCAGATTATCCACGGCTACATTGCTCAGGTAATGAACATCCTTATTTTCACGGTTTCTGTTTTGCAAGCAAGTGTAAATTTCCTATTATTTAAACTCTCGGCAATGACGGTGTATTAACATCTCTTTGCAATGAATGTGCAGGTCTCACGGCTCTGAAGGTGTACAGGGTTCTATCTCCAACACTCTCATCCGGGTAAGCCTGGTTATCCACGGCTGTCTCTTCCTTTGCTGGTTTTGTGGTTAGGGTCGAGTATTGGAGGATAACTCCTGTGTAGTGAGGTCATTATCGTTTTGATGTTCATGGATGCAGTTATCTGTATATAATTGTTTTGTTGAATTAAAAAGGGGTTGAAACCCTGCTATGTGTAAGGAGAGCCATTCACGGCCAGGACTGTATGAGGCCAGGGTTTTTGGTTATGGTTCCGATAATGGCTAAGCATAGGGTTCAAATCTCGCTGTATAAGTTTTATATTTAATATATTACTGGCCTGATACGGCCGTGTTTCATTTTCGTGTTTTGTTAAGATATTTAGAATGTGTTTGAATGTAAAGATAACTGGGTTCTGCGATACCTGCAATGGATGATAACTCTGTTATGATGTAACCCTATAATTATCTCCCTGCGTTTTTCTTCGATTTGTAGTATTGAATAACGATAGTGGATGTTTCTCGACTGTGTCTGTAATAGTTGAATTGTATAGGGTTTAATCATGCGAGTTGAGGTTCAGTTTTGTGTTCCACAAATATATATGGAATTTGTTAACTTGATAGCGACTGGAGATGAAATATAATAATATTTATTTTGATTTTTGTATGGTTGTTAAATGAAACTGTGGATAGAATAATATATACTTAGAACTAAGTATAAGGATGCTGTAAGTTATGGCTGCCATATAAGGCAGTCCTTTCATTTGTTTTTTTTTTCAGTCTGTCGAAGGGATAGTGTAAGGCTACGGCCGTGTAGGTTTTTGAGAAAACTCCAAGGGAGACATTTACACTGAATAACTATTATTACTGTGTATAATTTAAGATGGATTGTAACATCCAATGATGACTGCGTTCGTCGACAGTTTCTCTGTTGTATTAATATGTTTGTTGTTGTTTTAAACAACTCTGTTAATTTTATTATAATAAACATGACTACTGTATTCGAATACTAGGTAGAAAGGAAAATAATACTCTATAGTTGCTAGTGTTTGTATTTGACTACTGTGTAAATGTTTAAGATTATGTGGAAGCTGGTAACAATGAAATATTGTTACAGTCACCTCGTTAGATAATCACTAGCTGTCAACATGTTCTGAGTATAAATATATATTACGATGAGTTTTGTTTATCTATTAACTTGATATAAGAGTGACCTGTAACTTAAAGTTGACTATAATATGTAATACTTATAAATACAGCTAGATTACTCTAACAGGAAAATATCTCAAAGTAAAACTAAGATTTGTCTAGATTTGTTCTTATGATTGCTTGATAGCTATAATCTGGAATACCTACTGTTTAACATATCTTGTCTATTATTTACTATTAACAGGAATTCTAGAGTATGCATAAACATGGTATTTGTTAACTGTAGCTGTAACAAATAGATTCTGTATAAGATAAATACTCTAATTAAATAAAAATAGGAAAACTTCTAAAACATCTGCATTCTGAAATTTATACCAAAGGAAAGTGCAGAGAATGATTTACTGAAGTTGAACACAATCAAACATAGTTGTACTAGTCTATCTCATAGGAAAATAATTTAAACCAACAACAGGAAGAGTGACAGAACCTGTAGCTATGGTAGAAAATAACAGCAATGGGAGGCTGTTCCTCCCTACCAATTCCTGGAGAGTGCCCAGACAGCACTTCTCAGGACCCCCGAGCTTGCTCTGGTCTAACTGGCTGGAATCTAAGTATGGCCAATAATTCCCTCAGCCAAAACAGCTATACTGGAACCAAGTTACTGCAACTTCCTGCTTCAAAACACTTCCTTACTATTTTCCCACTTCCTCAATGGGGCTCCTGAATAGCATTCACCTGAATGTATTCTCCCTCTAGAAAAAATGCTAAACCCCCAGCTCAGTTCATTGAGTAGTATTTAAAAGATTGCCTAGGTCTTAGTTGGGCTAACTGTCATTAATGAACCACCTGCTCAGATTCCACTTTCTTGGGGCATCATGACCCCAAAATGTAGGGAAGTTGCCACCTGCAACTCAGGAAGTGTTTGAGGATGATGCCACTTGTCTTTTGACCTTCCACCTAATTCCAACCACAAGTTAGACCAGTAACCTCTTTTAACAGCTCTCCCATGCTGTTGTCTCCATAATTTATTTATTAATAATAATTATTCAGAATTTACATTCCATTTCTGGAGACTCTGCTGAGTCATCCATTTCTACTTAGCATTAAATTTAACATAATGTTCTCAGGAATATTAAAAATAATTACATTATTTTAATAAAATTGGGGTATGTGACATACACACCCCCTTAAAATGTAACATCGTCCTCGATGTTACTTATTCTTCGTCTTCAGCCACCTGCTGGAATAGATGAGGATATGCTTCCCGCATCTTACTTTCCAGCTCCCAGGTAGCTTCTTCAGGACTAAGGTGCTTCCATTGCACCTTCACTTGTCCAATTATCCGGTTCCGTAGAGTAATTTCCCTCCTCCCGAGGATACAATCCGGTTCTACCAGAACTTCCCCTTCTGGTTCTACCTGTACAATGTTCCAATCAATAACATGAGTAGCATCATGAACATACTTTTTCAAAACAGAGATATGAAAAACATTGTGTACTTTTAAATTTGGCGGTAATGCTAACTGATAAGCAACTTGACCAATTCTAGCTAAAATTTCAAATGGACCACAGTAACGTGGTGCTAATTTTGCACAACTTCCTAATCTTAGGGAGCTTTTCTTTGGTCTTACCTTGATGAACACATGTTCACCTACCTGGAACTCTTTAGGAGTTCTTTTCAAATCTGCTTGACTCTTTTGCCGATCCTGGGCAATCTTCAAGTTTTCCTGCACTTGTTTCACAATCTGTTCCATTTCTTTCAATAAATCAGGTCCTAACACTAATCTATCTACTGGATTACTCCAAGAGATAGGAGTGTTGCATTTTCGTCCATACAAAACCTCAAAAGGACTAAACTTAGCTGATGATTGATAGCTATTATTGTATGCAAATTCAGCTAAGTGTAAATAATCCTCCCACTTACCTGGTTGATCTTTAACATACATCCTTAACAGATCTTCTAATATTTGATTAACTCTTTCTGTTTGTCCGTCCGTCTGAGGATGGAAAGAGGTGCTGAAATTCAAAGTGATGTTTAACCCTTTGAACAAGGATCTCCAAAAATTTCCTGTGAATTTAGGATCCCTGTCTGATATAATGACTTTTGGAATACCGTGTAACCGAAAAATCTGTTTTAGAAAGATATCTGCTATGTTTGCAGCCTTGTATGTGGTTTTAACAGGAATAAAATGTGCTGATTTACTTAATTTGTCTACCACTACCATAATTGAATCATTCTGATGTTGATTTTTGGGTAAACCCGTAATGAAATCCAGGCTGATTATTTCCCATTTCCAGCTAGGAATAGGTAAAGGTTGCAGCAATCCAGCTGGATGTTGATGTTCTGTTTTTACTTGTTGGCAGTCCAAACATTTAGCTAAATATTCAGCAGTTTCAGATTTCATGTTAGGCCAAAAATATTCTTTTCTCAACATAGTGATAGTCTTTTGATAGCCAGGATGCCCGGAATAAGGGGTTTTATGTATTTCGTCTAAAATTAACAGCTTTACTGTAGGTGCATTAGGGATATACAGCCTGTCCTTAAACAACAAAAATCCGTTTTCGTTTAAACTATACCCTTTTATCAAACTTTCTGTGGGCTGTTCTTTGGCTGTAATTTGTAAATGTTGATAATTTTCATCTAACTTTATCCCTTCAGCCAGCTGTTCATTTAAATCAGAGGTATAAGTGCTGCTAGCTGATATAAAATTCAGTTTTGCATTCCTGCTCAAGGCATCAGCCACCTTATTTTCCTTCCCTTTTATGTGTTGGATTTCAAAATCGTATTCACTTAGGAATGCCAGCCATCTGGCTTGTCTTGCATTTAAATTTGGCTGGTCTAAAAGGTATTTCAGACCTTTATTATCTGTTAGTAAGGTAAATTTTCTGCCTATTAGGTGGTGTCGCCACATCTTTAAAGCATGAATTACAGCAGCTAATTCTAGGTCATAAGTGGCATAATTCTTTTCATGGATTTTCAGCTTCCTAGATTCGTAAGCAATGACATGTCCTTCTTGAGTCAGCACTCCGCCTAAGCCATCATTACAAGCGTCGGTGCAAACTATGAAATCTTTATTTGGGTCCGCTATTCTAAGAATAGGTGCAGTTGTCAATAAGGTCTTAAGTTTCTTGAAACTTTCTTCACATTTCGCATTCCAATCAAACTTCTTGCCTTTCTTCTGCAAAGAAGTGATTGGGTTGGCTATTTTTGAAAAGCCTTCAATAAACCTCCGGTAGTAATCGGTAATTCCCATGAAAGATCTAACGTCCGTCATATCTTTAGGTATTGGCCATTCTTCAATCGCCCGAATCTTTTCGGGATCCACTGAAATCCCTTCCTTAGTGACTACATGTCCTAAGTACTGGATTTCATCCTTGAAGAAGTCACATTTACTAAATTTCGCAAAAAGTTGTTGTTCTCTCAGTTCTTGTAAAACGATACGTAAGTGTTCTTTATGTTCCTCCTCGCTCTTAGAATAGACTAAAATGTCGTCGATAAATACAACAACAAATTTATCTAAGTACTTGTGCATTATGTTGTTCATTAAGCACATGAAAACAGCTGGGGCATTAGTAAGTCCAAATGGCATTACGACAAATTCGTAATGTCCGTACCTTGTTCTAAAAGCTGTTTTGAAAATGTCTTCTTCTTTAATTCTTACCTGATGATAACCCGATCTCAGATCGATCTTAGAGAATACCGTAGCGCCACGTAGTTGATCAAACAGATCATCAATACGAGGTAACGGATACCTGTTTTTGATCGTCATCTTGTTTAGTTGACGATAATCTATGCAAAGTCGCATAGTTCCGTCCTTTTTTTTAACGAAAATAACTGGTGCTCCCCAAGGGGATACACTGGGTCGGATATAGTTCTTATCTATTAACTCCTTCAACTGAGTTTTCAACTCGTTAAGCTTCAAAATATTCATACGGTACGGGGCTTTTGAACTGGGAACAGCACCTGGTACCAGCTCAATTGTAAAGTCAAGCTCTCTCTTGGGAGGCAATTCTGGGATTTCTTCAGGAAAAACGTCAATAAAATCATTGACGACAGGAATGTTATCTACTGTTTTCTGGTTGTTTCCAGACTTATCGGTCTCATCTGTAATAGTTACAGCATAGGTCTTGCACCCTTTCCTGACTGCTCTTTTAAGTTGTAATGCAGAAATTTGCCTAACTACTGTTTTCCTAGGGATACCCCTAACAGTTACAGGCTGTCCACTACTGTTTATACACCTAAAAGTTTTGTCAAAACAGTTTAAAACGACCCTATGTTGTTCCAACCAGTCCATTCCGATAAGTATGTCATAAGAGCCAAGTGGTAAAACGTTCAGTTTAACTGTAGTTCTAAAATCATTCATGTTTAAGATGCATTCTTTTACATAACAGTTTACTTTCTTCTTAGCCCCAGTAGCTAATTGTACAGACCAAGAATTATCAAACCTTTCAACGGTCAAATTACATTTTTCTACCAGTTGAGGTGAAATATAACTAAGACTAGCACCTGGATCTATTAATATAGTAACTGGGGTTTTGTTAATCATACCTCCTACTTCCACCATGGAAGTTTGGTAGTCAGCCTGACGGTTTTCCAACGCTGCATTGATTCGGGGCATAGTTCCTGCAAAATCTCCAACTGTCATTTCATCTTGAACAGTATGAATATTGCTGACTTGTTTCTTTCTGTTTGGGCAGACTGAAGCATAATGTGGCCCATTACATTCCCAGCACTTGACAGGTTCTTTTCGCTCAAAATTTTTGGTGTAGTTTCCATGGTTATTAGGAGTCTCTTTGCTATTTTTGTAATTGTTTGAATGGCTGACAGCTCCATTTTTGTTTCCTTGGAAACTTTTACTGTTAAAGTGGTTCCCGTTTCTGCCATTCTTGAAACTTTTATGGGGAACAAATTCCTTTTTCTTGTACTCGATCAGATTGCTGTTCTTTTTGGCTTTCCAGCTGGCTATCCCCTCTTTCTTTTTATTCTGTTCGTAACAGAAATTTGCCTTGCGCATAGCTTCTTCCAGTGTTTTGGGGTTGTCATATTCAATTCTGTCCTTGATGTGATAAGGCAGGCAACTAAGAAACCGCTGTATTTTTGGTTTCTCTTCGACAAAATACGGTACATAACGCAACAGACTTAAAAATTTACTGTTTAAGTCCTTCATTGTCATAGATCCGAGTTTTAGTTCATAAAATTCTTTAGCCCTTTCTTCATAATACTGCTCGGACAGGAATTTCTTCTTGAAATACCTTTTAAAGGTACTCCAATTAACTTCTCTTTCTTTGATCCCTTTGACCCTTTTCAGGTCTTGCCACCATATGTCCGCCTTTCCCGAGAGGTTGTAGATGGCCATTCTTGCCTTTAGCTGATTTGAGTAGTTATAGATCTGAAAATATTTTCTCATCCCGGATAACCAGGATTCCGCCTCTTCTCCAGTTTCAGTTTCTCCATTGAAAGTTGGGGGCTTTATCTTCTTAAACTCCCCGGAAATCTCTTCATAAGGCCTGTACTTTTTCCTTCGGTTGTGCATCTCAGCTTCACTGCTGTCACTGCTAGTGTGATAACTGGGTTGCCCCTTTCTTTCTTCAGATGAGGAACTGCTGTCAGATTTAGTTGGTTTTGTCCTTTTTGACCCTCTTGGATGATTAACTTCTTCTGAGTCAGCTGGTTTGCTCCTTCCGTCAGTCTGAAATTTTTCCATCAATAGCTGATTTAGCTGTTCCTGAGTCTTTAGAATTCTTTCATTATCCCTCTTAACTGTTTCCATTTCTGTTTTTAATCCTCTTATGGTCTGCATCAGCTCAATGGTATGAGCAGTTTCTTCTTCTGTCTCAAGTTCTTTTGACATCTGTCTTGTCACAGCATTGGGAGATTCCTCCTCAGCATATTCTCCCAGTTTTTCCATACCTGTCTGTAAAATTCAGAAAAGAATTTTTATTTTTATTTTTATTTTATTTTATTTTATTTTATTTTAGTTTTTTTTTTTTTTTTTTTTTTTTTTTTTTTTTTTTTTTTTTGTTCTGTTCTGTACATGAAACCGAAATATATATTAGTAAAATAAAAAAAAACAAAAAAAAAAAAATCTTCTTTTATAGTCACTGTTGCGGAAGTTTTGTGGAGTCACATTCAAGCCTAGTGTCTCAACCTGGCTCTGATACCACATGTCAGAACCCGTTATTTTCTGAAAAATTTAAAATTTTTATTCGTAACAATAAATGTTAACTAGGTAGTATTTCTGATATTGTTTTAATTTAAATAACTAACATAATCTGTTTAAAGACTCTGTCTTATTAAAAACTTTGATTTCGGTGATTGTAATTAATGACTGTTTTGTTTTGAACCGCAAGGGAAGAGCTAGTCGTAGTTGACTGGCTTACTTAGCTTACGAGCTAATGCATATGTCGTCTTTTGTTTTCTCAGGTGCGCCAGTGAAGTAAGGATCACTGTATGTTTAAACCTGGTGAGCATCACTACTCCCTGTATTTTAAAACTTAAGAGATCGACATGATATTTCTTATTCAGATAGTATCAACAGGTTCTGCGATAGAATACACTGTTCAGTGATGATTTTTGTTTTAGGAATATTAAGCTATGTTACTGCTGTAACCAACAATGGAATAAAAGTTTGTATTGTAATTTATCATCTGCGTAAAGCGACTTAGCATCATGTGACATGTTGTCAATTTAATACTGGTGATTACTGTTTTGTTCACGTAATAATAATCGTAAGTTAAAAAGGTGGCACCTCTAGCATTGTTTCCAATATATTAACCTTTACTGCATGTTCAATGTCTACTTTAAAGTTTAATTTATGTTATCTGACTGTGCCTTGATTTTAACTACCTTCACGATATGAACCTGTAGATGAAATTCTATTTCAATATCTTTATACTAGAGATTATTATTCAAACTTGTTTACTGTGAACAATAGTAAAGGTAGAAAATACGATGAGAGTATATGATAGCAATTGTGTTTAAAGTCATATGGACTTGGTAATATTTCAAGGTATTAAGTACAAGGTATTTACATTTGAAGGTTGACTATCTTATTGCTTACATGATCATGGAATGTAATATGCTCATGGCTTAAAGCTATGGTTTGATTTCAATATATATATAATATAATGTTTGTGCCATAAACATATTGTTCCCATACATTGGCAAGCTTTATATTTACTATAGTGTAAAGGTTGTAATTATCATACTAGGTTAAGAAACTCTATGGTTGAAGTTGAATATATCTCCTTTATATCGTTGTAGGGATTGTACATAGCACGTACCTTGGAATTATTGAAGGTTCGATTGCAAGCAAACACTATTGTTGATTGAATGCATTTCTTATTATATTCCATACGTTGGAGTTTGACTTATATCAACGCAATGATTTTTGCAATCGATGAATAATGACATGAATGGAAATGGAACTATATGGTCTCGACCCATACTACGTTGATATATTTGGGTGCTACGTGGTTGACTCTCCTCCATGCAGTTGGCGATATATAAGCTATTTAGAAACCCTACCAGGTTATTGTCTTTGCCTCCGGGCTCGGGTCCTAAGGGTGAAAACCCTCCATGTCTGGATTTCATCGTTGGTCACTGTAACGAATTGCACAGTGTTGTGGTTCTGGATTTCATGGTTTCATTCTGCAATAGATTAAGTCCTCGGCTCTGGTGATATCATCTGCTACTGTTTCTTCGTTTAATGGTCTCGTTGTTTCATCCTTTGTTAGTCCCCGATATTTACAGTCCATCGCTTGTGCTGTGTGAATATGAGACAGGGTTTGCTATTGTCTTTAAGTTATGAGAGGGTCGATGTCTTTGGGTTTTGGGTGTGCTTAATGACTGGTTCAATCCCAGTGTGAGGGTTTCGTCTGCAAGGGTTGTCTATCGCAGCTGTCATTTGAAAAGTGATGAGGTTGTGCTTTGCTCCTCCACCCGACGAGGGTTGGGGTTTCAGTGCCTGCTTCCACCGGTGGCTTCCAGATTATCCACGGCTACATTGCTCAGGTAATGAACATCCTTATTTTCACGGTTTCTGTTTTGCAAGCAAGTGTAAATTTCCTATTATTTAAACTCTCGGCAATGACGGTGTATTAACATCTCTTTGCAATGAATGTGCAGGTCTCACGGCTCTGAAGGTGTACAGGGTTCTATCTCCAACGCTCTCATCCGGGTAAGCCTGGTTATCCACGGCTGTCTCTTCCTTTGCTGGTTTTGTGGTTAGGGTCGAGTATTGGAGGATAACTCCTGTGTAGTGAGGTCATTATCGTTTTGATGTTCATGGATGCAGTTATCTGTATATAATTGTTTTGTTGAATTAAAAAGGGGTTGAAACCCTGCTATGTGTAAGGAGAGCCATTCACGGCCAGGACTGTATGAGGCCAGGGTTTTTGGTTATGGTTCCGATAATGGCTAAGCATAGGGTTCAAATCTCGCTGTATAAGTTTTATATTTAATATATTACTGGCCTGATACGGCCATGTTTCATTTTCGTGTTTTGTTAAGATATTTAGAATGTGTTTGAATGTAAAGATAACTGGGTTCTGCGATACCTGCAATGGATGATAACTCTGTTATGATGTAACCCTATAATTATCTCCCTGCGTTTTTCTTCGATTTGTAGTATTGAATAACGATAGTGGATGTTTCTCGACTGTGTCTGTAATAGTTGAATTGTATAGGGTTTAATCATGCGAGTGGAGGTTCAGTTTTGTGTTCCACAAATATATATGGAATTTGTTAACTTGATAGCGACTGGAGATGAAATATAATAATATTTATTTTGATTTTTGTATGGTTGTTAAATGAAACTGTGGATAGAATAATATATACTTAGAACTAAGTATAAGGATGCTGTAAGTTATGGCTGCCATATAAGGCAGTCCTTTCATTTGTTTTTTTTTTCAGTCTGTCGAAGGGATAGTGTAAGGCTACGGCCGTGTAGGTTTTTGAGAAAACTCCAAGGGAGACATTTACACTGAATAACTATTATTACTGTGTATAATTTAAGATGGATTGTAACATCCAATGATGACTGCGTTCGTCGACAGTTTCTCTGTTGTATTAATATGTTTGTTGTTGTTTTAAACAACTCTGTTAATTTTATTATAATAAACATGACTACTGTATTCGAATACTAGGTAGAAAGGAAAATAATACTCTATAGTTGCTAGTGTTTGTATTTGACTACTGTGTAAATGTTTAAGATTATGTGGAAGCTGGTAACAATGAAATATTGTTACAGTCACCTCGTTAGATAATCACTAGCTGTCAACATGTTCTGAGTATAAATATATATTACGATGAGTTTTGTTTATCTATTAACTTGATATAAGAGTGACCTGTAACTTAAAGTTGACTATAATATGTAATACTTATAAATACAGCTAGATTACTCTAACAGGAAAATATCTCAAAGTAAAACTAAGATTTGTCTAGATTTGTTCTTATGATTGCTTGATAGCTATAATCTGGAATACCTACTGTTTAACATATCTTGTCTATTATTTACTATTAACAGGAATTCTAGAGTATGCATAAACATGGTATTTGTTAACTGTAGCTGTAACAAATAGATTCTGTATAAGATAAATACTCTAATTAAATAAAAATAGGAAAACTTCTAAAACATCTGCATTCTGAAATTTATACCAAAGGAAAGTGCAGAGAATGATTTACTGAAGTTGAACACAATCAAACATAGTTGTACTAGTCTATCTCATAGGAAAATAATTTAAACCAACAACAGGAAGAGTGACAGAACCTGTAGCTATGGTAGACAATAACAGCAATGGGAGGCTGTTCCTCCCTACCAATTCCTGGAGAGTGCCCAGACAGCACTTCTCAGGACCCCCGAGCTTGCTCTGGTCTAACTGGCTGGAATCTAAGTATGGCCAATAATTCCCTCAGCCAAAACAGCTATACTGGAACCAAGTTACTACAACTTCCTGCTTCAAAACACTTCCTTACTATTTTCCCACTTCCTCAATGGGGCTCCTGAATAGCATTCACCTGAATGTATTCTCCCTCTAGAACAAATGCTGAACCCCTAGCTCAGTTCATTGAGTAGTATTTAAAAGATTGCCTAGGTCTTAGTTCGGCTAACTGTCATTAATGAGCCACCTGCTCAGATTCCACTTTCTTGGGGAATCATGACCCCAAAATGTAGGGAAGTTGCCACCTGCAACTCAGGAAGTGTTTGAGGATGCTGCCACTTGTCTTTTGACCTTCCACCTAATTCCAACCACCAGTTAGACCAGTAACCTCTTTTAACAGCTCTCCCATGCTGTTGTCTCCATAATTTATTTATTAATAATAATTATTCAGAATTTACATTCCATTTCTGGAGACTCTGCTGAGTCATCCATTTCTACATAGCATTAAATTTAACATAATGTTCTCAGGAATATTAAAAATAATTACATTATTTTAATAAAATTGGGGTATGTGACAGTTTCATCTCATCCGTAATTGGAGTATAACTTTAATAGTTTTGGATGACTAATAATGAATTCCCATTTATCATAATTACAAAGTTTCGTAGTAGTTACAATGTATTTAATATGAAAAATACTTATAGTTTTGAACCACTACACAAACAACCAATTCCCATCATATATGCCTAATAAATTGTTAGGACCATCCCATCCATATTTAAAAGGATAAACTAATTAAAATATATAAATTATTAGGATCATCCAATCCATATCTAAAGGTAAACATACTTATTTTTTACATGATAATCTAATTAAAATATATAAATTATTAGCATCAGCCCATCCATATCTAAAGGTATACATACTTATTTTTTACATGATAATCTAATTAGAATATAAGAAATGATGCCGTCATTTAAATTATTATAATTAATTTATATGAAAATTTTAAAATATTTTTAAAATTATAGAAGTCCTATTAAATCTTTTAAAATATATTGATTTATTTATATGAAAATTAAAAAAAAAATTATGAAAGTCATGTTAAATCTTAAATTGTTAAGCACAAAAAATATCTATTGATTTAGGAGTCCTCACCTCATGTTAAAATAAAGTTCATAAAAAAATTAATAAAACTTTCATTTAGTTTGTAATTTAAAAATAACATAATTACAAGGATCATCCATCCATCATCATTATTTGGATGAAGAAATTTCCTACCTTCAAATATTTACTTATATGGAAGACAATTGTCACAAATTTTCTCTAATTCTATGTGGTCAATATACCACTCTATACCACATCTATATTACAAGCCATAATAAGTTGATTTATTTATATGAAAATTAAAAAAAAAAATTATGAAAGTCTGTTAGATCTTAAATTGTTAAGCACAAAAAAATATCTATTGATTTAGGAGTCCTCACCATCCTCACCAAAAACAAAATGCAATGTAAAGTTCCAAAATGCAATGTAAAGTTCCAATAAAATAGTTAAAGCGACCCAATAAGGGATGCACTAGAAAATAAAATTTGAGATACAAAGTCATTGGTTTTCTATGACAACGTGTCCACTTATAAAACGCCAAGTAGATGTAGTAGATGTCGGTGGCGTGTGAGATTCTGGCACTTGAATTCTCTTGAAGCGTGGGCATTCCACCTCCGAGTCCCGACCATAACAAGAAATGGTTTTTTCACACTTTCTTCCGATCCAAATTTCGCATACAATTCCCACTATTCCTTTCTTGGTCACCTTGACATCCGATGAATATTGTTTTAGTTTTTTATTATTTTGTTGGTCGCCTTGAGATACGATCTGAAGGGAAAGTGTCATTAAACTAAAAAAAATCAAACATGAAGACATTAAAATAAGGTAGCCATTTTGTCCTTTTATCTTAAAAACAGGGTAGTCACCATTGGTCAATGTCAACTACATCTTCAAGACAAGACAACCCAATAGAAAGAATGTTTGTTCTAATATAACTAAATATTGGTATTTATTGATTTTAGCTACATGCTTCTACTATACAAAGAGAAAAAATCGATCACATTTACCAGAAACTTGGAAAGATGAACTACAGGCTATGCATGCTGAATTCATTGATTTTTGCTACATGCTTCTTATTATACAAAGAGAAAAAATCGATCACATTTACCAGAAACTTGGAAAGATGAACTACAGGCATGCATGCTGAGAGTATCATTAGATTGTCTGGAAGGACAGAGATAAATATCCATGTTAATCTTAAATACGCTCCAGATATATGAAACACCCTTTAGTTTTTATTTATTTTAGTAGTTTAAAGAAGACTTAAATTATTTTTGTAGTTTAACGGAAAACTTATTATGTTTTGTAATGTTTTTGTAGGTTGAAATTTTTTTATAGTGTGAAATTAAAATAGTAAATCTTATGTAATGTAGATCAGTGAGATTATGAAAATTGAAGACAAAATGGTCGTTGAATACAAATTTTCTTGAATACAAATTTTCTTGAGTCTCACCCATTTATACATTTAAAGGGGGTTGTTACTTTATCCGTAAATGGCTTTTGAATGGGCTCTCGCGAAGCTGCTTTCTTTCCTCTCATTGAATGTGTGGGAAAACGGTACTATCCAGCTGACTTCTTATCGCTTAATTGTGGGCTACAGCTTACTTTCCTTCTTCAGGGTGAAGGAGATCCAAGATACATTTCCAATAATAAAGCTAGGGAGAAGAGTGATGAAATAGGCTGTAGTTAGAGCTGCTTCAACCCATTAAAATGTAGGGACATTACTTGCCGATATTACTTGCCGATATAATCAAGGAACAAACTATGTCCACAATATGCATAATATGATAGTCTTTGCTAGGCACTTCTATGATTTCAATGGTGCTAATCACTACATGAGTAACAGGTTAGCTTTCACTTTGAATAAGTCTACATACAGGAGTCTAAAATTAATTCTTTCAATATTGGTTTGTTGACTAGGGACTTCAAGGATAAGCTGCTTCTCAATAGAGAGTGTATAAATTTATAGATCACATAAATTATAGCCATCCCATCCCTTCCCTTTCCAATTGTAATTGCTTAACTTAATACAATTTATGGCTTGTATTAGCTTAATACAATTTATGGTTTGCTAAATACATATGCTACTCTATAGTGCCTTCCCGGGGTTGTAGTTGCACTTAGCTTAATACAATTAATGGCTTGCTAAATACATAGGCTACTCTATAGTGCCTTCCCGAGGTTGGGCAAGGACTCTTGCCAAAGTAATTATTGATGCACTAACACATATATTAAATTCTATTTTCCTATCAAGGTAGATAAAGATGGGGAACTTATCATTTTATCTTTTAATAAGTTAAAATATATTTTACATTTAGAAGTTATGAATAATTCAGCTTTATTGAGGAGTTTCTAGAATTGATTTTTTAATTTGTTTATGTACATGCATACAAAATTTTATGATGATTGGAGGAAATTTCAAAGTAACCATTTACATGGAAGAGTTAGTTTTTAATTTAAAATTTCATTATAGAAGAGTAATTTTTTAATTAAAACATTATTATTGAAGAGTTAATTTGTCATAAAAACTTCATTATCAAAAACTATACTTTTAGATAAAAAAAAAAAATTTATGAAGAAAATAAGAATTAAAATGTAAAAAAAATTATATGATAAGCAAAAATGAATACAAATTCCAACCCTGAACTCCACCACTACACTTTATACTTATGGTGGAAAGCAAACTGAGCGATGAACCCAAACATGATAGTGAGCTCAGCTGACTGGTACTTGTGGTGGAGTTTACCTCGCCGTCCGAGACGTCGTAGTCAGTAAGGTATATATTTATAGTGTTTTTTTAAATGTATATCATTTATATTTATATGTAGAGGGATTCCAGTCTATATATAGAAGACAGATGCCTTTCTCTGTTGATAAAGACTATGCCTTTACCAGTTGATAAAGACTATCTGTTAGATTAATTTTTGTAATTAATCTATAATTTGGGCCACACATGTAAATAATTAAAATGTGTGTGCTATCATTTAATTAAGCCTAAATATAGTGATCTAATTAATAATTGATTAATTGGCTTAAGGGTATAATTGTCATGAGATTATTGTGTAGATACCATTAGATAATTATTATTTCTATGAGGGGCGGAAATATAATTGTGATAAAATTAAAACTGCCCTAGCGGTTATTGTGATAAAACTGCCCTAGCGGTTTATAAATAGGGTTATGGTCCCCATTCTACCACGACGCATTCCAATTTCTGAAAATCCTCTCAGAGAGAAGTTGACACAGAATCTAGTGGCTAGAATTGGAAGACCATCTCAAAGGGTTCTCTTCGTGTAAGGTTTCTCCTTCAATGGATTCAGGTATGCTTCCGCTATTAATTTTCTACTCATTGTTTTAATCAGGAGATTCCAGTATATATAAATTAGGGTTTTCATTTTGTTTGATTATTAACAAGTGGTATCAGAGCCTACTTCTTGATTAATTCTTTGAGTTATTAATTTAATATATATATATTTGTCAATGGATTCAGTGGATCGTTTTGATAAAGTCAATAGAAATCGATTGTATTAATATAAAAATATACATAAATACATTTGGAAATTTTCCTACTTTCTGTGCTTTTAGCTATTTTTTCTATAAGAGTATACATAGATACATTCGTTGGTTAAGAAGAGAGGTGCAGAAAAATTTGTATTTGAAGTCAAAAGTATTACCTTTCCAATTGATTTATCTTAGAAATTTCTTTGGGAATAGTAGGTGATGATTATGTTAAAGTTTCAAATATATATATATGTATATGAGTATAAAACGCCTTTATCCCTTGCTGCTGCAATATTTATCATATTCTTATAATAATATATTAAGTTTTAATTTAATTTTTGTATTAAATAAATTTTTTCTTGGTTTAGCACAGTTATTGTATTTAGTATATAATTATTGATCAAAACTGTGAATTTGAATTTGAATTTGATTTTTTATTACTATTATTATTTAATAGCATTTTATGATATTAATATTTAAGTTATTGATCTAGCATTTTAAATAGGCTAATTAAAGCGGAAAATCACCAAAGTGACATCTTTCGTGTAGATTAGTCTGTTCGGGGTGTTAGATATTTGTGTGTATGTGATTCATGCGGATATTGACTGGCCCAAAGGAAAGTTAATATTTGGTCAAATTGCATACATACCTGTGGTGATAAATATGTGATGATTATAAAGGTAACTTAATGTGAATAATAAATCAATCCAAAGATAGATTTATTATTTGACATAACTTATCATCAATGTTTGATCACTACAACAAGAGTACCACTTACAGTTAATATTACTGTCCAAAGACTTGATATTAATGTTGTGCTAGGTATCTTGAAATGTCATAATTTGTTTTTTAAATTTAAAGATTATGTGTTTAATTGCTTATTTTATGTGAACATGATGGTTTATTTGATTCATTTTATTTTGTTCTCTATTCAGCTTTTATATCAACTACTTCTATATTTGCCAACATCAATAATGTCCTTATGTTAAATGGGACTAATTTTAAAGACTGGAAAGAGAATATGATGATTCTCTTAGGCTGCATGGATATAGATTTAGCCTTGAGAATGCCCAAACCCGATGAACTCAATGAGGATAGTACTCAAGAGGATGAGGTTTATTGGGGTAAGTGGGAACGTTCAAATAGGCTAAGTCTTATGATCATGAAGCGCGGCATTCCAGAAGCTTTCAGAGGTGCGGTAACCGATGAGGTTACTAATGCCAGTGACTTCCTTGCAGAAATTCAGAAACGTTTTGCCAAAAACGATAAGGCTGAAACGAGCACACTTTTAGCAAGCTTGATTTCAATGAAGTACAAAAGCAAGGGTAATGTTTGGGAGTACATCATGGAGATGTCTCATCTTGCTTCAAAACTTAAGGCTTTGAAACTCGAGTTATCTGATGATTTCCTCGTGCATTTGGTTCTCATCTCTCTTCGTGCACAATTTAATCAATTCAAGGTCAGTTATAACTGTCAAAAGGATAAATGGACTCTTAATAAGCTCATTTCATTTTGTGTGCAAGAGGAAGAGAGATTGAAGCAAGACAAGACCGAAAGTGCTCATCTGGCTAGCACTTCCAAGGATAAGGGCAAACGAAAGAATAAGGATAATAAGGTTGCTGCTTCTAAGGGTCCAGAACAAAAGAAACAAAAAGTTGAGGTAACATGTTTCTTCTGTAATAAGCCTGGACATACTAAGAAGGAATGTACCAAGTATGCTGCTTGGCGTGTTAAGAAAGGTATATTTCTTACTTTGGTCTGTTCTGAAGTTAATTTAGCTTCAGTATCTAGAAACACATGGTGGTTAGATTCTGGTGCTACTACTCACATTTGTGTTTCTATGCAGGGTTGCCTAAGTTACCGAAAACGAAGTGATGCTGAAAGATGCATCTATGTCGGAGATGGTCAGTTGGTAGAAGTAGAGGCAATAGGGAACTTTAGATTATTATTGAAATCTGGTTATTTTTTGGATCTAATAGATACTTTTGTTGTACCGTCTTTCAGACGGAATTTAATTTCAGTTTCTGTTTTGGACAAATCAGGTTATTGTTGTTCATTTGGAAACAATAAATTTGCATTATCTATTAATTCAAATGCTGTTGGAACCGGTTTACTTAATGTTTATGATAATCGATATTTGTTGGAAACTGTTCCGTCCTATAATGAAACCTTGCATGTGGAATCACGAGGTACAAAGCATAAATTGAATAAAGATAATTCGGCTTCATTGTGGCACAAACGCTTAGGTCATATCTCTAAATCTAGAGTTGAGCGACTTGTGTCCGATGGGATTTTGGAATCACTTGACTTTTCAGATTTTGATATTTGTGTTGAGTGTATTAAAGGAAAACAGACCAAAACAAAGAAATTAGGTGCCAATAGAGCTACAGACGTCTTAGAATTAATTCATACAGATATCTGTGGACCATACCCTACGGCATCTTGGAATGGTCAACAGTACTTTATAACATTCATAGACGACTATTCAAGATATGGCTACCTATTTCTTATACATGAGAAATCACAATCATTGGACGTGTTCAAAACATTTAAAGCAGAAGTTGAGTTACAACTCAACAAAAGAATAAAGAGCGTCAGATCTGACCGTGGTGGTGAATACTATGGTAGATATGACGGATCAGGTGAACAACGTCCAGGACCATTTGCTAATTACCTAGAGGAATGTGGGATCGTCCCTCAATACACCATGCCAGGATCACCTAGCATGAATGGTGTAGCAGAAAGACGAAACCGAACTCTTAAGGACATGGTAAGGAGCATGATTAGTCATTCTACTTTACCCGAAAAACTCTGGGGTGGAGCACTCAAAACGACAGCTTATATCCTAAATCGGGTGCCAACTAAAGCGGCTACTAAAACGCCTTATGAGCTTTGGACGGGTCGAAAGCCCAGTTTAAATCATTTTCATATTTGGGGATGTCCAGCTGAAGCGAGACCTTATAAGCCTCATGAAAAGAAACTGGACTCTAAAACAGTTAGCAGCTACTTTATTGGCTATGCAGAGCGATCAAGGGGTTTTAAATTTTATGATCCTTCTATTAGGTCAATTTTTGAGACGGGAACTGCAACATTTTTTGAGGATGTTGAGTTTGGGGGGAGAAATCAGGCTAGGAATATTGTCCTTGAGGAGGAAGAGGGATCTACTATTGCTTTTGATAATGTACAGGTTTCACTACCTATCATTGATCAAGAAGTAAACTTGGATCCTCAACCAACAGACAATATTGTTCAACCCTTAATTGCAAATGAGGACATTGCTCCTGAAGAACAAACTCAACAACCTCAAGAAAATATGCCATTAAGGAGATCCACTAGAGAGAGGAAAAATGCAATTTCGGACGATTATATCGTATATCTCCAGGAACGTGAGGTAGAAAGTGGAATGATGGAAGATGATCCAATCAACTTTCTGCAAGCCATGAAAAGTTCCAACTCTCAGAAATGGATTGAAGCCATGAATGAAGAGTACAAATCTATGCAAGACAATAAAGTTTGGGAACTTGTCCCATTACCAGTTGGTACGAAGCCCATTGGTTGTAAATGGATATTTAAAACCAAGCGGGATTCAAATGGTAATGTAGAAAGATATAAAGCACGTCTTGTAGCTAAAGGCTTTACTCAAAAAGAAGGAATTGACTTCAAAGAGACCTTCTCTCGAGTTTCTACGAAGGACTCTTTCAGGATAATCATGGCACTAGTTGCACATTATGATCTTGAGTTACATCAAATGGATGTTAAAACAACGTTTCTCAATGGTGACATTGATGAAACAATTTATCTGGTACAACCAGAAAATTTTGTGTCCGAAGACTCAAAGAATATGGTTTGTAAATTAACTAAATCCATTTATGGGCTCAAGCAAGCTTCTCGTCAATGGTACTTCAAGTTTCATCAAATTATTGTCTCATGTGGTTTTGAGGCAAATCTTATGGATGAATGTGTGTATCACAAATTCAGTGGGAGTAAGTATATTTTCCTGGTTTTATATGTCGATGACATATTGCTAGCCACAAATGATATTAGCATATTGCACGACACCAAGAGATTTTTATCAAAACATTTTGAGATGAAAGATCTTGGTGATGCCTCCTTTGTCTTAGGAATCCAGATACACCGAGATCGTTCTAGGGGTATTTTAGGATTGTCACAAAGGACCTATATTGATAAAGTCCTCCAAAGGTATGGCATGCAAAATAGCAAACCAGGTGATACCCCTGTCACTAAAGGAGACAAATTCAGTCTTAATCAATGCCCTAAAAATAGTTTAGAAAGTCAAGAAATGCAGAAGATTCCTTACGCTTCGGCTGTGGTGAGTCTAATGTATGCTCAGGTATGTACACATCCGGATATTGCGTACATTGTTGGCACGTTAGGCAGATATCTAAGTAACCCTGGAATGGATCATTGGAGAGCAGCCAAGAGGGTTATGAGATATTTACAGAGAACAAAAGAGTACATGCTTACATATAGGAGATCGGATCAGTTAGAGATCATTGGGTATTCCGACTCCGACTTTGCTGGATGCCAAGACAGCAGAAGATCCACATCAGGCTATATTTATCTGTTGGCTGGTGGAGCAATTTCATGGAGGTCTGCCAAACAGACACTCATAACTTCATCCACCATGGAAGTAGAGTTTGTAGCATGTTATGGGGCATCCAATCAAGGAATATGGCTACGAAATTTTGTCACTGGGCTGCGTGTTCTGAATGGTATTGAAAGACCACTGAAGATATTTTGTGACAATAAATCAGCAGTTTTATATTCCAATAACAACAGGAGCTCTACAAAATCAAAATACATTGATATCAAGTTCCTAGTTGTAAAAGAAAAAGTACAGAGTGGACAGATATCCATAGAGCATATTGGAACAAACTCCATGATAGCGGATCCGCTTACAAAGGGATTACCACCCAAGGTCTTTCATGAGCACACTGCTCATATGGGTGTTGTCTCATTTGAGGATATCCAAATTTAGTGGGAGTTTATATTATTCATTGTATATTGCTCTATGTTATGTTTAGACTTTATCTATACATTTGGATTGTGTTATGCAGAAATAAAGTATTCATTTTATTGCACTCTGTTAAATTATGCTAAAGATTTGATCTTAATAAAGTTAAGTAGGACCAGTTGGAAATAGGCATGAATAGATCACATTGCATGTAATTTCCATGCTATGCACTCATGATTGATCTATGTCATTTAGCTATGCAAATATATGTGACCATTGATTGGTCTAGTAACGATTGATGTAACAAAGGCCACCTTGATCCTATGTCAGTATAGTTAATGGACCAGATTGTTCGGATATACCCTAAGGACATGATAGCAAATTTTGAGCTCATAAGGTTAAGCACATTTATTTGATTACATATGCATGTGGCCCAGTGGGAGATTGTTAGATTAATTTTTGTAATTAATCTATAATTTGGGCCACACATGTAAATAATTAAAATGTGTGTGCTATCATTTAATTAAGCCTAAATATAGTGATCTAATTAATAATTGATTAATTGGCTTAAGGGTATAATTGTCATGAGATTATTGTGTAGATACCATTAGATAATTATTATTTCTATGAGGGGCGGAAATATAATTGTGATAAAATTAAAACTGGCCTAGCGGTTATTGTGATAAAACTGCCCTAGTGGTTTATAAATAGGGTTATGGTCCCCATTCTACCACGACGCATTCCAATTTCTGAAAATCCTCTCAGAGAGAAGTTGACACAGAATCTAGTGGCTAGAATTGGAAGACCATCTCAAAAGGTTCTCTTCCTGTAAGGTTTCTCCTTCAATGGATGCTTCCGCTATTAATTTTCTACTCATTGTTTTAATGAGGAGATTCCAGTATATATAAATTAGGGTTTTCATTTTGTTTGATTATTAACACTATCACTATTATTGTATTATTTTTTGTTTTTTGGACAGTTTTTATCTTTAATATAATTTTTCTGTTAAAAAGAAAAAATTATTCTTTGAATAGTTTTTATCTTTAGTATAATTCTTTTTGTTTCTTTAAAAAATATGGATGAGAATTTTTTTTTGATACTTTTACATTTTATTTTTATTCTATCATCCAAGTTAGCAAGAACATGGCTCAGAATTCTATCATCCATTTTCTTAGGCCCATAATGGTTTCCAAAATAAATCGTTTCGAAATTTGTTTGAATATCGTCTATATTTTCCTCAATTAAAGCAGAAGGAAAATCATAATAGAAATTATCTGCGTCATCGAACATGACAATTGCTAGGATGTTTAGAGGATGATCAGCCCATTATTGAAAATGGAATCAGTTTTTGATTGCAACTATGAAAATGGAATCAGCTTTTGAATCGTGCATATCTACACATTATTAACCTCAAGGTGATAAACACATTATCTTTATTCTCGCCTACACAAATTATTTGGTTATAGCCACTTTTTGAGATTTTTAGGATGTGACCTTTTACGGAATTCCAAAATCTAAATCAGACTGTTTACCCATAAATATCACCAAAGTTGCAACTCTGGAGTTAAAGAATCGGATTGCTACAGACAGATTACAGGCTTAAGATATGCTACAGAGAGACAACAGACTTAATAAGGCTTAAGAATATACTACAGAGAGACAACAGACTTAATAAGGCTTAAGAATATAGTATAAGGGATTTGCGACCATCAACAACTCGTACTATTATTATTAGAATGCAACATCGAATCAACAACTGGTACTATTATTAGAATGCCAATAGTCGACCAATGCATAATCTTTATACAAACGTAGCATTAACTGCATAATATATGGTTATCAAGAGCATAAATGAGTAATACTTCGATATATACATATTTGATACTGATAACATGGAATCTATCCCCGGCAGTCCATAGAGCCCATACTGTATGGTTTTAGAAGCTGAATTTGGACAACAAATAGATTCAACACACCTATTTCTATACTAAACCTAAAGATAGCATACTAACGGTTTTAAAAGCCGAATTTGGTCATCAACGATATTCAACACACCTATTTCTATACCAAAATCTAAAGATAGCATTCTAACAGTTCTAAATCACCAACTGATAGTATCTGTAAGCCCAGGTACTGTCGCATCAGCCGCAAGTGAAGCATAGCCCAAGGCAAGTACAGACTTTTTCATTGCAAGAACGTGACGAGCCTGCAGCCAACCAAAAAAAGATTGATCTATGAAGATAATCATTGACGGGGTAACACTCAGAAATAACAATTAATCAGACATGAAGAAATAAAATAAAACAAGCTGAGCAAAAGAACTTACTAGGAATAGCAGGATTAGAGGCCGCTGGTAGGCATTTGATTTCAAGACGGCCATTGAAAGAGTCCCACCAAAACTTGACGACATCCCGTTCCTTGAGACCTTTCCTTGCAACAAAGGGGTACCAATCATTAAGAAACACATAAGTGTCGCAAGAACGTTGGTGTAATATCCTGAATTTTTCGTTTATTTCTCTGTTCTCGTCCCTGTCAAGTACTCGGAGCCGAGTACCTCCTTCAACCCATGCAGCCCTCCCTAATTCATGATGCTCAACATAACCCTTGGCAATTATCATTTTATGCTGAGCAGTAGATGTGTCACTCCTGGTCAGCTCCTTCGAAAACCAAAAAGTAGTAAGAATGTCCATCATCTGCCGCTGCTCGAAGACACGAACCTGCCACGATTTCCTCTGTGGAGAACAGAGAAATTTAAGGTGAATATATCACTCGCACCTTATATTCACCTTTATAAAGTTATCACTCGCACCTTATATTCAACTTATCACACGCAACTTATATTCTGATTCCAATTAGGGAAAACCAAAAAGTAGTAAGAATGTCCATCATCTGCCGCTGCTCGAAGACTCGAACCTGCCACGATTTCCTCTGTGGAGAACAGAGAAATATAAGGTGAATATATCACTCGCACCTTATATTCACCTTTATAAAGTTGATGACGCAACTTATCACACGCAGCTTATATTCTTACTCTCAATTGGTATAGGAATGGGCTAAACTCTAGATAGAATGCACCTTTACTAGCGATTTTCATCGGAATCCGGTGAATGGGAAATTGCTGAAACTGCAATTTGGGTTGTTCGAATTGCAATTTTGGTTGCAGGAATGGCTTCAGCCACCTCGATTACTCTTGGGGTACCCAGATTATGCAATTCTAGCAACCCAAAACTGTCATTTAAACAATTTCAGCCCGATTTTCGCCGGAAAAATCGCCGAATTCTTGGTGCATTCCAACGTGCTGGTATGATTCCTATGTGTCACATCAACTTAATTCCTAAAAGTAAAGTTTTTTTCTAAAGTTTCTTTCCCGAGTATTGCTAAAAGTAAAGTTGATGACGCGACTTATCACACGCAACTTATATTCTGATTCCAATTTATATAGTTGATTCCTATGTGTGACCGTGTAACGTAATTCGTCAAAATTCCATGCTACGTAGGTAACAACAAAAAAAGTTAATTGACTAATTAAAATAATGTAATTATATTTAATTGTTTAATTTTAAAATTGTGTATGTAATAATATTTAATTATATTTGATTAATTACTTTTAAAAGTTTTTAAAAGTTTGCTTTGTGAATTATTTAGTTCGGCAAGCAAGGGGCAACAAAATCCTATAGAAGTGTTAGTGCTTATATTAAAAGAACCAAATCAATAGAGGGATAATGTGTAACATCATATATATCAAAATTCTAAATTAAATAATTAAATATTGAAATGTTTAATATATTTTTAAATTATAAATATAATATTGAAATTTTTAAGTGGGAATAGGGATTTAGTTATTTTATTTGTTTTAAGAAAATAATATAAAAGATATTTATATATTATTTAAAATAATATTTAATTAAAGTTCCATGGAACATAGAATAGATGGTTAAGGTGCTTGAGTTACCAATTCAAAACTTACTAGATCTCTAGCTATTATTTTTAAATGTGTAAGTTTTAAAAGTAACTTTTCTTAGAAATTGAAAATAATTTTATGGTACTTTATGATTGTAATGATGTTCTCAAGAACTTTTCATTAATAGATTAAATTTAAACTATATTGTTAATGTTTAACATTACAAATAGAATAATACAAATTTTTAATAATAAAACAAAAACCAATTATGTTGTATATGATTGGTTAAAACTGTGAAAAGATATTGATAAGACGATTTTAGATGTTATTCTTGGCGGCTATGAATTAAAATATAAATATAAATTGTCATTCCACACACTTGGAAGATTAATATTTTATGTGGTTAGCACGAAAAGCATCTCGTCCACATTGTGATTTGCAATCCTTTGTAAACTTCACAACAGGATGTTCCACGTGGAATCCACTAACCCGCCAATCAAAGATCAATACGGCACTGCAATAATTGATGCAAGATCTCGACCCTTTGATCAGACTCCTCATAGAAGCTTAATCTCCTTTTTTTACATTGCACTAATTCTGCATTAAGTTCTCCTAGTATTATGCAATGAGAGCCGTTCGATCACTACACTTGGCACTTACTGATGAAACTTGGATTCTCTCGCCCAGATTTAAAGTTTTGTCTCTATACTATTTTAATCGTTCTTATGTATACTGCGTTATTATACTTGCCGAGGAATATATTGAAATCGACTGAGAGTCAAATTTGTTTTGACTTTTAAAAATTACAAAATTTAAGTTTGTATCTTTATGTTTAACATTAGATTGATACAAAGAATAAATTTTAATTATAAATAAAACATATTTATCTATTACATGATTAGCGAAATGTGTGATAAGATTATGGGTTATCCATTCACGTTTATACTTCTTTGCAATTAAAACTACACAATTATAATCTGTCTGGCTTGTTCGACTTGCAGTTCTACTCTGCCAAGTCATTCGACTTACAACCTTGCTCATCTGACTAGTTATCCTACTTGTTATGTTCACCTATTTCAACAATTAACTTCATCCTAGCCCACCGTGTTCATATTATTATTATTTTAAGTTTTTCAAACCGCGTTTTTATAAAAGTTTTCTTTTAACCCTATTCAAATAAAAAATATTTTAAGTTGTAAAAAATAATAGTTATTATAAAATCATACTTCACGCTACTAGTTTTACATAATTATTTTAACTTTTAATTTTTAATTATGTACTACTATTACATTAAAATATTTCATATTTCTCAGAAGAGGTATAAGCAGGCTTTGCTGCTAATTCAACTTGTTATTTAAGATAAAGACCAATTTTTTGAAAAAGTGAAACACAATGCCATATTTTTGTTAATTAAGTCCTTTAGTGAGTTAATTTACACTATATTTTTATATCTCATTCTTTACTTAATGCAATACAAAACTCTAATCTACGTTAGATGATAAACTTAGAGGCATACACCTCAATACATTTGCATGCACCTCCGTCCTGTCACATGCCTCCCTCTGCGCTGCGCTCTTGCATGTTGTACACATTGCGCTTAGGATCCAACTTGAATTAAGTGAGGATTAAGCTAGTCAACTTCATGGTGACAAGCTAGTTATCTGTATTCGCTTTATATTTCATCAATTTATTAGCAAAATCACAAAAGCTTTACATTTCCCGCACTAAAGCATTTGCAATACTGCGATCTACCTTAATGTTGTTATTAGAAAGGTCGAGTTTGGCGATGGCCGACATCTTCTGTGAGAAGTTCAGCATGTTGAAGAGTATAAGTGCTTTTAGCTCTTGTAGAAGCTGTTCAGGGTTTAGCTTCATAACTGTTGCAGACTTGTTAAAAATGGTGTTGTAAGTTTGATATAACTGTTGCGATACCACCAACTAGTGTTCATCCTACCCGATACTACCTAGAAGCTATAATACTTATGTTGCTATCATTTACCTAGCCCCATAAGCTATTTCCCCAAGAATGATTGGAATTGGGTATCCAACAGTATTTCCCCAAGAATGGTTGGAATTGGTATCCAACAGTGGTGGGAATCGCGTAGCACATAACATAACTTGTTGGAGCACTTATGCGAAAGAACATAAGAACTTGCATAAATAGATCTACATTGCTTAAACAAATTCATATGACTAGTTTGGGTTCTGCATACGATTCTGATGGACATGCAAAGGACAAAATCGTATGAACTCTACCTAGATTAGTAAAATTATTTCAATTTATTCCATCATAAAGCAGGTATGATATCCAAATCTCCATGTAAAACTGTTTTAACATCTACCTTCTCCAACTCAAGATGAAGTAATGCAACTAGTTCTAACACGACATGAATATAAATAAGCTTGTCAACTAATGAAAAGTTTTATTGAAATCAATACCTTCCAAATGCACTTTTGCTACCAGTCATGCTTCATACCTTTAATATTTTATTTCAACATATGCACTGCCTTTGGGAGGATCGTTGCATCCTTCGGTATTTATCCTAATGGAAACATTTCCTTCTTCTAACTCTAGCTTACTGATGGTAAACGAACTGGCAAACAAGATTTGGATTAAATCCTCCATGATAATAACATTGCCACATTTTCTTTTTTTACCAGAATTTTTCGAAGTAGAAGCATCAATTAGCTTCATTGAACCATTGCCAAAATTTGACTCTTCTAGCTGGACTCCATGATAAAAGCATTGTGAATGGCTAGAGACTAAATAATCACTCAACGTTCGCAACAAGAAAATCCATCTTTTAGCACCACAAGTTAGCACCACTTATAGTTTATGGTGTTAAAGTGGTGATATTAGCATCACTCGCAATTTTGTGGTGTTAAAGTGGTGCTATTAGCACCGCTCACAATTTTGTGGTGTTAAGGTGGTGGTAGTAACACCACTTACATTTTGTGGTGTTGAAGTGGTGCTATTAGCACCACATATATTTGTTGGTGTTAATGTTTATTAGAAATTATGTTTTTACTCATTGTATATTAAGAGAAATGGCATGTTGGCAAGTACAATAAAGTGGTGCTAAGAATTATTTGTCACATGGACATGTACATGCAGTATTTATGTATGAGGATTTTCACCATAAACACAACTATTTTACAAATAATTATTTTGAAAATAATTTAATTTAATTTTTTTCATTCAAATCAGTAATCAAGACTAACTTTGCATCCAACAAATTCAATTTCTTATTTTTACTCTATTTAAACAAATAAATTCATGTGTTTCAATTCAATTCAATTTTCATTTTTATTACTATTAAAAAAAAAATGCTTAGTATTCTTAATCTTGGCAAACAATAAAAATAACCATTTTTTAATTATTAACATTACAAAGTAGTAATAAAAATTATTTAAATTGAAATTTTGTATGTTGAGCTTATTAAATTTGTTAATGGACATTAGTATCATTATTAGGTTTTTAATCACTAGCTGAAGTTCATCTTTATCATCACAAGTTAGTCGCACTTATATTATATGGTGTTAATATGGGGATATTAGCACCACTTACATTATATTGTGTTAAAGTGGCGATATTGTTTCTTAATCTTATTGGAAATGACAGGCCACAACATGTGTGTGAATTAGATAAGTGGTGTAGGATACTTTGATAAGTACAATAAGGTGGTTTTAAGTCCTTTGCCACATTGACACTTACAGATAAATTTTAATTATGAGGGTTTGCACCAACCATAAAACAAATTTAAAAGTAATTATTTTTCTAAATAACCCACTTCAATGATTTATTTTTTATTTTATTCAAGCAAATAATTGTTTTTAATACCAAGCTTTGCACCATATATATAACAATTATATGTGTGTGTGTGTGATTCATTTGTTTACTTTTTATATTATTGTCATTTCAAATAAATAAATATATGCATTTTATAAAATTATTATTGAAAGATAATCAAAGATGATCAATTTTAATTTATTAAGATTATAAAGATGGTGATAAAAGTGTTTTGAAGTTGAAATTTAATTTTGTTTGAATGATAACTTTTTTATTAATAATAATAATTAATTATCAAATTGTTTGATGGGTATTAGTTCCATTCGGAAGATTTGAGCATTATGTAGGATCTCGGGACCCTAGACATAGTTGAGGGAGGAAACTTATACCTTAGTTCTTGTAAGAATCTTATAAACATATATGGCCAATAAAAGCACCTCAAACCACTATACATGGATTTGTGAGGGTATTCTTAGCCTATGTGTGTGGACATCAATACTATTATGAAATTTTGATAAGTACATATGGGACTAGGAGTCATTTATATGGTTAAGGGAGGAAACCAAGACTTGGGCACTAAATGATGCATTTAGGGCTTCAAGGATAATAGAGATGTAGACACGTCCAACCACAATACATGACTTCTCAAGGGGATCCTTGGCCTTAGAATAGGGATATGGGTGGAATTTGCAAGGTTTTAAGGACTGGGTATGGGTCTTGGGACCCTAGACAAGGACAAGGGAGGAAACTTGAAGTTTAGATCCTAAAGGAACTGCTTAGGAATATATGGTCAAGAAAGACACTTCAAATGACTATACAAAACCATTTGAGGGTATCTTGACGTATGAGTTGAGATACCAATTCCATTAGGAGGAACTGAGCAATATACATGGGTCTCGATGACTTTGACATGGTAAATGGAGGAAACTTAGGCCGTAGGCCCTAAAGGAATATTCTATACACCCAAGGCCCATATCAATGGCTTGAATCACCACACATGATCTATCGGGGGAATCTTTCACCTCTTAGTGGGGATATTAATTACATTAGAAGGATTTGAATAGTAGATATGTGTCTCAGAATTATGAACATGGTCTACACATAAAATATTTTATGTACACCCTAAAAGAAACTTTTATGTATAGAGAGCCAAGAACAACACCTCAACCCACCAGAAACGACCTCTGAAAGATACCCTTCACCTAATAGTGGGATTTTGATGACATTAAGAAGTTGTTAAACATTATGTATGGGTGTCAGAGCTGAGAACAAGGTTGGGGGAGAAGGGCCTAAAACTTAGGCCATAAAGGAAGATGCTAATTATTTAAGGCTTAGAGCAACAACTCAAGCTACAACATAACAACTCTCAAGGGTATCATTTTCTTTTGAGTGGGGATAAGGGAGCCATTGGAATATTTTGACTAGTAGGTATGGATTTCAAGGAATTTGACATGGTTTGGGGAGGAAATGTGGGGATACGACTCCAAATCAATATGATAGGTACTCATGGCCATCAACAATACCTCAAACCACCACCTAATAGGTCTCTCAAGGTTATCCTTGCCTTCAAGTGGGGATACAAGTGCCATTAGAACATTTTGGATACTAGGTATGAGTCTCTATGCCTAGAACATGATTAAGGAGGGAAAGTTAGTCCTTATTCCGTAAAAGTAAAGTTATATGCATTTAGGTTAAAGAAGAATGTGTTGATCAACCACACATCCACTTGCTAAGAATATACTTGGCCCAAGTATGTGTCCTGGGGCCTTCGACATGGTTGGTAGACAATGCCTGATCCTGATCCACTAAATGCATATTAATGGAATATAGTCCGAATAATGATTCCTTGAACTAAAACACGTGACCTCTCAAGGGGATATTTGACATCAAAATGGTGATGTGGACACAATTATGAATTTTTGAGCACAAGGTATTGTTCACAATGTCTTGAACATGGTGAATGGAGGAAACCTAGGCCTTAGGCCCTAAAGGGATATTTTGTGCTTCCAATGCTAATAGCAATTCCTTAAACAAACACAATGGCCTCTCAAGGGGATCCTTCACCGTCAACATAGCATATTGGAGTTGTTATGATATTTTGAGAACTATGTGTAAATATTAAGGCCTACACCAAGGTAGAGTGATGAAACATTAACCCTAGTCCTAAAATATAGCCTTTGAAACTCAAGGGCCATGAATAAACCATTAACCTACCACACATGGCCTCTATGTAGGATATTTGGCCTCAAAGTTGTAAAATGGCACCATTAGAAGCTTTTTAGCACCAAGGATGGGTCATGGGACTGTATACATGGATAAGAGAGGAACCTAATCCTTAGTATCTAAAACAATATTTTAGGTAGCCTACTTCAAGAACAACACCTTGACCATTGCAATCGATCTCCTGAGAGTATCGGTTTCCTCCAAGTTGGGATATGGGTAGGTAGGGACAATAACATCACGTTGAAACATCACACATGATCTCCTGAGGGTATCCTTGGAAACCAAGTGGAGATATGGGCACCATTAGGATTTTTTGAGCACTAGGTTTAGGTGTTGAGGTATTAACCATGGTTGGTTTAGGAAGCTCATGCATTGGGATATATAGGAAAATTTTAGGCCTAAAGGTATTACAATGATGTCTCCAACCACCAAAGCTAACCTATTGAGGGTATATTTTCCCTTATAGTCAGAATATGGGCATTGTTAAGAAGTTTTGGAGCATTAGGTATGGGTATTGAGGCCCTAAACATGGTTAAGGAATGAAAATTTGTCCTTAGGACCTAAAGGAGGCCTTTAGGTATCTATAGCCAAGAATTTCATGTTGAACAACTACAATAGACCATTCCACGACATATTTGGCCTCTGAGTGGGGTTTTTGTAGCACAAAGAATTTTAAGACTAATTATAGGTGTCAACATGCATGACTTTGCAAGGGTATCCAATAATATTTGTATCTAGGTCTTGGGGCCTTGAGGCCTTGGACATGGTCAGTGGAAGAGACCTGAACCTTGGGCTCTAAAGAAATATTTTATCCATCCAAGGCTAAGATGGTTTCCTTCACCAACCACACATGACCTCTTGAGGGTGTCATTGGTATATGATTAAGGATGTCGATTCAATTAGGTGGGTTTAAAAAATATATATGTCTTTATGCCTTGGGAATGCCATTTTAACGGAAAGAACATGCATTTATCCCTAAATAAACCATTGAGGCATCCCAAACCATAAACAATGCCTTAAATCAACATCCATTACTTTGCAAGGGTATCCATGGCACTATGTATCCAAGTCTTGGAGACTTGAGGGATTAGACATGGTAATGATATTGTCTTATTGTTTGAAATTATTGTGTTTTTATATTCCAACTATCAATGAAAGTGGTCATCCAACCCTCTCTCTATAAATATAGAAACATAATCATTTAAGACCTTTCCAAAAGAGACATGTCTTCTATCTTTATTAAATTCATGTGATCAACAAGTCTCCAAGCTAGTCTTAACCATTAGGTGGTGTTAAGTAGTATGTACATGTCTTAAGCCCTTGGGATTTATGTTCCATGGGAGAAGACCATGTTTTTGGCCCTAAATAAATCGTTGAGGCATCTAGAGCCATGAACACTACGTAAAGAACCATTGATTACTTCAAAGGGGTATCTATGGTACTATGTATCTAGGTATTTTTGCCTTGGGGCCTTAAACCTGGTTAGTGGAGGAGACCTCAATCTCAAGCTCTAAATGATTCTTCTATCCGTATAAGGCTAAGAAGATGGCCTCCACTAAAAACACATGGCCTCTTGAGGGTATCATTGGCATATGATTGATTATGTCATTGCCATTAGGTGGCTTTGAGTAGTATCTACATGTCTTAGGGCCTTGAGAATGATGTTTTAGGGAAAACAACCATGCCTTTGGCCCTAAATAAACGATTGGGGGATATAGAGTGATGAACAATCTTGATATCATCATGCATGACCTTGCATGGATATCCATGCCACTATGTATCTATGTCTTGGGGTGTTGGGGCCTTAGACATGGTTAAGGGAGGAGACTTCAACTTCTAGCCCTAGAGGAATATTATAACCATCTGAGGCTAAGAAGATTTCCTCAACAAACCACACATGGCCTCTTGAGGGTATCATTGTCATATTATTGAGGATATTAACTCCATTATGTGGTTTTTAGAAATATGTAGGTGTCTTAGGACCTCAGGAATGATGCTCTAGATATGAAGACCATGCCTTTGGCCCTAAATAAATCATTGAGGAATCTAGAGCCATGAATAATGTCTCAAAGAACCATGCATGACTTTGCAAGGGTATCCATTGAGCTTTGTATCTAGGTCTTGGGGCCTTGAGGTCTTGGACATGGTCAATGGAAGAAACTTGAACCTTGGTCCTTAAAGAAATATTTTATCCATCCAAGGCTAAGAAGGTGTCTATACCAACCAAACAAGGCCTCCTAATGGTATCATTTCCCTATGATTAAGGATGGCAATTTCAATAGGTGGGTTTGAAAAATATGTATGTGTCTCAATGCCTTGGGAATGACATTATAGGGGAAATACCATGTCTTTGGCACTAACGAAACCATTGAGGCATCCAAAACCATGAACAATTCCTTAAAGCACCATGCGTGACTTTGCAAGGGTATCCATGGCACTGTGTATCCAAGTCTTGGGGACTTGGGGGATTAGATATGGCCATGGGAGGCATGAATCTCAAGCTCTAGAGGACCATGCCTTTAAACTTAAAGAAACCATTTAGGAATACAAATCCATTAATAATGTAAGAAAGCACCACACATGGCTTCCGAGTGTATCCATGGCACTATTCATCCAAGTCATTGGTACTTGTAGCATTGGACATTGTTAAGGGAGGAGAACTAAACCTCGGTCCCTAAAGGAATATTCTATCCATCCAAGGATAAGAAAAATACCTCAACCAACCACACATAGCCTCCTGAAGGTAGCATTGGCTTATGATTGAGGATCTTGGTACAATTAGATGATTTTGAGTAATATCTACATGTGTCAATGCCTTGGGAATGATATTCTAGGGAAGAAGACTATATGTTTGGCCCTAAATTAATTCTCAGGGAATTTAGAGCCATGAACAATGTGTCCAGGAATCATTCATAACTTCGTAGGGGTATCCATGGCACCATGTATCTAGGTTCTTTTCCTTGGGGCCTTAGAAATGATCAACAGAGGACACTTGATCCTCAATCCCTAAAGGAATTTTATAGCCATCTAAAGCTGAGGTGGTCTCCACAAACCACACATGGTCACTTGAGTATATTATCAGACTATGATTTAGGATGTTAGTGACAATAAGTTGTTTTGAGTAGTATGTAGGTGTCTTAGGGCCTTAGGAATGATGTTCCAGGGAAGAATAACCTGCCTTTTTCGCTAAAGAAATTGTTGAGGAATTCAAAGCCATGATCATTGCCTCAAAGCACTATGGATGAATTTGGATTGGTATCTATACTGCTATGTATTTGGATGTTGTGGCCTTGGGACCTTGGACATGGTTAGTGGAGGAGACCTAAACCTTAGGCTCTAAAGGAATCTTCTAGGATTCTATAACTAAATAGGTTTCCTCCACTAACCACACACGACCTATTGAGGGTATCACTAGCCTATGATTCATGATGTTGGTGCCATTAGGTGGTTTGAGAATTATGAAGGTGTCTTAGAGCCTTTAGAATGGAAGTTTAGAGATGAAAACCATAACTTTAGTTCTAAAGAAACCACTGAGACATCTAGATCCATGCACAATGCCTCAAATGACTATGCATGACTTTGCATGTGTACCCGTGGTGTTATGTATCTAGGCCTTGTGGTCTTAGGGCCCTGGACACAATAATGGAGGACACCTGCAACTCAAGCCTTAAATGAATCTTTTAACCATATAGGGCTAAGAAGGTTTCATCCACCAACAACAGGTAGCATCCTAAGGATATCATTAGCCTTTGGTTGAAGATGCTTGTGCCATTAGGTGATTTTGAGAAATATGTACGTGTCCTCGCGCACTGGGAATGGATTTCTAGGGAAGAAGACCATTCCTTTAGCCCTAAAGAAACCATTGTTGCGTCAAGGGATATTCATGCCATTAAGGGATTTTAAACACTAATAATGGGACTGAAGGACCATGACATGTGTAAGAAATCAAAGCCTCATTCCTTGAAGGAAATTTCTATTCATCTACATCCAAGAACAATAACTTTAAATACCACACATGACCTCTTGATGGATTCATTTGCATTTGAGTGGTGATATGGATTCTATTAGCACTTTTTGAGCTATAGGTATTGATCACAAGTACCTTGACATGGTTGGGGTAGGAAACTTGGGCCTTAATCCATAAAGGATGATTCTAGGCATCAAATCCAAAGAATGGCACTTCAAACTAGCACACATGGCCTCTGTGTGGCTACATGTAAGGCATTAGGTGGTTTTTAATAATACGTATAACTATGGGGACTTTAGAGATAATTAAGGGATGAATCTCATGGATAATACCATTAAGAAGTTTTTTAGGCATATAATTCCTAAATGATGCATTGAAGCACCACACTTACCTCCAACAAAATCCTTTCCCTCCAAGTGGGTATGCTAGTTATAGAAATTTTGCATCATTAGGTATGGATCTTGGTGCCTTGACATGTTCACGGATGGAAACCAAATTCTTAACCTTTGTCAGAGAATTTGCCAATTCTCTCCTCGCTAAAAGTTATGAAACTATATTAAAAGCCACCCACTCACTCCTAACTAAATTTATAAAATATTTTACACTTTAACTTAATTAGATTGAGTATAACATCTATATTCAAAATTATATTAAATGAATCATTCAAAATTATATTAAATAAATTATAATATTTACAAGTAACTTTCAACCGATCTTATAAAAAAAGATATTTCTTCAAAATGAATTTTAACGAGAACTTTTATTTAGTATTGTTTACCCCTAAAGTGCAATTGATAATCACCAACCACAAACATTAAATTCCATCAAATAAATTAATCATATTAAAAAACAAACTATAAAATACACGTCGCATATAAAAAATAGTTTTTAAGACATAAATAAACTTTTTATTTATCTAACCTTTACATAAAATTAAGGTAAACATTGACCTCACACACATGTTTTCATATGCTAAATCAACCAACGATATGTTAAATAAACCGGATGTTGGAGGCGTGGAGAGTTGAACTTGAAAATTACAATATGTTTGCAATATCATTGCATTTGGTGGATATTTCTCTACTTTGCAGCTTCCCGCCCTTTTGGTGATTTGATATTTTATTTTTATTCAACAATTTTTCCTTCCCTCCATAACTTTCCCACAAAAATCGTGAGCCCAAGCTTTCCCTCTATTCCTCGGGTTTCTAATCCTTCACTCCTTCGGCTCCCAAGATCCATTTTCCTTGCTACCCACAAACTAATTTGATTTTTCTGCAAGCAATCACTTAGCCATGTCTTGACCGTCTGTAGACTTTGCAAAAACCGCCATTCTAGAGGATCCCAACAAAGTCGAGAGTTCGGCTGCTGCTCAAGGCGAAAAAGAACACAAATCTGCTCTCCTTATTGAAAATAATTCCATTAATGCTATGGAACCTGAAACCCTCGACTACCTAGAAGCTGGAACCGAGGCCAATGAAGTTAATGTAGCCAAAGACGATGGTGACATAGCTACCCAAGCTTACCTAGTTCAGGGTTTGCTCATGAATGGTATTGCTGTTGGTAATGGGAAAGCTATGGCTATTGAGAAAGAGTCCTTGCTCTCGCGTAAAACCTTGGAGGATGCGGATACTCTGTTTCAAAAGGGCTGCCATGCATTGAAAGTTGATGAACTTGTCGATGCCGTTGATTTTCTGAGCTCGTGCACTGGAAATCAGGTTTGTGAAAGCAAACATTTTCATTTTTATTTTCAAAAAAGATCTTTTTACAGTTTTCTATCTATGAATTTGAATTCTGGTGCTTTTCCTAGCATTTCGGGTTTACTGTTTGTGTTGATTTAATTTTCGAAGCTCCTGGGTCCTTTGAAATAAAAAATATATAGAGTCATAATCTGAATGAAACTAACAAAGAAAGACCCCTAAAAAGATCTAACCAATCTTTTAAAATATGGATAAGATCGTCAATCCCTAGCCAGGATTTTGGAGGAGCTATATGAATGAACCTCACTTTTTGGACAATTCGCATGGACTGGAAATAAATTGTCACCCAAGGAGATTCGGAAGAACCAACCTCGGTATGCTCTTTAGCTTCATGCATCTATATGCATTAAAATCCTCCAAAGATACCAATGTATCCATACTTGGCAGCAATTTTAATTGAGATCAACCCTAAACATTTAGGGTTAGAAGTTTTTCCCATTGAACCAATTCTTGTATACATTTTTCAACTTCACACAACCAGATGCGTAAAAATTCTCCAAAATACCAATGTTTCCATGAGCAATTTATAAGTATCATAAGCATATTCATAATATATAATCTTTTTGTGCAACAGTAATAACCAAGACCTTCACTGACTTGCGCGCCCAGATGAAGCAAGAGCTTCCTGAAAGGCCCATACCCACCTAGAAAACAGTAACCCACCTACCTACAATATCTCCTCAATTCGCAACAGGCCCAGCACCTCCAAAACTGCAGTCACCTTACAATATGCCTAACCCTACTCTTTACTCACTTTAGCATAATAATTTAGTTTAAATGACTATTACACTTCACAATAATAAACAATCATTTTTATCTCTATCACACACGGTGCTCAACACTTGTTGAATGCACTTCAATAGCTCCTCCCAGGTTCTACTAAAGATGAGGATATCGGAATCACTTCTAACGTAGAGCACCCAGAAACAATACCCCCACTTGCTTATGTACAATACCCCCACTTCATTATGCTCTTCAACTTCACAACGTTCTCTGCCATCCAAACTCTAATCATCTCTTGAGAGTGTTCACTACTCTTCTACTCAACAAGAATACATCGGTATTCAATCAACAAGAGCATTATCCAATTCAAATCTGATGTTGACCTTCTGATTTTGAGCTCTCCAAATCTGATTATCCAATTCAACTTCCGTGTTGCTTTCAACTAAACTTCTGACAGCTACAGCTACAGTGTAGTCCACTTCAACACAGTTTGGATTTTCAAGCCATTCTTCAATGAGCTTCAATTCAGCGTCAAAATCAGTAATGGATCTGTTCGAATAATTGTCCATACTCTTCTCTGCCTCCTTGAATTCTAATATCTTTCATTTGGTTGAACCACCAAAATTTGCAGGCACCCTTCCAGCTGACAGTATTTTTGGAGTAGTTGAGAATAACCAGTTCTGTGAAACTGAAGAGCATACCCGGGTTGGGGCATTGCAAAAAGATTCTGTGGCTAAATGTTGCTAGTTGCTCTGAGTTAGAAGAGCTTCCATGTATGGAAAAATTGGTATCTTCGGAGGAGTTTTATGCAGATGACGTGGGATATGGAGCTACTCAAGATATTGGACCTTTCCTTGTAAATGGAAACAGGGCAGATCTATTTTTTAATTAATACTCGTGGACCTTTCTTAAATATTGTGTATGCCTATGAACACTTAAGTTAAAAAGGATTGGATATATGTTGCTAGATTAGAACGTAGAGAAATATGACAATACTAATCTTTTGGTTCGATCATCAGAACCCAACCTAATTCGTTGATTCCCCTGTGGAGTGGGGTTTTCATAATCCAATACTCCGTCTGATTACAATACACTGGGCGACAACATATCTGGTGAGCTTTTTAAAATATTTTTTCAACCCATTTCTGACATAGAATACTAGAAACAACTCGGAAATGTATCACATTAATAATCTCAGAGTGGTCTAACATGTTTCCTCAACTGTGGATACTAACGGGTTCCTTCAGAACTGGTTCAAGATATAGAAGACATGTTTACATTAATGGAGAATTCGATCATATTTTAAAGATTACAATATTTTATTTCTTTATATTTTAATTATGTCCATATCAATTGGTCAAGATTGGTATTCATAATTTTCTATTTTGTTACCAGGGAAATTTCCCTCCCCGAGCTAGCAGAGCTAATATAGGATCTCAACAACGCCTCCTATAATAGTGATACTTATCTCAACCTCAAAGGTTTCATGGTATAAACTATTAGCATTCTCCATCTTAATGCTTAGGATTTATTAAGATTATGCACAATTTTCGTAATATAATTCATAGCGTTTTGGTGTAGGTGGGAAACCCATAGAGGCACGATGGTTATGATTGTGAAGGTTTAGGCGATTATGCATAGAGTCATGCAATAGTGTCCTATGAAACTCATAGGATAATGAAAGACAACTGTAATTTTGATAGTAATGATACTTGGAGCAACCAAAACTGTACAAAAAAGGTTAAGGAATTTCTTAAGCAATATAAGCAGAGAGACATGTACAGCCTGTACAGGCTTACATGCATTGACAAAAAAAGCACTCCTACAAATAGCTCTGAGGCTAAAAACTTCAAATATTCTACTATATTGGTACATTCCTATCTCTCGATCTTTTTTCCACTACTTCATTTGATCTTTAGATTGCCATTTTCAGCTGTAGATCTTTATTGTTTTTCGATGTATTAGCAGAAGCCAATGAAGATGTTAGTTGGATATGATCGTTGTCTTAATAATATTTTTTTTTGGTTATTTACTGAAATGCAGTGCTGATATCTTTCAAAACTGGAAAGACTCCTGATTTTGTGTACTACCTATCTACAAAAAACGGATAGCAGCAGGGTTTCACATATGGGTATACATGCATTTCCATTCTTCTGTGATTATTTTCTTCTTGCACAATACGCTTGTCAACCTTGTACATTTAATTAATAGTGTTTGGTGTACCAGCTTAAATTGTTTTCAATATATTGAACAGTGGAGATACAGACTGTCATGTTCCAATCTTATCAACAAGATACAGTCTAAATTCCCTCGGACTTTCGACAAGAGGCTCCTAGAGACCTTGGTATCCGGATGTGTGAAGCTGAAGAGAATATGGGGTTGGTGCAGTGGGAAAAACTTCAGGTGGTACATGTTGATGGGTGCTGTGAGTTGGAAGAGCGATTCCAAGTATGGAAACATTGGTATCTTTGGAGGAGTTTCACGCATTTGGATGTGAGAAGGTGAAGAGCATACAGGGTTGGTGCGGTGGGAAAAGCTTGGGGTGCTAGATGTTGGTGTCTGCTCTAACTTAGAAGAACTTATAAGATTTGACAAGTATGGAAACATCAATATCATTGGAGTAGTTTCACGCATCTGGTTGTGCCAAGCTGTGAAAAGGATACGGGGGTTGGTGCAGTGGGCAGAGCTTCGGTTGCTATATGTTGTCGAGTGCCCTAAGTTAGAAGAGCTTCCATGTATGTAAACATAGGTATATTTGGAGGAGTTTCGCTCAATTGGATGTGTGAAGCTGAAGAGCATAGGGGGCTTGGTGTGGTGGGAAAAGCTTCGGCAGCTGTATGTTGAAGGGTGCTGAGTTAAAATTACTCTTTTTTTAAGCCCAATTAAATTAATTAGATTTTCTCCGAGGGTGGATGGCTCCTTAGAACCTTTTACTTTCAAGCAATTCAATAAATAAGCTTACTGCAGTTGGTGGAAACTGGGTGATGGTACAAGTATCGGGTGAAAAACGTATTGATTCGAGGCCGGAACCAGAAAGGCTATTTTGCTATCTTATAACAAACCAACTACCTGCTATAACGATGGATAATTCTGAAACCTGAAGATAAAACAACGGAAGAGCTTTTCACTCAATGCCATTAATTAGGCAAAGAAGGAACACAAGTGCCACAATTTTGATTTAATCGTGGAAGAAGTATGTAGGAGCAATCCAATCCGGTGCTGGTTGAGGTTCAATTGCCTCTATGATAGCTCTGAAAAATAAAGTTACTTGGTCCTAACGCTTTAAGAGGAGGGCGGGTCAAGGCAGGTCTACTGAGCGAGATTCTATGCCCAGGATATCAATGTATATATATGAAGGGATAAGTGAATGATTCCCTATCTGTTGGGAAAAGTATGGCATCCTTTTTAAAGCACGATAATTCTGTTGGCATCCTTTTTAAAGCACGATAATTATGTTTTTAAGCTAGGTGTTTTAAATGATTGAAGCTGTTATAGCTCACCGGAGTCCAACCACCTCACCAGCTTCCCGAGAGTCTAATCCGCTTTAGGGAAGACAAAGAGAAGAGACAAGTAAACAATCGCAATCAAGATTTGTAAAGCAAGGGTCTTCATTGCTTCTTTACTTCATATACTTCTATGATGGACTATCATATAGCTCAAGTTTGGCAGTGGAGACTCAATATTTCCAACTTTGTACTCAAAATTCTGGCTATTTCAAGTTATTTAATAATTGTTATTTTTTTTATCAATGTGCTTTGCATATGATAGCATGGCTCAATGTATTCTGGTGGTCACGTGGGAACCATAATCAGTCTTCTCATTCGGTGAATCGATCAGGTCTACAGATCAGCAATTGTCTCAGCTGGAGTTTCCATAATGCAGGCTTCCCGAGACAACATTGTGCGAGTGATGAAGACCTTGGAGATAATGATAAAAAATTATAGAGCTGGAGAAATCCAACGAGGTGTTTAGAATCCAGTGTGATGTTGCTCCCTCTTCGTCTCAATATTTGCTCGCTTTAAAGAGCTGCGCACTGAAGACAATTGATGAGTTACACACAGTTCACAGATTTTTCCAGAAGGCGTAATGGTGTCTCAATATTTGCTCGCTTTAAAGAGCTGCGCACTGAAGACAATTGATGAATTACACATAGTTCACAGAGTTTTCCAGAAGGCGTAATGGTGTCTCAATATTTGCTCGCTTTAAAGAGCTGCGCACTGAAGACAATTGATGAATTACACACAGTTCACAGATTTTCCAGAAGCCCTAATGGTGGATAGATAAAAGAAAGTGTGGGGGAAGAAACGAAGGCATAATGTTATGAGCTTCTTTAGTTTCTATAAAGGAGATAGATAGGAACTTGATTCTATTTATAGTAGTGAGTCTAGGCTCCCGGGATTTTATAAACCCCCATGCAACATATATGAAGTGAGGGCGGTGGGTCAATGTACAGGTGGGTAACTGTGAGGCCCCTACTCCAGATTGATATTGAGATACAACATCGTCATAGGTTTAAGTGAAAGCAAAGCTAGGAGCAGATCAATAAGTCTAAATGCCCCTAGGGTGCCTTTTGTAAACGGGTAATTACATGAAGCCTGAAGAAAAAAAAAATGAAAGAGATTTTCACTCAATGCCATTAATTAGGCAAGGAAGAAACACAAGTGATACAATTTTGATTTAATCTTGGAAGAAGTATGTAGGATATGTACCCTTTTTAATAATATCTCTCTCAATCACATATTTAGAGAAAGGAACCGGACCGCACATGGTCCCTCGAAAGGATTATAGTTAGCCAAAGGGAAGTGGACATCATGGTTGAAATGAGTGGTGTCTCTTTGGACTATTTGCACCATCCTTGTATTATGATTACGGGAAATTAATAGGTTTTTTATTCGACACTTGTTTTTTTAGAAGGCTTATTGAACATCTCTCTGTAACAGTTTGCACCATCCTTGTATTATGATTACGGGAAATTAATAGGTTTTTTATTCGACACTTGTTTTTTTAGAAGGCTTATTGAACATCTCTCTGTAACAGTTTGCACCATCCTTGTATTATGATTACGGGAAATTAATAGGTTTTTTATTCGACACTTGTTTTTTTAGAAGGCTTATTGAACATCTCTCTGTAACAGTTTTGCGCAAGGCCTATTGAATATCTGTCTATAACAGTTTTGGAGTGCGATATATAGGTGATAGATTTTGGCTTCATTTCAGATAGGAGAGATAGATGAAGTTTCAACACAGTAATATGAAGAAGAATCTGGCATAAGCAGCCCCAGTTGATACTATCCCTCCTCTGTTTTTTTGCAATTTACAATCTACATAGGTTTGCATCTCAAACTTATAAGTGATAGTTTCCAGTTATGGGTGAGAGGAAGTTGATCAATTCAGAGTCCCAGTGGATACTACAAATTTTGTGTACAGCTATATATTTGTGACATTTACGAGAACTACGCTCATCCTTCTTATTGGAATTTTCCTATTGGGATTTTTTTTACAAAGATATATATTTGATATTTTTCAAATTTATAAAGGTTCGGATATTTTGATCACTTATGGTTTGTAAAGATTTATTTTTTGATCAATTAATTTTTTTTAGATATATTAACAATAGTCTAGATAAGACAAGTATGTTTTTAGAATCATATTTAATTTTTTATGATTTTTGGAATATAAATACTCAGTTGTCTTTTTAAATGAAGAAGAGGATACAATTCATTCTCGAAACAAAATTATTGCTCTATAATAAACAAAGGTCCTTTTTCTAGTATTTGAATTTTTTTTACCTAATTTGTCACAATGCTTTTTTGCTAGTTTAAATGTGACTCTTATTTTAATGTCGGATTAAAACTAAATAAACTATAAAAAATGTTTTAATACGCATATTTTAGCCTTGTTAATAAATGAACATATATATGATTTATATTTTTAAATTATATATATAATGAATGTGATTCATATTTTTTTTGCACCATTTATTGTTTTATGGTGCTTTGCACCACTTGTTATTTTATGGTGCTTTGCACCATATACAAGTTTGTTAAAAATATAATAATAATAACAATAACAATAATAATAATAATTTTGTTGTTTTACACCATAAAATATTAATCCACCTAGGATTGGTTTTGGTGGTTTGCACCATAAAATAACAATCCATCTAGGATTGGTTTTGGTGGTTTGCACCATACACCATGAAATGCCAATATTCATTTAACACCAAAATCAACTTTTTTACAAACACCACTTTTGCACCATAAATATAAACCGTTCCATGTGAAATGTGTTAGAAATTTTAGGTCTAAAATATGACTTTGAAAATTTTCCGGTATCATAGGCATATTTTGAGATATCCCAACTCTCTTCTAGAAGATTTAAATTACCCCCTATGGAATTTTACAGTTTTCTTTGCCCTTATTATCGGAAGTTTCACCTTCTCCAAGACTCTTATCTTGAAAAACCAAAATAGCTTCCCTTTCCAAAAGAGTTCCTTCACCATGTGTTTGAGGTGTAACATTCACTGGAGAACTCAAGGTTGTCATTGTATCAAAGTCATTGTGATCTTTTCCCTGAGATAGCATTTCTCTGTCTCCCATGATATTTTGTTTTGGGTTCAAGTTCATATCCAAAGAAGTTTTGTGGGAAGGCAGGGGAGGTGTTGCAGCTGCTCGAGCAACACTCACAGATATTCAAAATTCAGAAAACTCGCCTACAGTACAGTCGCAGCTGACTGTTACAGCCAACTGTGATATTCAGCACAGTCACAGCTCACTGTCACAGTTGACTGTAATCTTCAGCACAGTCACAGCTGACTATTTTACTCAACAATAACCAACAGGACAGTCACAGCTAACAGTCACCCACAGGACTGTTGCAGCACTGTTACAGCTGTCTGATATAGCTACGTTATGATGACCCCTGCGTTCACAAACTTATATAATAACAACTAATTATAATTAACTCTCAAATATCATCAATCACTTAAGCTGCTACAACAAACTAATCAACACAAATATTTCTGAGTTTACAAACTCATAAAGAGAGCATAACTGAAACACACGGAAAAAATTACTGAGTTTAACATAAACTTCATTCGCTCTGTATTATCCATATCGAATCACAATTACAATGGGAGTATTTATAGTGTTTCAGCCTAATGGATCATTAAATGTTAATTGGCCTTTCATAACAAAATCTGATCTGCAAAACTAAACGCTCTGTTACAGGCTGTTACAGATTGACAGAATAGAAAACTGTGTTGGCCCTTTTGAACTTGATATGCTGCAACATATGTCTCTTCATCCTTAATGTTTAAGTCAGTTAAGCGGTGGATGCCACTTCAAGAAATTTGAACAGTCCAAATAAATCTGATTTGGTTTGTCTTTAGTAAATATGGGCGGTGCTGCCTCTTCAGAATATCGGCGGACATCTAATCTTAGCGGTGGAGTGATTAATTCTTGACAAGTTTTACAGTTTGCTCTCCCCCAGTTCCTAGAAATTTCACCTTCTCCAAGATTCTTATCCCGTGAAAACAAAATAGCTTCTTGTTCCAAAAAGGTTTCTCTAGTATGTGCCTGAGGTGTAACATTCATTGGAAAATTCAAGTTTGCCTTTATATAAAGGTCCTTTTGATCTTTTCCCTGAGATAGTAACCTTGCACCCTCATCTGTCATAATTTCTTTTGGATTCAAATTAGCCTCCTAAGAATTTATACAGTTTGCATCGCCTTTATTCTCAGAAGTTTCACCTTCTCCATGACTTCTATCCCGAGAAAACAAAATAGTATGTGCTTGAGGTGTGACATTTCATGGAGAAATCAAGTTTGCATTTGCATTGAGGTCCATGTGATTGTTTCCCTAAGATGATAGCATTGATCCCTCACACGTGCGGTTGATGCAAGCGAGATTCCAATCAGAACCCATTTGATGAGGTGTACTATTCGAGCCCCAGAATCTAAGAAAATGACCACACTACTAGATTTGAAGGGTTGCAGTCATGTTGGAGATCATGGGTTGAAGGTCGTATCAATCGTTTGGAAAATTAAAAACATTGCACTTGAATAGTGGCAAACTCTAAGGTTCAGCCAGGAAAACCAGTTAGTTGTTCCACTCCCTGTCCTCATTTAATTTCTTCTGTTAACGGGAGATAGAAAGATGTTGCCCCGAGCAAAATCTAGCATTCATTGTTTAATGAATGTGATAGGTAATAGTAATCACAGGTAGCACTGTTAGGTGGTAATTTTAGAAATTTTAGTTTTAGATTTTTTTTTTCATTTTTTATAATTAAAAACACTCCTTCATGGATCTATGGATTGATTGAATAGCTACAGTCTTATATTTTCTACACATCACATTAAAATCAAATCCGTTGTTGGATTGTGAATTCAATGGCCTTGTCGAGAATTTGATCGATTCATTGGTTTTTCAACATCCTCTTGTTTGTAATACGACTGTTTGTTTGAATAATATTTGAGAGCACTGCAAGAACAAGTGTGTTTGATTTCCCAAATTCATTTATGTTGGTGGAATCACAGCGATTGAAAATTAAATGCACATGCAACATTGTAACTAATTGAGTTGGCACTGTTATTGATGGCTCTGTAGACTGGTGCAACCCACATTCTACCACAATTTATGGCTTAGTAGCTCCACCATTCTCAACTTGAACAAATGACTGACTTCAACTATTTCTATGTTTGTTTACTGTCCTAAGAAATGTAGTTCAAATGCTATGAAAATTACATGCTACAACACTCTTGCTAGTTCCCAAAGTGCTAAGGTCTTATTAAGTAACCTAGAACCATCAACGATGGCAAAGTTTTGCCAAGTTTTGGTTGAGAGAGAGAGAGAGAGCCATCATTATTCAATTTGTTGTGCGAGGAAGAGAGCCATTGTCGTTATTCAATTGGTTGATGGTAGATAAAGCAGTTGCCAAGAAAGGATTAAGATGCGATTGTTATTCTCTTTTCTCTCTGCTTCTGCTTTTGCTGCGTGAGAGAGAGAGCCATTATTATTCTTTGTTTGTTGTGTGAGAGAGCTAATGTTGGGTTGGGATGATTGATTGATAGATTAAATATCATTTCAAAACATAAATTTGGTTTTCAAAATAGTGTTGTTTTAAGCTGTTCGTCGCGTTATAGTCAAGGTAATTATAACCAAGTGTGTATTTTGTTGGAGAAATGTAATTACAAGTTGAATGTGCATCTAGTTCGCGTAGATTTTGTCAGTCATCTGTGTTTAATGAAGTTCAATAGCTTCTAGGCGAAGTGATCCTAAGTTTATGTATAACTAGCAACAACCACATTTTTAAATGTGGTTGATATTCGCCTATCGATGTATGTCAACCATAACCACACATTTAAAAGTGGTTGATATTCGTCGATCCGCAAATAGCAACCACATTTAAAATTGTGGTTGTTGCTAGTGGACAACGGACCCAACGAATAAATAACTAAATTAATAAAAATGTTATTTGGAAATAAAAATGAAAATAAATACATGTATTAGGTTAAATTTTTTTTTTAAATATTAAAACATATTAAAAATTAAATTAAATTAAATAGAAATATTAAAACATATTAAAATTAAATTTAAATTAAATTAAATTAAGTTAAAATAAATTAATTAATTCAATTAAAATAAATTCAATTCAATTAATTAATTAAATTAAAAATATTAAAAAATAAATTAAATTAATTTAAATAAAATTAAAATATTAAAACATAATAAATTAAATTAACGCATATTAAAAATTAAATTAAATGAAAATATTAAAACATATTAAAAAATAAATTTAATTTAATTTAATTTAATTGAAGTAAATTAAGTTAAGTTAAATTAATTAATTAATTAATTAAATTAAATTAAATTAAAATAAATTAAATTAAAATAATTAATTAAATTAAATTAATTAATTTAATTTAAATTTAATTTAATTAATTTAAATTAAAATAATTAATTAATTAACTATTTAATTTAAATAATTTAGTTTGCTAACCATGGTTGTTGACTTCAATTTAAAGTTGATTTTGCACCATGGTTGAATTCATCTCGTTATTAATATTAACATTAATGACTTCAATCCATTGTTGACTTTAAACTATGGTTGACTTCAATCCATGGTTAACCATGATTATTCAGGGTTGAAAATGGTTTATTATGGCTGACCATTGTTGACTATGGTTATTTATGGTTGAATATGGTGAATTATGGATGACCATGCTTGACTATGACTCACCCTATGGTTGACTACGGTAGACCCTTTGGTTGAATATTGTTGACTATTATTAGCCAACTATGAATGACCTTAGTTGAATATGGTTGACTATAGTTAACCATGGTTATTCAGGGTTGAACATGGTTTATTATGGCTGACCATTGTTGACTATGGCTATTCATGGTTGAATATAGTGAATGATGGATGACCATGCTTGACTATGGTTGACCCTATGGTTGACAATGGTAGACCCTTTGGTTGAATATTGTTGACTATTATTAGCCAACTATGATTGACCTACGTTGAATATGGTTGACTATGGTTGACCATAGTTGGTTAACCATGGTTGTTAATGCCAAGCTATGGTTGTTCATGGTTCACCATGTTTTTTCATGGTTGACCACAGTTGACTATATAGTTGACCATGGTTATTCATGGTTGACAATAGTTGCTCATGGTTTAGTATAGTCAAGATTGGTTGACCATGGTTGACTATGGTTAACTGTGGTTGTTAATGGGTTACTATGGTTGATCATGCTTGCCAATGGTTGACTACGGATGAGTAACTTCAATCCACGGGTAACTTCAATACAAGGCTGACTTCAAGCTTGACTTCGATCGAAGTTTGTCTAAAGGTTCACTTCAATCCAATGTTGACTTCAATCCTAGAGTGGCTTCAAGCCAAGGTAGACTTTAATCCATTGTTCACTTAAATACAAGGTTGACTTCAATCCATTGTTGACTTCAATCCAAAGTTGATTTTGTACCATCGTTGAATTCATCCCGTTAATAATATTAACATTAATGACTTCAATCCATGGTTAGCTGTGGTTATTCAGGGTTGAACATGGTTTATTATGGCTGACCATTGTTGACTATGGTTATTCATGGTTGACTATGGTGAATGATGGATGACTATGCTTGACTATGGTTGATTCTATGGATGACTATGGTAGACCCTTTGGTTGAATATTGTTGACTATTATTAGCCAACTATGTTTGACCTTAGTTGAATAGGGTTGACTATGGTTAACCATGGTTATTCATGGTTGAACATGGTTTATTATGGCTAACCATTGTTGACTATGGTTATTCATGGTTGACTATGGTGAATGATGGATGACCATGCTTGACTATGGTTGACCCTATGGCTGACTATAGTAGACCCTTTGGTTGAATATTGTTGATTATTATTAGACAACTATGATTGACCTTAGTTGAATATGGTTGACTATGGTTGACCATAGTTGGTTAACCATGGTCGTTAATGCCAAGCTATGGTTGTTCATGGTTCACCATGGTTTTTCATGGTTGACTATAGTCGACTATGGTTATTCATGGTTGACCATGGTTGACAATAGTTTCTCATGGTCTGTTATAGTCAATAATGGTTGACCATGGTTGACTATGGTTAACCATGGTTGTTAATGGGTTACTTTGCCATGGTTTTCATGGGTGGTCATAGTTGTTCATGCTTCACCATGGTTTTTCATGGGTGACCATAGTTGACTATAGTTAACAATGGTTGCTCATGGTTGTCCATGGTTGCTCATGGTTGACTATAGTAAAAAATGGTTGACCATGGTTGACAATGGTTAACTATGATTATTCATAATTGACTTTAGTTGGCTATCATCAATGATGGTTTACTATAGTTATTAATGATTAATGATGGTTTATAGTGGTTATTCATGATGACCATGGTTGATTATGGTTGTTCATGGATGAACATGGCTGTTCATATTTGGTTAGCTAGCATTGGCTATCATCAATGATGGTTTACTATAGTTATTAATGGTTAACTATGGTTGACGGTGGTTGTTCATGACTGTCTATGATTGATTATGGTTGAGTAACCATAATCAATCATAGTGAATCATCAACAACCATGGTAACCATGGTTGTTGATGACTGACTATGATTGATTATGGTTATTCATGGACAAGCATGGATGTTCATTGTCGAATGTGGTCAACCATGGTTGACTATGGCTGACCCTACTTGGTTGACAATGGTTGATTATGGCTGACCATGGTTGATTATGGTTGAACTCGGTTGGATTGAATTCAATCTGTGGTTAACTTGATACAAGACCCCTGTTGATATAGGACCCCAGTTGAATTTGAACCAAGCTTGACTGCAATCGAAGGTTGACTTCAATACATGGTTGAATTCAATCCATGGTTGACTTAAATCCATGGTTGAGTATGGTTTATGATGTGTAATTTTTTTTTTTATGGTTGACCATGTGGTTATGTTTTAATATGGTTGACTGTGATTATGGTAATCCATGGATATGGCATGATGTTACATTCAAAAATAGTTAGGGACATTGTGATGTACATAAATTATTTTGTCACCTTTCAATGTTTATGAATGGTATGGTTATGATGCATTATGATTTTGATATTGTAATGTTTGTTGATTATGATTTTTTTTTATGTCTAATGTATTAAATTTCGTATAACTTTGAATTTAATGAAATAATTCATAAATTAGTAATGTTATTACAATAATAATAATAAAAAATAATAATAATTGATGAGTTTACTATTACTATTAAAATAATAAAAATAATAATGTTAATAATTTGTGAGATTTAATTGAATATTTTCATTTGGTACTATAGAACTATGATTGATCACTATGGAGAATAGTTGACTATTTTGACCATTTGTGACATCGATCCAAGGTTGACTTCGATCGAAGATTGACTCCAACCCGTGGTTGACTTCAATCTAGGGTTGACTTTAGTCCATGGTCGAAAAAAATCCAAGGTTGAATTCAATCCATCTTTGATGTCAATCCAAGGTCGACCTCAATCAAAGGTTGACTTAAATCCATAGATTCATTTAGAGAAAGGTTGGATTCAATCCACGGTTTACTTCAATCTAAGGGTGACTTCAATTCACGATTGACTGCAATCCATGGTTGAATTCAATCCATAGTTTACTACAATCCAAGTTACATTTCAATCCATGGTTGACTTCAGTCCATCGGTAACTTTAATACAAGGCTGACTTCAAGCTTGACTTTAATCCAAATTTGTCTAAAAGGTTCACTTCAATCCAAGGTTGACTTCAATCCTAAAGTGGCTTTGAGTGAAGGTAGTCTTTAATCCATGGTTGACTTAAATATAAGGTTGACTTCAATCCATTGTTGACTTCAATCCAAAGTTGACTTTATACCATGGTTAAATTCATCCCGTTAATAGTATTAGAATTAATGACTTCAATCCATTGTTGACTTTAAACTGTGGTTGACTTCAAGCAAAGGTTGACTTCAATCCATAGTTTCCTTTTAAGCAAGGCTGAATTCAATCCATGGTTGACTTCAATCAGAGTGTGACTTCAATCCAAGGTTCACATCAATCTCTGGTTGACTTCAATTCATAGTTTACTTCAGTCCAAGGTTTAGTTCATTCCAAGTGTGGCTTCAATCCATCTATAACTTCAATCCAAACCTGATATCAATATTGATTTCGGTCAAAGGTTGTAAAAAAGGTTGACTTGAATCCAAGGTTGACTTCAATCATAGATTGATTTGAATCTAAGGTTGACTTCAAACTATGGTTGAATTTAATCAAAGGTTGACTTCAATCCAATAGTTGACCTCAATCCATTAATCATGTTAACATTAATGACTTCAATACATGGTTGAATTCAATCTACTGTTAACTTTTAATAAAGTTAACTTCAATCCATAGTTGACTTTTAATCAAGATTGACTTCAATCTATAGTTGACTTTTAAGCATGGTTGACTTCAATCCATGGTTGAATTTTAGGGCAAGGTTCATTTCAATCCAAGGTTAAATTCATTACGTGGTTGACTTCAATCCACAGTTGACTTTAATCGATTGTTAAGTGTTAAGCAAGGTTGACTTTGAACCACACTTGACTTCAATTCATCGGTGACTTCAAACAACAGTTGAATTTTATGCAAAGTACGGTTCAATTAGAGGTTAACTTCAATCAAAGGTTGACATCAATCCATGATTGACTTTAGTCCATGGTTGAATGTAATCCATGGCTGACTTTAACCACATTTAAAAATGTGGTTGTTGACTATGGTAATAGTAATAGTTGTTCATACTTCACCATCGTTTTTCATGGGTGACCATAGTTATTCATGGTTGCCTATAGTAAAAAATGGTTGAATTCAATCTACTGTTGACTTTTAAGAAATGTTGACTTCAATCCATAGTTGACTTTTAATCAATATTGACTTCAATCGATAGTTGACTTTTAAGCAAGGTTGAATTCAATCCATGGTTGAACTTTATGGCAAGGTTCATTTCAATCCAAGGTTAAATTCATTACATGGTTGATTTTAATCGATTGTTAAGTCTTAAGCAAGGTTGACTTTGAACCACACCTCACTTCAATTCGTAGGTGACTTCAAACAATAGTTGAATTTTATGCAAGGTACGGTTCAATTAGAGGTTAAATTCAATCAAAGGTTGAGATCAATCCATGGTTGACTTCCATCCAAGGTTGACTCCAATCCGTGGTTGAATTCAATCCGCGGTTAACTTCAATCCAACATTGAATTCAATCGTTGGGTTACTTCATTGAATAATTTAATTATATCCATAGTTGACTTCAATCCAGGGTTGATGACGAAAGGCACCTTATACACTAAGGTTCTTGCTTAACAATTACACACAACACATGCGTTGACATAGACAAGATGTAAACAGGATGCCAAAAGATGGTTTATATTACTTCACCGAAACAGTTACAATGCAAACTGCAAGAAAATGAAATAACTAACTATTGTCTAGCTGGATACAATACAGAAGTAATTGTGTGCTATCTCAGTGTGTCGACCGTCACCCTCTCTTGGTTCACTGTGGAACTTTGAGCTATGGCTCTGTTATCCCTAAAGTTGAACCTGACGGCTAGGGTCAAGCTTAAGGAAATCTTAGCTAGTAGATATCAAACATCTACTTAGTAATTTTTATGATGTTGTGGTGGTAGATGAAGATATGAGTTAAGTTGGATATTTAAAAACCAGAAGACAGGGATGATTCCAATATATAAATAAAAATAGAAAGATGACTGTGATCATAAACCTATGAATATAAGAGCTCAGATGTCATTTCACAATTGGGGCATAGTTGTATACTATTCAGAAGAATCACAACATGAAATTTAGACCATGTATAGACAGAATACTGATGGCATATACTTCATAGATTAAAACGAGATAGGCTCAAAGATCATATTTTAATTCATAAACAGTCACTTCATAAGAAACTTCATACATGCTTGAAAACTGGTTCAAAGTCTGATTTTTATATAACCCTCTCAGCCTCGGCTGGAACTCCACCTCTTAGTTTCTAATCTGCCTATTTATAATATTACATTACAAAATTCAAGGATCGATGATCCGCTCTAAAAGATGATCTGTTGCAAACTAAAGATCATCATCTCGAACTTTCAAATGTTTGACTGTCACATGATGTACTAATTTTGAAATAAACCTCCACTGCTTTAACAAGAACCCCGATACATCTGAAGTTGTTAGTTTGATCCCTTTGACTGGCATCTCATCATCAATCACTTTCAAAACTTGTAAATGCTAAATAATGTCTCCTCGAATGCAAAACTCATCCTTCAAATCTGGAAATTCGATTCATGTTCACTCTCTTCTTTTTGCCATTTGGAGATGATTGTTGATTCCGTGCGTGATTTATGGCCTCAAACTGCTGAAATACTCCTTCAATCATGAAATTGCTTCTATATTTATGCTTAACTATCTTCCAGATGCCCTGTTTCCCTGTTGATCCGATGGCGTGATTGAAATGTAAACTTGGGCAATTAACACAACCTCTTGCATTTGAAGTATCACGAGTGCTTTATTGGCATCATTCGATAAGGTTCTTTTGGTAAACTTCTTCTCCTTTCCAAAAGTCGGGTTTGTAATTTTGTCTCAGAACCAATCTTTGATGTTGATTGAATTTGAGAAGCCCCAAGTGTCCGACCTCTCCTTGGAAAATGAGGATTTTGCAAAGACTGAAAATAAAACCACATCAAAGCTTATATGACATTGGGAATTTTGTCAATCTGGTGAGTCATATATACCCTCTAGCAAATGGCGAAATCTCTCAAATTCTTTGCGATTTGGTAACAGTAGTGAGCCCTGTGCTAATCTCTGCCTCTAAGCAAATCTAGTGTTCTTTGCACCAACATTCTTCATCGTGAGTGTTTGCATATTGTATGACTTGGTATTTGACTTGGGAATGGCGCATGATGAACAAGTAATTGAATCCAGAAAACCTCCTTTCTCGATGTGAACAAAGTTTGCCTTCTTTTAAATCTCCTCAAGACATATGTCTTGCTTAGCAATAGGAAATGAACCGCTTGTTGTTTATATATATAGGTGTATCTGCTACTTCCATATGATTTTTAATGAGACTTAAAATTGTACTTGGAATTTTTCCCTCTGCATGTGTATTCCCATCTGACAATCAGCATTAGTTGACAGAAATTGGTGTTGCTGTGAAGCAATTAACATTTGTTCATCAAACACTTGAGCTCTTTGTGGCATTGAATGATAACTTTTATATAATATTCTGTCTGTGTTCTCCATGTGGATGCTGCCTCAATATCTAAGTTATTCATGTGATGCGTGGAGACAAAACGTGGAGGTGGATAAGGGTAGCAAGTTGTGATTATAGCGAACCAAAACATATTTTGAATGGAAGTATTAATGATATGTAGATTTCATAACCAATACGATCAATCCCAATCCACTCTAACATGCCATATGGAAAACATAATATATAAATGAATAATTTGTTTAATGATGCTTCTTTGCTTGGCATGAATGGATCCAATTTACTTGGATTTGGGAGACTAGTGTCCCTTGTGGTGACTCTTGGTGCGCTGTATGAACTTCGAACCAATTGGGAGATACTAACTTTCCTTGTAGTGAAAAATGCTGAGACTTAACCTTTTTACATCCATGCTGCCAGAACTTAAAGCCTTTTGAAGGAGGATAATTTTGGTGACAACATCTGGCCTTATCTGGGGATGGTATGCTCCCTGCGAGCTGCCAAGAACTTGCAGATATGTGCCTTATACATTGGGTTATATGGTCAACTGCTTAATCATCCTCTGAAAACTTCTGAAATTTGTCACCACTCATTCAAACCAAAATAATTGATAAGCCTGCTAAAAATCTAATCATTGTGAAAACTGCAAAAATTAAATGCTCATGGATGAGATTATTTATCAACACTTCTACTCTAATCTTGCAGACATCATGCGGATCATGTGTAATTCCATTTCCAATGAAACCAATTTAAAAACTGAATTAGCAATTGAAATCCCGGAACATGCTTCTGTAAAATAAAGATTGAAGAACTGATAAGCAATTTGTCATGGATCTGAAATCCATATTTGCAGCTGAACAAAACTGAATGGCTAGAGTTGATAAAAACCTCGAGATACGCAGCTACTGGATCATAAAAATAATTAAAAACTATGTTCTGATCAGATATCCCTGTTTCTTCTTCAAGATAAGCAAACTGCCTCTGGATAAACTCTGACCTCACTATCTCCATAAAACCATCTTCTTCACAATCATTTGAAAACCACTTTCTACTTTCTAAGATATTCTGATTCAATTCTTCATTCAAAGCCACGCACATATCTTTAAAAATGCTTGGAACAATAGCAGTAATACTAATATCTTGAGAAATCTTTTTTGATAACAAACTTTCAAATGCTTTCAAAATCTTCTTCAAAAAATCAATTTTATCTTCTTTAGTAGAAATGTTATCAAAATCTAAAAAAGAAGACAAATCTTTGTCCCATTCATCAACAGAAGACATACTCATCCATTCTCGAAAACGTTGAAGAAAAACATGATCTACCTCAACCCCTGTAGTCTTGGTACAGGAAGTAACTCTCTCAGCAACTGAATCTTCCATTTTGAAACCAGTGGAGTCACCAGGCGAATATCACAGCTACTATGTCACCAGCCTTTGTTCACCATCAAAGTCTGGATATATTCGTTGTCGTATAGCCCAGGGAAGTATGCCTTCGTTCCTCCGTCCCTGGCAGCAGCGCCAAAAGATGTTATTGTTGGTTCTCTATTTTGCCCATTCAATGTACTGTTTTCTAGCATTTAAAGTATTAATGGATCCAATAATAATCAGTTTTATGTGTCTTTTTGGAGGTCAACACTGCTAAAGCTATGGTAAGTGATTTTAATTATTTGATTGTTGTATTTTCTTGTTTTATGCATATGTTTTGGGTTTTAGGTTTCATTAGACCATATGCTAATAATGATATTGGTTTCTCTTCTATACAGGGTTCGTTTGGTTACCTGGCCCAGCGTTCAAAGGAGGAGATCGGGGATTCGATCTACCATGAGTACGTTTTTCCTGGATCCATATCATCCTTCAGATGCTTTTGAGGATTATTCCATTGCTGTTTTAGGCATGATCTTTGATCAAGGGTTGTTGTTATTTTCTCCTTAACGATATGTGTATATTCTGAGATCTGAGATTCCATTTTTGGCTCAGAATTACTGAGATATCTGAAGGTTGTTATTCATATCGACCCTTGCTTCCAGGGCGGTTTCACTCTGTATAATTCATTATAAAAGCAACTGTGGAAACCCTAAGTAGGGAGGATTGTACAAACTTCATTTTATCAATACGATTCAGTGTGTGATTTTATCAAAACCTGTGATTTAAGTGTGTGAGGCGTTGAGGGCAGGGCCCACCTTCAACACCAAATCGTGATATTCTAGCAGTGTGTAGTTTGCAGTAAGATTGGCGTTTTTATCATTTCACATTTCTTTTCAGAATATACATGGTTTGCTCATCACCGAATTGCAATAGAAGGCGTGACTGTTATTATTGGTTAATAGCATTTACAGTTGATGATAATAGATTGAGCTTGTTAACGGTGTGAATTTAAGACTTCCTCTGGTTTTTAGGGTGAATTGTTATTTAAAGCCTAGGGTATATATAATCGTGTGATCAATTTGATGTAGGTTATGATAGATTCAATTTTATGAATGATTACGAATAGATTGAGTGTTATATTCCATTTTACTAGCATACAGTATTATAACAATAGCTACAGGAATGATTTTGAAATTGTCTTATTCACGGGACTGTAAAATGAATTAAGAAATGGCTTGGATTTAAATCTTTCCTTTCATCTCCAGTGTGTAATATTGGTACATGAATCATGAGTTTGACTCTAGATATTAAACCCTTTGTGTTGCAGCACGAGAGTAGCTTCTAAACAGCCTGTCCTTGTACCGTCGAATTGCAAGATCTGAGCATCATTTGCAAATGAGTTGAGGGTTTGAAGACTGTAATTATAAAGCATTTAAGGTTTATCTCTTTTTAGATAAAGGATTGAATTTGTATTTGAATGAGTTTCGGGAAGGAGTCCTTGTCTATAACCCTGTTCCTTTGAATCAGCTTTACAATCTAAACTAAAACCAGTGACTGTCTATTACACAGTTATAACTTTTATTTGATGAACAAAATCTGGATAGTTTTGGTGTTTTCTCCATGTACATTTATATGCACAAATCATGAACAGAGTATGTTGGGATTTCACTAAACAGTCAAGCTTTCCTTTGATAGACTGTATGTATTGACAACTTAAAGCTAAAAGGCATAGGTTTATTTCAGATTTGGAAATACTTGTGTGGATTTAAACATTAGATTTGGAGTGCAGCTAGGAAACAAGATCAATTAAGCATATGCGTTGGTTGATAACAGGTTGATTGTTTTTATATGGATTGTAATTACAATAACTCAGATTGCTGTAGAGATTATTGGTTGCTTTAAAGACTGTTATAGCCTGAGATTGTGTTTATTTCTTTAGCAGGATGTGTTGTTTTAAAAATCATAGAATTGCAATTTGGAAGTTCCTTGTTGGTTGTTTTTGAGTTCAACAGTGAGATATGAATTAGTAAATTAGTTTCCTCTTCTATAGTACAGATCTAGTGATCCTTGGCATTAGTCATTTAGGGTTAGCTTCATTTTTGTTGTAAGTAGAATAGGGTTTCCTAAGGAATGAGCATTGAGACTACTTTACCCGCACATATAGTGTAGCAACTCAAAGTCTACGATTCTCCGGTTGATAAATTAAATTGAGGTGAATTAAATATCAATAATTTTAACCAACAGTTATCCCTAAAGTTGAACCTGACTGCTAAGGTCAAGCTTAAAGAAATCTTAGCTGGTAGATATCAGACATCTACTCAGTAATTTTTATGATGGTCTAGTGGTAGATGAAGATATGAATTAAGTTGGATATTTAAAAACCAAAAGACAGGGATGATTCCAATATATAAATAAAAACAGAAAGATGATTGTGATCATAAACCTATGAATATAAGAGCTCAGATGTCATTTCACAATTGGGGCATAGTTGTATACTATTCAGAAGAATCACAACATGAAATTTAGACCATGTATAGACATAATACTGATAGCATATACTTCATAAATTAAAACGAGATAGGCTCAAAGATCATATTTTAATTCATAAACAGTCACTTCATAAGAAACTTCATACATGACTGCAAACTGGCTCAAAGTCTGATTTTCCATAACCCTCTCAGCCTCGGCTGGAACTCCACCTCTTAGTTTATAATATTACATTACAAAATTCAAGGATCGATGATCCTCTCTAAAAGATGATTTGTTGCAAACTAAAGATCATCATCTCGAACTTTCAAATGTTTGACTGCCACATGTGTACTAATTTTGAAATAAACCTCCACTGCTTTAACAAGAACCCCGATACATCTGAAGTTGTTAGTTTGATCCCTTTGACTGGCATCTCATCATCAATCACTTTCAAAACTTGTAAATGCTAAATAACGTATCCTCGAATGCAAAACTCATCCTTCAAATCTGGAAATTCGATTCATGTTCACTCTCTTCTTTTTGCCATTTGGAGATGATTGTTGATTCTGTGCTTGATTTATGGCCTCAAACTGCTGAAATACTCCAATCATGGAATTGCTTCTATATTTATGCTTAACTATCTGCCAGATGCCCTGTTTCCCTGCTGATCCAATGCCGTGATTGAAATGTAAACTTGGGCAATTAACACAACCTCTTGCATTTGAAGTATCACGAGTGCTTTATTGGCATCATTCGATAAGGTTCTTTTGGTAAACTTCTGCTCCTTTCCAAAAGTCGGGTTTGTAGTTCTGTCTCAGAACCAATCTTTGATGTTGATTGAATTTGAGAAGCCCCAAGTGTCCGACCTCTCCCTGGAAAACGAGGATTTTGCAAAGACTGAAAATAAAACCACATCAAAGCTTATATGACATTGGGAATTTTGTCAATCTGGCGAGTCATATATACCCTCTAGCAAATGGCGAAATCTCTCAAATTCTTCACGATTTGGTAACAGTAGTGAGCCCTGTGCTAATCTCTGCCTCTAAGCAAATCTAGTGTTCTCTGCACCATCATTCTTCATCGTGAGTGTTTGCATATTGTATGACTTGGTATTTGACTTGGGAATGGCGCATGATGAACAAGTAATTGAATCCAGAAAACCTCCTTTCTCGATGTGAACAGAGTTTGCCTTCGTTTAAATCTCCTCAAGACATATGTCTTGCTTAGCAATAGGAAATGAACCACTTGTTGTTTATATATATAGGTGTATCTGCTACTTCCATATATATATAGGTGTATCTGCTACTTCCATATGATTTTTCACGAGACTTAAAATTGTACTTGGAATTTTTCCCTTTGCATGTGTATTCCCATCTGACAATCGGCATTAGTTGACAGAAATTGGTGTTGTTTTGAAGCAATTAACATTTGTTCATCAAACACTCGAGCTCTTTGTGGCATTGAATGATAACTTTTATATAATATTCTGTCTGTGTTCTGCATGTGGACGCTGCCTCAATACCTAAGTTATTCATGTGATGCGTGGAGACAAAACGTGGCGGTCGATAAGGGTAGCAAGTTGTGATTATAGCAAACCAAAACATACTTTGAATGGAAGTATTAATGATATGTAGATTTCATAACCAATACGATCAATCCCAATCCACTCTAACATGCCATATGGAAAACATGAAATATAAATGAATAATTTGTTTAATGATGCTTATTTGCTTGGCACGAATGGATCCAATTTACTTGGAGTTGGGAGACTAGTGTCCCTTGTGGTGTCTCTTGGTGCGCTGTATGAACTTCGAACCAAGTGGGAGATACTAACTTTCCTTGTAGTGAAAAATGCTGAGACTTAACCTTTTTACATCCATGCTGCCAGAACTTAAAACCTTTCGAAGGAGGATAATTCTGGTGACATTAGGCTCGATCTCTCTCTCTGCGTTCGAAAGATGTGTGACTTTTTTCTCTCTGCGTTCGAAAGATGTGTGACTTTTCTGGCCAATCTACCTATCTTCTCCCCGAACCATGCTCTATGCCAAGTTATTCAACTGACCCAAGTTTCCTTCTCTAGGTACATGAATTCATCCCGTTATTAATATTAACATTAATGACCACACATTTATTAATGACAATAGTCATATGAATATTTAATAATAGTAATTTATATTTAATAATTAAAGTTTAGTTAATCATAATCTTTTATATGAATATTTAGTAATAGTAATTTATATTTATCACTAAAAAATTAATTAATCATAACAAATATAAATTTAAATGTATAACCATAATTATATTTATAAACATAACTATTTTCATATTAATACTTAATTGATTAATTAAATTTAATTTTTAATATAAATTACATTCACATGCTTTGATGTTGATGTTTTATATTAAAATTAATTATGAATATTTAATATTAATATTGATATTGATATTACTATTAATATTAATAATCATATGAATACGAATATTAAATATTTTATTTCATGTTAAATGTTTAATATTAACATTTACATATATTAATTTTATATTAATATTAATGTTTCATATTAATCTTATAAATACTGAAAATAATTATGTTATATTAATATTTTTATAAATATAGAACAATAATAATTAAAATATTTTGAAAACATTTGAAAATATTAATAAATAATAATAATAATTAATAAATAATAATAATAATAATAGAACAATAATAATTAATATTAATAAAATATTAAAGATTTGAAAATATGAAAAAGTAATATTTTTATTACAAATTTTTAAATTTTGATTTGTTTTTAAAATATAGATAACTAAAGTAATTATTAAACAATTTTATGAACATAAATAAATTTCAAAGTATTTTATTAACCTAAATCTAGATTTCAAATCTCTTCATCGTCCCATCAACCCATAGTTATCATTATTTTAACCAATTTTTTACTACATTAAAGCTATGTTCAACAAACAACAGAGAAGACTATTAACCATTTTTTAATCAGCTCTGTGTTCTTAACCCATTCGTGACTCCTCTTCGTAACAATTTTTCATGCATAAAATTTGTTCATGATTTGCATAACAATATAGTATCCATACAAAGAATATATAGTGATTTGCATAACATTGAATTCTATTGATACAGACTTGGCTGCTGCTTGTAAAGCTTGAGCGAATCTCTCAAAAATGGAAAAACTTGACTCTTACTTTATGAAGATGTTTAAGTGACTGATAATTGAAGGAACTGTTAATATTTTTGTATGTTATGGGGACAATAAAGTGAACATGCTTACAAAACTTTCAGAAACAATGATTTTAAACTAAAAAGCTCAGAGTGGTTGTCTTTCAATTTCAGAAACCCTTTCTCCCATAGACTTCGCCGGGGAGAAACAATTACAGTACCTCCCGTTTAAAATTTGCAAGCTCATATAACTGCGCGCATATACCAAATAACGATAATGAGAAATGGAATGACAATAATTGAAGACATCAGATTATAGATTAGTTAACATGTAGAAAACAAGGTGGAAAAGAATTGTAAATTTCATCAACTTACATTTATATCATCATTACTGTATGGTGGGGATTAGTTTCACGAGACCTTTGTTTTTCTTGGAAATAGCAACGCAGTGAAAAGATTGATATGCTGGATTCTATCTTTTTTGGGATGAGGTTGCAACTAAAAATGCTTATATTATGTTTATCTATTTATTGATAAAGTTGTTTATGATTCACTTAGCGAGTTTGTGAATTAATTCAGCCAATTTTGAATCTTTGTCATCTCTTTAAATTTAAGAAGTGACTCAAGTGAGTCACTGCCAAGTAAAAATCATTAAATTTATTTTTAAAATAAATAAATATATAATTATTAATTAAATATGTTAAAACATAATATTAGCTCTCACTATTACTTCTTCTTGAAAATGATATTAATGAAAAATACATGTAATTTATTAATATTAAACAATAATTAACAAAATAAAATTAATTGTTATTATACAAATTTTCCATGGAGAACTTATTCATAACACTTAACTTATTATTTATTGATCTTCACCAACCACAAGTTTTTTTAATATCAACTTCTTTTTCATTTAATTTTATCAAAATTAATGTAATATATAAACATCACATCCACTTTTTTTTTCCAAGAAAAAAACATTAACTTATTATCTATTGATCTTCACACTTATTAACTTATGAATAAGTTAACTAAGAGATAACTTATCCATGACACTTAACTTATTATCTATTAATCTTCACCAACCACAAGTTTTTTTAATATAAACTTCTTTTTCATTAAATTTTATCAAAATTAATATAATATATAAACATCACATTCACTCTTTTTTTTATGAAAAAAGCATTATATCTATTATTAATTCTTAATCAATATATAAATTATAAACCATCACTGTAAATAAAACTAACGACCCAAAAATACATATCTCACAGGTGTACCTCGAGCATGCAAATAGAACAGCCTGTAAAGAACAGGCACAAAAACTTAGAAAAGGCATCCAAATATTAAATAACCTTAAGATTTTAATTTTTTCAAAACAATGTTACGAAGCTCTCTCAATGAAATCATAATGAATGTACCACCCAAGACAAATAAAAATATTGAAGTGTATGGCAATGCTGTCGAATCCAATATTTTAGTGGAGGGTCATCATGTATTTTGTTCCATTTGATAATGTACAATTCATCTAGATGTGCATATACAATCCTTTATGTGGTACTATTTCCAGTTTGCAATGTGGATGTCGCTTCGGGTAGTCATTGTCATACGAATTTAATTAATTATAAAATAATTTCCACCTTCCCATTCCCACCACATTGGAAATTTCTGAGGACGCAATTGTATCCAACACTATTGTCATAGGGAAAGGTAGGTTAACAATCACATGAGCAATGTTACAGTTGCTGGGTGTGAATATAAATAAATATTAAAACTATGAAATTACGCTAAGTCAAGCACGTTTAAAAGCTGAGGTTGCACAAAAGAAAATACAGAAAACGCCATGAAAATGTATATCCGATTTAATCTTCCTTCGTGTAAAGAAATATCCGATTTTTATCAGCCGTCCTGTTAACAAATATCCAAATGTCTCCTTGCCGTATCATTAATGGCTGGCTGTCGATGGTACATTGATTGATTAGAGATTTGATAAGTCGTGGTGACCATGAAAAAAGAGAAGTGTCTATTTGTGAACCATGGAAAAAATGGTCGGTGCAAGCTGCAGTAGCGTACTCCTACTCCAATTAAATTTAATAATTTCTCCTACTCCATTTAAATTTAATAATTTCTCTTCTTGATTCCAAATTTCTAAAGGGTTTTGCTTTCTTGACTGAATGCATGTAAAAGAAAGTCACTTACCTGCATTATATCTCCCAGAAACACCACAAAAGCGCCTTCAATCGGTTCTACAGTCACCCAGTTACTCCCATCATCTTTGTTACTTGCAATCCTCCGACTCGACTGTAGGATCTGTGTGCATCTTTAATCCCAACGCCAACTCGGGCTGAGGGCATTTCGGATAACAGTTTAACAGAACTTTCTGTTCGCCTTCTTCGCAAGCCTTCTGGATAGCCTCAGACTCCAGTCCAAGAATTTCAGAGATCGGCTCTAGCAAAACTCTCCACAATTTTATCATTGCATCGCTATAATCTGCCAATGCTTGGCTGAAAACAGAAGAGTAACAAAAACCAAGGGTTTTTAGGGTTTGATTTTATAATTTACTGAACAATGCAGTAGAGAACTGCTTACCGCATCTGTGGTAGTTGGGAAGGCCACGCGCCTTCAACGCATCTTTGCAGGTCCGGAGGGTGGAACAGACGATTGTCTCGAGGATCCAAGCGGTGTAGACGAAGCTCCCCTCTCTACATTGGAAACACCAGCTTCCACCAAACACGTTCTTGGGGTTTGAGGAGCCGGCTTGAGAAGCTGCTGGACTTGATGTAGGTTTGAGAGCCTTTCAGAATACCCACTGCCTGTTTGCTCGATAATTCCAACGGTGCCGATCGAGCTCTCCTTCTCCACTCCAGCGCGGCAAGTTATTACACTAATCCAAGTAATGTTTGATTAAGGTTTGATTAAAAATGGACTTAATGTTAAGCATATCGCATAATGTTGTGGCAATGTAAAATTCTGCAAAGTTAATCTACGCCAAGTAAATGCTCGCGGAAGTAAAAGTCATTCGCAAAGTAAAAGTTGGGGTTTCCGTTAAAGTCTTTGGCTAAAGCAAAGAATTGTTTACTGCGCAGTTTTTTTTTTTATTGACTGTTGCGGTGTTCTTTTCCCTTCACACTTACATTTAACTTCCAAAAGCATAGTGCTAGATCTTCCTCCTCTGTTCGTTTATTAAAATTCGTGATTGAAAAATGTGGATTCCATGTTGCTCTCGTTATTCTTTGTTGGCTCTGGATGAGAGGGACAATGCCAGGCCTTGTTCACTTCAGTATGCTCTGCTCCAGTCTAGTTGGTGAGGAAGCTCAACTAGAGTACTCTTGTTATTCTTTGTTTGCTCCGTGTCACATAGTGTTCATTGCAGCCATCCACATTGATATTTCTTATTCTTCTCAATTCTTTTTTAAATAAACATTACATGGGCATCGTAAAAATCCAACATGATTCTGACCAAATATCAACCATGCATTGATTGATTGTCAGTGCAAACAATTGACAACGCTTGTCTTTTTAAAAAAAAGCACTTCCCATATATCTCAGCCTTCTTTATAAATTACAGAAGATTTTATCTGAGTCTTCTTTATAAATTACAGAAGATCATAGAATGTCTGCTCCGTTGTAGTCTAGTTTTCCCCACGAGTAACAATATAAAACAACCCTCACCGAATCCTGGCCCGAAAGGCCTGGATCTTAATAATTCACCAACGGGGTTGTGCCTGTTTAAGTATCTATTAGGTTTACTTGCTGACTTGTAACCATGGCTGAATATCCTAAACGTGGAAATACAAATTTAACATATCATAAGTATCTATATAATCTCTTAAGCCGACCAGTCTATAAACGTTTTTGAAATCTTGCATATTCGTTGTCTTTAATTCTGCTTTATCTTTTTGAAATCTAATTCATTGTGCAGGTTCAGAGTAGTGGAAATAAATATAATCTTGCATATTTGTTCTCTTCAATTCTAAGTTATCTTTTCGAAGTCTAATTCATATTCGTTCAGAATAATGGAAATAAAGATAAAGTTCTCTACCCGTTTTTGGTATTTAGATTGTGAAAGCATTTATGTCAACTGACTGCTTTTTTACTTGGAAACTACATAATACCAAAATAATATAGCTGGTACATGCAATGACATGCAAATTAGTGGTGGAATTAAGGCTTCCTATGTGCATTGTCAAGTCGGGCTATGGAATACATCTCCCACAGTTTAAATGTTTTGTATTGGTGTGGATCAACTTTATTTTCTGACTCTCTGTTTTGGTCATATTAGCTTTCCTTTGCTTGTCAACTCCTGAGCACACAAATTATCTATGCCCTTTATGACCTGGAAAAGAGCTTGTCTTGTCGAGTTTGCGGAGGTCTATAATCTACACAACAGTACTCTTGCAGTCACAAAATAAAAAAATATTGAAGACTTCCTTAAATATTCAGACTTCCTCCTTAGCTAATAGCAGTATGTGTGTGTTCTCGGTTCTATTGGTGGCAGGCCGCTACATTTTTTCACTATCAATGCATGCTATCAACAATTGTTTAACCTTTAACGTGCAAAGTGTATCTAGTAAAATGGTGCTTGGGAAATCATTTCAGCAAGCAAGGCCCACAACACCTTTCTGTATGGTGGGAAGACAAAGAGAATGAGTCATTGGAACACCAAGTTGTCCATTGCTTCAGTGCACAGGAAATTTCGAATGATGCTACAAAGAACCGCAAGGACCTCAACAAAAGGGTTATAAATAATTTTACCATCTTCGTTCAATTGATATATTTGGCATTCTCAAGCTCTAGTTGATGATGGATTATGTTCTTCCTATACCGTAATAATTATAACCTTTTTGGTCAAACTATTGAAATACCTCTTCTAATAGTAAAGTAAAGTGTTTAGTTCATCGTAATGAATGAGCTTGAGAGGATTCAATGCAACGAGGTTCCATCTTATTTATTAATAGATAACACAGGATCTTCCCACAAGGTTTTCACAGTTGTTTCAAAATAGGGAATAGCAAAGGTTATAAAGAACCAAAATAATGATTCACTAATCTATTATTGACCTTTTCACAGTTGTTTCAAAATAGGGAATAGCAAAGGTTATAAAGAACCAAAATAATGATTCACTAATCTATTATTGACCTAAATACGCCAAGATTAATTATAAGAACTTGAATGAAGAAAGTAGCGAGCCTGGAAGACAGTCAAAGTTTCCAACGCAACTCATATTGATTTTTATGAGAGTCCGACATTTTTGGGAAAACTTATTTCTTCAATGCTTCATTGCTATGAGATTTTAGCTATTTAATATTCAATACATGTTTTGTTTTTGTTCTAAAATAAAATATTAACACTAACATATGAATTGATAATGGTCATCAATATTTGACTCATTACTTAAAAGGTCTATGATTACACGTCTAAATAAAAATGATTTAACTACGGTTTCAGATTTAATCTTGACATTTATATATTTACGTTTGGTAATACATTTCAATTATATATATACACACATTATCAAATTAATTTTAGATAGTTGTCTACATTGTAATAGGCCAATTTTCGATGATCATCATCTTATTTGTCGGATATATTTGTTTGATGAATAATTACAAGGATAACATCCAAAGTTGCCTGTGTTTACATATTGCTTAGACAAAATTTGTGCTATTGTAAAGGACCAGCGAGGACAAAATTTGTGCTGTTATAAAGAACCAATTTTAGATAGATTATTATTTTTGCAAGAGGACAATTGCCTGAATCAGATGAGAAAGATCAACACTATAAGCTAAATCTTGCGAAACTGCAGGGAGGGACTTGCTGCCAGTCGATCTCTTTGCAGTTTCTACATCACCGCATGAGGCTTTCTGGGGTATCAACGATTCCATTGGAACCCAAGATTGCAAGGTTCTCTTAAGGAGGGTCCGTGTTCCAATCTTAATAATAAGGCAACCTTCAAAGTACTATGATTCCGATAAAATTTTGTTCTTTCTCGGCTTGAAGCTCTGTTTTTATACAATTTCTTACTTTCTTATTATAACTTCAATTGTTCATCATCATGACTATGCTAATCAATTTTGCAACTTTTAAAGACAACATGATGTCGTTTAAAATCCTCCTAATTTTCGAATGAATGCACTATTAAAGAAATCAAGCATCTAGGCGAGCACACTGCACAATTGTGCTACCCGTAGTCAATTATTTCTTCAATGGAGATATACTGTTGTGCTAAAGTCTTTCTATTGTTGGCGAGGAGACAACGTCCATCCAATTCCGAGAGAGATGGGACTAATTCATTACTCAGGAAACACTTTGTTAATGTCCAATGCATCACAAACTGCACATATTTACTCTGTGGAATGAACAAGAATGTTACTTGGAGGCATTCTTGGAGGGTTTAGTACACGACAAGCTGGTCTCTATAGATCACAAAAAATCCTACACTGCTTACAGAGCAAATTATCATATACCCAACATAAACTGTTATTTGTGGTTTCTTGGTGAGAGGTATAATTGGTATGGAACTCTTTGGAGCGGGATCTGAAGTTGTAACCAGAGGAGGAAAGTTCAAAACTGAAATACTACTCGAACTCCTGCTCACACCTTCTGGAAAGTCGCCCCAACATACAATAAAATCACATTAGAAGCACAGGAATTTCAGACAACGGTCTTGTTCCTTAGCACATTATTATATTGATTGTATTTGCAATAAATCTCGTATGTGGTGCCTTTTTTATTCCTGTGACGTGTAGTGATAGGATTTCCTCAGTGGCTCTCGTGGCTCGTTGTTGTGGGGTATATACTTGGCACTTAGCACAGTCCATACAAGTTATTATTTATTTCCCTTCTCTTGGGACTCCATGCGACTTGGTTTATTCATAATATCTGTGGTAATAAATGGTCTATATTACTGCATTGTTGTCATTCATAGGGGTTGTTTTTGTTTAATACAATAACATGAATGTGTTAATGGCCTGTATGATTCCATTATTGCCCAAATTCAGTTATTACTATCTTTAAATCAATGTCTTTGCCCGTCCCATAGCTCCCAAGCTTATAACCAGCCCTTGTTTCTTGGCAATGGTACTGCCTTATAGATCTAAATGAATTTGAACTTCGGTTATTATTAGAATTTGAAGTTTTTAAAATTCTTCAACACAAGTTTTATTCATTTTCTTTTCGGCTTCTTATTCTATCAGCCGTCTTTCGTAGTAGTTAAAAAGTTGCGGCTTTCAAAGTTTTGTTGCAGTTAACATATTTAAAATTATTTTAATTCATTATCTTAAAGCAGGGATTTGAAGCTTAGCTACAAACTATCACTACAATGAATTGTTGTTTCATGTCATATTATTTTACTATATCCATGTGAAGACAAATTAAACTACCACATATCTGTATTTTATGGTACAAGAATAATTTTAAAAATTAGTATATTAAAATGTTTTAAAAATTATATTAAATATAATTTTGTAGAGTACTAATAAGAATTGAAGTGTTTTTTCCTCATTCTAAAAGAGAAATGGAAACAATGTTATGGTTCGTAAAGTGCAATTTGTGAATAATATATGCATGTTATTATATATGTATTTAAAATAGTAAAAACAATTGAAATAAATGTAGCATTTTTATAGTAGTTTTGTTTTTCCCTCATTCTATAAGAGAAATTGAAACAATTTTATGTTTAACAAGTGAAAATAGTAGCAAAACTGCTTATACTTGTCATTTGAAAATAATTTATAAGTAAACTAAGAAAATAGTTTATAAGTAATTTAATTAATAATTGTATATAGTTCCAAAGTAAAAATTAAGATGGAAATAGTTTAGAAGTAATAGTTTATAAGTGTGGACAAGCTCTTCTAGAAAAATTGATCTTCTAGAAAAATTTATGATTGCAACGTGTTCTGGAGAGAGATATTAATTTATGAAAACCACCCATATTTCAAACATTGAAGGCAAGTATGTATTTATTGTTTATCATCCGATTTTGCGTTGAAGTATTCAAATGAATTCAACTTTGGTAATTAAGAATTTCAACTAAATTTTTTGAAAACAAGAATTATGTTAACCCCACTTCTAGACTAGACAAACTACCACAAAATCTAAATTCAACATGCTTCTTGCGTGCCACTAAATTTAAGTTGGCCGTTACTAGAAACGACATTATTGTTTGTGCTCGAAATCTATTTGTCTTAATTTGGGTATCAATTTATAAAAATATCTCTAATTTTAATATATCCATATTTTTACTTATTTTACTTGAATCAACTTGTTTATATGGAAATTTTAATTACTTATAAAAGCAAACTAACTAACTAACGCTGAATATAAAATTGATCGATTAAATATCTTTAATGAAATTGTCATACTTCATATAGATTTCAATTTTAACCATTATCACAGTTAAATGAATGTGATAACGGATTAACGGCCATCAATTTTAAGTTATTTTATGGAATTTGATGATATAGCTTTCACCATTCATTCATTTAAACTTGGGAAACACAACATTCTTCATAATGAAAGAAAAATGAGTAAAATAGCATTGCAGATTGGCCATCAAATTCTTCACTTTCAGATTAGCAAAAGAACAATACAGATTGGCATTTTCAGATGAGCAGAAAAGCATTTATAGATTGGACACTAAAATTTTCACATTCATGTTAGGAGAAGAGAGTTACAGGTTTCATCATTATCACTAAATGCAAGATCCCATCCATCAGTTGGCAGTGTACAGGAAGAACATTTCCCCATAAAGTCAGTCAGACAGAGATAAAGCTTATGTTGCAGTATGCAGTTTGGTTATGTATCTGGCTGTCAAAATGGTGAAATCCTCCGTTTCAACTCCGCCCTGCGTTGAAATCCAGTTGGCAACCATAATAAGAATAACAAAATAAATGAATATCAATGAATAGGAATTAGGTGAGATACTTGCCTGAGACGGTCAATATCCAGAGGGGTTGTAGAGAGCATCCCACGGTTTTCTTCGGCTCTTCTGATGAGATAAGGGAGCACTTGCTCCACTGGTCCAAACGCAAGATATTTGCTCACCTCGAATCCAGCTTTCACCAAACCCAGTGATATAGTGTCCGACATACCCTTCAGTTGAGCAAACTGTAACCTGGCCTGTCCTCTTCTCATAATTCCCAATTCTTCAGCCTTACCAGCGGCCAATTTTGCTGATAAATTGATACAATTACTAATAAATAAAAATCAAATCCTTATCATTGAATGTATTCTAATATCATAATGAAATTATGAGAATGAGAGCTTACCAGACTCGAAATTGTGTGTAGCGAGTAGCAGTGATGCTTCGCCCTTAGAAACCTTCTCCAGCATCAGCATCAGTGAAGTGCAGGCATTGAAACAACTGTGTGTATCGGTAATAAGAGAATGTACAGGTGAAGGAGCGCCCACTGAATGCGCCTCGGCAGTTTCTCTGGTGATGTAATAGTTAATAATACGATCGAGAACGTCATCCGAGAGTCCCTAGACAGAGTGTCCTGACACCATTATTATATATACTAAAAAACTATACCGTTGTTCCAATTGGATTTTTTTAAAATTTTAATTTTAGAAAAGTCACATCTCAACGTACAGAGTTTATTAGTAAAATCAAATTTACTAGCCAATAAAAAAATAAGAATAGCCAATAAAAATTTAGAATTATATAATTTATAAAATTTAAAATATAAATTTTTATTTGTTTTAAAATCAATTTAATAATTAAAATTTATAAAACAATAGGAAACTATATAAAAATTTAAAATGAAAATTTGTAAATTAATTAAAAGTGAAATGCAAGCTGATTGCTATATACTTGCCCACAGGTATAATAAAGTGCAAGTTGTGAATAATATATGGGTGGTAACACTTTGGTGAGAATCGGCGGGCGAAGAACTATAGCGGAGGTTATTCGGTCGAATAAGTTTAATTATTCCGTCGAATAATTTATTTATTCGGCCGAATAATTAAACTTATTCGGCCGAATAAATTAGTATTTATTCGACCGAATAACAGTTAATCGGCCACCGTGTGCGAAGTTTTAGCCGGACGGAGGAAACTCACGGCGCTGTGTTCAATTATTCGGCCGAATAAGTATTCGGCCGAATAATTATTCGACATAAAAGCTCGGTCGCGGCCATTCCCTGTCACTTTCCCGTGATCTTGTGGACCCCTTTGGCGCTAATGGTGGCCTCGCCTCTGCGTCAACCGTCCGCTTTGTCACCTGTCCGCCACCCGATTCGTAGCTGCTGTGTGTCGCTGATCCGCCACCCTGCACGTATGCCCGACGGTTCGTCGTAGTTGGAGTGTTGCTGCCATACCCCGCCTTTGCCATTCGTTTGTCTGCCACCCTCTGTTCTCGCCATTTGCACGTACGTGAGGTTCTGCCTTTCCTGCGCGGTCGTATTTTTGTTTCGGCTGTTGAACGCCATATGGTGGAGTCTGCGTCTGGATAGTTAATGTTTATTGTGCAATTGCATAACTTCTGGTGGAGCTTTCTAGTCGGAGTGTTATCCTGTGGACGTTCTAACATCAGTGAGGTGCTGTAGCTGGCGATATATCGACACGGTGGTGTGCAGAGGTAAAAGTTTTCCTATTTTCCTTTTGAAATTGTGTTTTTCTATCTTTAAGTTTCTTATTTAAGTTGCTATTGTTATTACAGGTTTTTTTATTTAAGTTATTGTTATTGCAGGTTTTCCTTTCCGTCTGCTTCGTTCATTTTGTTTTGGCTGTTTCAAATTCGTCTATGGGCTCTCTTCGGCCAAATCTCAATTTGCCTGCTTTTGTTTCAGCTGCGTCTGAAGAGGTAAGTAGAATTTATTTTTCTAAATCGCTTGCTTTCTTCTTGCCTGCAATCGGTTCGTTTGCTTTCCGTGTCGGCTATGTCCAAATGGGCAGAGTCAATGAAATCTGCCCAAATGGGCAGAGTCCATGAATTTTGCCCAAAATTGGGCAGAGTTCATGGACTCTGTCCAATTTGGTAGAGTTCATGGACTCTTCCCAAATGGGCAAAGTTCAAGGACTCTATCCACTTCCGCAGAGTTCTTGGACTCTGGTCAAATTGTATGTCGAAAATTATTTAAATTTAAATATAAAAGAGGAATATGTTTAGTGTTCAGTTAGTTTTTTTTTTTTAAATTGTTGGATTTGCCTGTGTTCAGAAATGAAAATAAAAGTAGGACAATAATTTTATTTGTAAATTATATATCCCATTTATATATAGGCTTGTTTTATTTGAGAACTTTGTCAACATGGACATGGACAAAGTTCATGAACTCTGTCAACATGGACATGTTGACAGAGTTCATGAACTCTGTTGAAATGGACGAGGATAGAGTTCATGAACTCTGTCAATATGGACATGGATTGAGTTCATGAACTCTGTCTATGTTTACAGAGTGCAGAGATCAATATATTAGTTCTATTACAAACTGTGTGGATAGATAGCTATAGATACAACCAAACTTTAGACAAATAAACTCTATTTTTGATACAACAAAACTTTAAATGGACTTTAAGTACAACGAAACTATAGACATGAATAGGCTCTAATTTAGATGTACTATAGTAAGTTTTATACAATTGAACAATAATAGTCATAGTAATTTTATAAACTATTAGGTGATATTATGCTACAATGGTCTTGAGTTTTATTTTTGTAAAGGTGGCGATTCTTGGTATTATGTTTTCCTTTGTTTGCAAGATGGCAAACTTGGAGAACACAATACCAAGAATCGTTACCATTATCAGATTGAAATTGAAGACCATTGTCGAACATGGCCAATTTGGGAAACATGTCATTTAACTCCAAACATAATACTATGAACGGTCAATTTTTTTTTATTCTATGGAATAATGAGAATATTTGTAAATATAATTTATGTTTATAGTATTAAAATATCTTGATTAAATTATAAATTTAAGAAACTAAAAACCATTATCAAAAATGGCAAATTTGGAAAACATTTCAACTCAAAACATAATACCATGAATTGTCAATTTTTATTTTATTTTGTGCAATAATGAAAATATTTGATGTAATTTATGTTTGAAGTATTAAAATATCAATTAAATTATTAATTTAAGATTGAGGTTAGAAGTTAAAACATGTTCATGAACTCATTTTTTGACATAAAGAAATGAACCCTTCACTTAGTACTTAACTATATTGGTTCCATTCATTTTAAACATTAAAAACACTTATAAAATTGGTACATTAATTCTTCACACATCTAACAATATTAGCTATATTCTTTTTTAGAACTATTATATGATATTAGGTAAATCTAGGTCCTTGTTAAATGACTTAGTCTCTTTAGTAGTTAGGTTTTAGAATTCGTAGAATTAACATGTAGGATTTGAATATGTAATTAGTTGACACTTGTGTAAGTGTAGGCATTATATATCAAATGGAAAGAGAGGATTCTTTGAGGCGAAAGCGTAGGAGGTCTTCACAAACTTATGGGTTTGGTGTTGCAAGTGATAATCGGAGGTTGTCAACCTCCCCTCGGGATTCTAATTTATTGTATAGTTCACATCGACGAGGTGAAAGGGGTACAAATGATTCCCCTATATCTTCTGTGGGAGAACGTCGATCTCGACCCTCTATTGGTATATGAATATCGATATTTTAACATTTATATGCAAATTGTTTTTTTGTGTGCACAAAATTTGTATGTGTTTAAATAAAACTTTCTTTTCATTTGAAGCAGAGCATGGTTCAGAAGATGCTTGTAATTCTATAGGGAGGGAGACAAAGCAAACAAGGGAGATGGATGAGGGTGCAGAGCAAGGTTCTCAAGAGGCTCACCATTCTACACGAGGTGATGATGGTCGAGCTAGGACGCAATATGTTGAATTAACTGAGGGTTGTGCACCCATTACAACATATCCATCTGATCTACCTCAGGAGCTTCCATGGGAAGGTGGTGATCATCAAATGACTTTTGAAAGATGTAGATCCCACTACGACAAGTTGGAAAATGATTTGTCTACTATGGATCTCCCTCCAGAGAGTAAACAAAGTTTGGAGATTGTTTTGGGATCATTGCAAAACTTCATTCAGGCATATGAGAATCTCGGACCAACTACAGATGGTTTTGCAGATTTGATGCGAAGACGAAGGGAACAAGTGATGGGTCCAGACAAATGGGATGTTGTGAAGGAGAGAGTGACGAAAGAACAGGCCAAATCAATGTTTAATTTCAAAGAAGGTCTGAAGCGAGAAATGTTGAAAGTGCAATATTTCAAGCATCCTGATCTTGCACATCTACTCTATGATCGGTTTCTTGCAGCCTATGGTCGATTTCCATGGAACGATGAGGTTTCTCAATATTTTGCTAGATTTTTTTATGCTGAGTTTTTTTAAAATATGAAGCCAGACTATACCGATGTTCATTCAAAATTTTATGGAGTTGGAAAGGGTCAAATATATAATCGAGAAGGTGCTCTTAGAGATCCTGCAACTCTTCGACCTCCACCCCAGATATCTCGTCCACCTAGGTTGGTGGAATTAAGATCAGAGATAGAGCCCACATCTCAACTTGGGACAACTGCAAGGAATTTTGTTGGCGATGGTTTATCGTCAGCATTAGTTGGAGTAGATGTGGGATTGGTTCGAGAAAGGGCTCGTTCTGCTATTCGTCAAAATTTTGTTGACAAAACTGATGATGAGATAGATAGAATGAGCATTGAATATCTCAGGGCATATGCGAAGGTTTGTCGTGACTTAGCGGCAAATGTTATATCCAATGACACATCGAATTTGGGAGAGGTTTGTTGACTATGATATGACTTGATCTTAATTAAATATTTTATTTATTTTGAATTGATTTTTTTTGTTACATTATATAAATGATAAATTATGTTTTCTGATGTAAAGTAATAGGTATATTATGTAAATGTTTAAATTGGTTGTAGTTTTCAAGAATGATGAATGAACATTCTTTCCACATTTCAACTAGCGAAAATCTAGAAAGAGAGGTACATATTTATTATTAACATATTTGTAATTATGTTTGAATTTGATATATATATATATATATATATATATATATTATTTTTTGAATGTTAATTTAACTATGCATCTTATTGTTAATTTGACTTATCCATGCAGGTTTCTTTAGATACGAACTTTATAAATGATTTACCATCTATTGTGAGTTAATGTTTTTTAATCTTTTTGTTTTAGTTTTAAGTTAATTGGCATAATAATTTTTTTGGTTTGCATTATGTTTTATTTATTAATACAATTTAAATTTTAGGGGGGAGATATAGGTTCTTTGCTTAATGGAGCAGATATTGGTAGAGAGGTAATTTCGTTTAGTGCTTTAATTTTGTTCACTGTTTTAATATTTTAATTTTTATGGATTTAGATAAAATTTGTTCAAGTAATTTATGAGATTCATAAATTGATTTTATATATGTTGCAGCTTGGATCTCTCAAATCTTTTGGAGGCAAAGGAAAAACTCCTTTGGAGGATGGTGGTGGACAAGCATTTGGAGAATTTGATGTAATATTGTTAATATTTGAATTGTTTTTTGATATATAAGTTTAATATTTTAATTTTCTGAATATAGTTTAAATAATTTAAATGATATTCATAATCTTTTTTTATACATGTTGCAGGGTGAGTTGAGTCTAGGGGGAGGTCCGAGTGGAGGATAGCATGGTGGACATTTTATTTTTATAGCATGGTGGACAATTGTTTTTTGTTGATATGCATCTAGATTGCAAAGATTTGTTTTGGACATGTTGATGAGATTTATTTTTGGACTAGATATATACATATATGGGTACATTGAACTTGCATGTTCATAAGTATTTTTTTGAAGATTATATACATGTTCTTTGAACTTACATATTTTGTGAATCTTGGTTTAAATGGTCTAGTTTATTTTTGCTTATTTGACATATTTGGTGTGATTTAAAGGTTTAGAATATGTATTTGCATGTTTGAATGAATGAATGAATATGTAAGAATGAATGTTAAGAACATGATATTCTTGAATATTATGAAGTTTAAGAAATATTATTTAGGAAGTTTAAAAATGGATGAACACAGATTTAATGTTCATAAATGAGGAAGTTTTGTTTGGAACATGAATGAATGTTAAAATTGAATATATTAAGAACAAGAATGTTATCTTTGAATGTTATGAAGTTTAAGAATTTGTTAGAAGTTTTGATGGAAATATGGATGAACCAGGAAGTTTAAAAATGAATGTTAATATTTGGTGTGATTTAAAGGTTTAGAATATGTATTTGCATATTTAAATGAATGAATGAATATGTAAGAATGAATGTTAAGAACATGATATTTTTTAATATTATGAAGTTTAGGAAATGTTATTTAGGAAGTTTAAAAATGGATGAACATAGGAACTTAAAGTTCATAAATGAGGAAGTTTTGATTGAAACATGAATGAATGTTAAGATTGAATATATTAAAAACAAGAATGTTATCTTTGAATGTTAGGAAGTTTAAGAATTTGTTAGAAGTTTTGATGGAAATATGGATGAACCAGGAAGTTTAAAAATGAATGTTAAAAACAAGAATGTTATCTTTGAACATTAGGACGTTTATGAATGTTAGAAGTTTTGATAGAAATACATGGATGAACCAAGAAGTTTGAAAGTGAAAACATGTTGAGTTCAAATTTTAAGAATGTTAGGAAGTTTATGAATGTTTGAAGTTTTGATAGAAATATGGATGAACTATAAAGTTTAAAAATGAAATTTAAGAACATGAATGTTATCTTCAAGAATGTTATGAAGTTTTAGGAATGTTAGAAGTTTTGATAGAAATATGAATGAAATAAGAAGTTTAGGAATGTTATGAAACTTAGGAATGTTAGGAAGATTATGAATGTTATATAAATTTTGATGAAAATATGGATGAACTAAGAAGTTTAAAATGAATGTTAAGAACATGAATGTTAAATTTTTGAATGTTATAGCTTTGAAAGAGATACATGGATGAATTATGAAGTTTAAAAGTGAACATATGTTGAGTTTAAATTTTAGGAATGTTTGAAGTTTCGATGGAAATATGGATAAATTAGGAAGTTTAAAAATAAAATTTAAGAACATGAATGTTAACTTTGAATGTTATGAAGTTTTAGGAATGTTAGAAGTTTTGATAGAAATATGAATGAAATAGGAAGTTTAGGAATGTTATGAAACTTAAGAATGTTAGGAAGATTATGAATGTTATATAAGTTTTGATAGAAATATGGATGAACTAGGAAGTTTATATTAAGAACACATGAATGTTATCTTTAAATGTTAAGAAGTTTATGAATGTTAGAAGTTTTGTTAGAAATATGGATGAACTAGGAAGTTTAAAAGGGAACACATATTAAGTTCAAATTTTAGGAAGTTTGAAAAATGAATATTATTTGTTCAAATTTTGATATATGGATTTTTAATTAATAATTCTTACTTTCAATGTTTAGGTACATTTGATGCGGCAGAAATCATGGTAAATGGGGATAACGGTTTTTTGTTTTTTAATCATAAGCGAAGATTACAGGATTGTGAAGTTTGTGCTAAATTAGAGTAATGATTTTAAACAACAATTTGATGAATTTTCATCGATTTGTTGTAAATAATCATTTCTCTAATTTAGCATAAGCTTCACAATCCTGAAATTTTTTCTTGTGATTAAAAATCAAATAATCGTTGTCTCCATTTGCCATGATTTAAGTTATGTTAACTTACACAAGCGATATTTTAAATTAAAGATTTGGGGCAGAGATTGACGACAATTACAGATCTGTTATCTCATCATTTAATTGGTTTAATAGACATATGGGTCCACGTGAATAAAGTATTTCAGACAGAATTAATACAAAAATTTTACATATTCGGGTTTTCGTTACCAAATAATTTTACACAAGCGATATTTTAAATTAAAGATTCGGGGCGGAGAGTGGCGACAACCACATATCCGTTATCTCATCCCTTAAGTGGTCTAATAGATTTATGGGGTCCCGAATAAAGTATTTCAAACAGAATTAAGTAAAAAATTTTACACATTGAAGTTTTCAATATCAAATAATTTTTGAATTCAAATTTCAGCATACTAGAATACGATTATTTAAATTTTTATATTCTAGTTCTTTTCAAGATCATAAACATAAAAATAAAAAAATATATTGTACACATTTGACAATGACATCGACAAAACCATTGATCTATTAATTTTAAATATATAGTTTTAAAAACATCGCAATGGAATGTCGTCTTCAATTATTCGTTCATGGTCATATTTGGACAGTTTCCATTTTTTATTTTTTAATTGTTTTTTCGATGGAACTTGAACCAATTTTATTCGAGATGCACATATTAAATGGCTATATTGACAACATATGACATCAGGTTCATAATCCTGAAAGTAGACATAATTTTGAGTCATATGGATTTGTTGAAAAAAATAGCCCTTTAAAATGATGGATCCTCTCTCATATGTATATCCGTTGTCATTGTAATCTTCCAATAACTTCATTTTTCCTTCAGTGCATCGCATCAAATAATACTTCACATTTTCGCTGTTGTCGACAGGTGCAATCACAGCAAAAACATCTCCTGTGCAAATTACAATTGATGTCAGGATTTTTAATTCAATTAACATGTGTATAAGGTGAATGACAAGAATGAACAATTGACAAAATAGTGGTATTTGATCATTACCTTCTCTAACGAGATCTAAAATTCTGTCGCCATCAGATGATATTGCTATATCTTCTGATTCTAATTCTTCAATGCTTGCTAGTGGCATTTTTCCTTTAGGATTGATTTCTGTGTGTTTCCAATGTTTCACGTAGTTGTTCGTTATGTTTTCACAAACTTCTGTAGATTCAATATTTTCAGTGCAAATATGACAAAAGCATGATTGCTTTCTACTGTCAAATGCATAAATGTTTTGGAAGGCTTTTGTTTGAATAGAGTGAAAATCTCTAGTTCCGTGTATGGTGCTAGCGTTGTATGGTATTGATCTATTTATATCTAGGATCCCAACATGCCAAAAAAACCTAGTACACAAATGACAAATTTTGATGTTAGGTACACACACTTTCTTTTAAATTGACAATATTTAATATAAATTAAAACATTTGTGTGTACATACCTGTGCACTTTTTTTTATTGTTGATTATAATCATGGTTTAGATGTGATTTACACCATTGGACAACCTCTACAGCTGAATGGAATCGTGCAGAACTATGGTTCATTTCCCATCTTCGAAGTGCACTTTTTACACATGCTCCTGCACCATCATGTTCACCTTTTCCATGGCCAGTTTCAAAGAAATTTCAGTGATGTTTAATGTTCAATGCTTTATGAAGTTGACATAACCAATAAAATGATCACGAAGATTTAAATTGTCCGGCACATCCATCTGACCATATCCAATGCTCATTGAATTTAATGTTACGTTCCTTTAGTGAATTGTAGAAAATACTTTCAATACAATGCTGAACAAAATGTGTATTGTGTGTACGATCGTCGCTGATATAAAAGTGATATTCTTTAATCACATCTCGATTGTCATACGTGCTTTCAATGCCATCAACATCATGTTGAGAATGTCTATATAAAACATGGACGAATATTGAAACTTGGTCAGAATGATAGTATTCACTCTGTATCTCTTTTTGTGCAGCAAATGTATAATTTTCTGCAAAGTCAACCACTGACAAAATTGTTCCTGGTGGAAAAATTTCACGAGACTGTTTGAATTGAAGGCCTTGCCATCGTGCTCTATGTGAATGCTTGGTGTATTTATAAATTTCACTTTCGAATTTCTTGAGAAAATCTGCCACACCTATTTTATCTTCTCGCAAATCAATCCTTTTGGAATGTACATCACTAGTACTTGTAATGTATTCATATCTTCTCCAATCAACGGTGACATTTGACAATGAGTGATCAATATCGATAGGATATTTATTGTGGTATAAAACCAAATTTTCACAACGATTACAATGTTTTCCATTGACACATTTCTTATTATAAAATACTTCATCTTGATTTCTCTCACATAGGGTTTGAGATATGAATTCACGTATTGTGGACGGAGGTGGTGAATTTGTCCAAAACATTTTACCAAATTCAAGAAATGTGTCGTAATATAATTGGAATTGCACATGATAATGACAACAATATGTGTCACGGATAGTAATAGGTCTAACATACCATGGTTTTAGTTGCACAAATGTAGTGATTGACACATTAATTACACGATGATCTTCCTTGAATTTATTGAAGAATTGTACTTGTGTCATATCCATTATATGTTTTGGACTACTTACATATACTCCTCGTGATACTCTTTGTCGTATTACATCTCTTGAATTTTGTGAAACTCGAGCATGTGTCAACCAATATTCATGTACAATATCTTTAACCCCTGCTCCCATTCTATCTTTGTAAGGCTGTCTATAAATAATTGCCCAGCAAGCAAGTTCATCATTTTCATCTATTTGCATTCTGAATTTGCTATGTCTGTATAATGTTTTTCTTGAGGTTCCAACTGATTTTTCTAGCTGTGTTGTCAAACGTTTTTGTTTAGTACTAGTCGAAATAATTGCTGTATGAATTGCTCTTCGTGCAGCACTGATGTCTTTCTTCCTAGATTTTCTAAACTTTTTTATTGCATCACCTATATTTTCTATCACATTATGTTTTAATTTCGACTCTTTGGTCGGCTTGTGAATACCCAATAATGATGTAGCATCTCTAACTTCTTGGTCACTAATAAACATCTCAAAATTTGTGCTTGTCTTGTTGCTGAATAATTCTTCAGAACATTATCATAAATTTTTTGAGCCCGATATCGTGCAGCGTGTATGGATATTTTTTTCCATATTTATTGCAATCAACGTTTTCTAACGTTTCATCATCAATGGTGAAAGTACCTATACATCAAGGTAAATTTAATTTAAAACATGTTTCCAAAAATACAATTCATTTAAAAAATGAATTTGGAAAATACATTCAATATATACCTACCTGGTCCAATTTTTTATTCTTGAACTTGATCTTCAATATTGACTTCATCGACATTAGTATGTAAATCACTATTTACATCCTCAACAATGGTTTCTTCAACTTCAATTTGTTCCTCTTGTATTCTATTTTCAATTTCCATTTCATCGACATTATCATGTAAAACCTGTATTTGTATCTTCAATAATCGTTGCTTGCGTTTTTGCAAAGCTTGCTTTGTTGGCATGATATTTAAGTTTTTTCTTTTCTCTATTATCATCATCATCAGAACGCTTACAATCATATTTTCTTTGACGATTTCTCTTGATGCCCATGATTGTTTAATCTATAAATGATAAATTAAAGAATCATCATTTTATTGTAAATAAACAAAATGAAGATTTAAAAACAGTTATGAAATTTATGAACACATGAACTGAAATTTACTTCACCTTATCAAAATCTTGTACTTAAGTCTTTTGAAGAAAAAGTCTTTGGAAACAAGTTTCCTTTGAAAAGAACATTCTTTAAATGAAATAAGAACACTTTGACAATAAATCACCTATGAAAAAATCCCATTGGAAAATAATAATAACACTTTCAAAATAAATCTTCTTTGTAAACCCACTGTTAAAAAAAAAAACCTTCTTTGAAAAAATACCTGGGAAAAAGATTTTTTTGTAAAAACCTTTGCAACGAAATATCTTTTTTGCAAAAATAACTTGGTAAACTTTGAAAAAATCTATTTTCAAATAAATAAGAAGGAAAAATATATCTCCTTTGTAAAAATAACTTGAAATAAAATCTTATTTGCAAAAATGCCTTGGAATAAAAACTCTGTAAATGCACACTTTGGAAAGAAACATTTGCTGAAAAACTCATTGGAAAATAATAAGAACACTTTCTAAATAATTCTTCTTTATAAATCCACTGAAATAACTTTTTTACAAAAATAACTTGGGAGACTTTGAAAAAACCCATTTTCAAATAAATAAGAAGGAAATAAATGTCTTTTGCAAAAATATTTAGAAAAAAAAAAGCTTTGAAAAAATTCATTTGAAAAATTCATTTTCAAATAAATAAGAAAGAAAAAGACAACTCCTTTGAAAAAATAACTTGGAATAAAAACCTATTGCAAAGAACTAAGAAGTATAAAAGCTTAGAATAAAAACTTATTTTGCAAAAGACTTAACAAAAAAAAAAGTAACAAAAAAAATACTTCATAAAAAAAACTCTCTTTACAAAAAAACTTATTAGAAAATCCTTGGAAAAAAAACTCATTGCAAAGAAATGAAAAGTACAAAAAGCTTGCAAAAAAATATTTCATAAAAAAAACTTTCTTTGCAAAAAAATGCTCCTTAAAAAATCCTTGGAAAAAAACCCATTGCAAAGAAATAAGAAGTGCAAAAAGCTTAGAATAAAAACTCATTTTGCAAAAAAATCTTTCAATGTATTCTTTAGAAAGAAGTAAGACAAAAAATACCTCACAACAAAAACTCTCTTTGCAAAAAAAGCTCCTTAGAAAATCCCTTCAAAAAAATTCTGACCAAAAAGTATGCGAAATTGAAATGTGCGAAATTAATCAAAGTATTTAGTTTTATTTATAGAAGTGTAGAAAAGAATTTTATTTTTTTTCTCCGGTCGATGAGTTTTTTTTTACGTTTGGTTATTCGGTCGAATAACATTTGATTAAATTGACGTCGCCATTACGGAAAACAATTATTCGACCGATTAATTATTCTGCCGAATAACCTCTGAAACCTGAAAATCTGATTGCCACTCACAGTTTTCAGGTTTCTCCATTTTCAGAAGGTAAAAATGGTCTCTTACATTATAAGGCGACTGTCGGACTTGATACCATTAGTTTCGTTATTGAATCTACTTTCCAAATATATAGATTTCTTTATGTATAGGTAAGATCTGATATTTGTAATTGTTTGTTTTCTTAACAGGTGTTGAGTTTAGTTTCATCTCTTTCAAAATGCGGTGAAATGAAAAATCCATAACTTTAAAAATACACCATGAAAAAATTTGAGAAAACTATTGTGCAATTAATTGGCATGTCTACTTCAAAAGGGTATTCATAGAATTTTTAGTTTTATATTCAGTTGAGAGAAAAGTTTTGCGACAAAAAATATGTTGAAAATGGACAAGGTTTCCCCATTGATTGAATTCAAATAAATATAATAATTAGTATCTAGATCCATTTGCTACAAACTTATAGTCATGCAGTAGTATATTGTGTGTATATTGTTGTAGCATATTTTTTTTTTGCAAAAAACAAGTTTAACAATGATTTTACGTGTGCGACAAAACATGGCTATTTTGTAGTCCTTTCGTTTTATAAGAACACACTGTCAAACATTTGTCGAATCGACATATCAAATCTCAATATAAAAAATTGTACAAAATGTGGATAGCAAGCTAACATAATTCTCTAAAAGTTTGTTTTTAGTGAAAAGTGAAATTCCAAACAAAAATATCACTTTTATTCGCCCAAAGATGGAAAACATGAAAAATTCAAAATTATTTTCTCACGGAACCCCCCAAAATAGACACCCATCTTCATGGATTCACCCATATGCATATTATTATATATGTAAAAACAATTGAAATAAATGTAACATTCTTATAATAGTTTTGGAAGTGGGTTTTGCATCATTTGTAGAGTTGTTATCACTTATTCTACAATACATTTGGTTCACTCCAAACATTCTCAATGTTATGAAGGAAGGCCTCACCCCAGTTGGTTCAACTATTTATGAGTGGGAGTTTTCAAGCGCTCACCCTTGCAATCTTTGAGATAAAACTCCTCCTCAACTTAAATAAGGCAATGATGGATGGGATCTTGTCATTCATGAGCAATAGCCAACCGATGATGATTAGGGGTCAACACAAAAGGACCATGATGATCCTCCACTTGATGTGGGACTATTTTTTGATGAATTTGGTATATAGATATATGTATTTATGAGAGGAGGGAATTCCACCACAATTGCTTCCCTCTACCCATACATTAAAACCTGGAGTTTCAAGGCTCACCCTTGCAATCTATGAGATACAAAGCCTCTGGAACCTAAATAAGGTAATGATGGATGGGATCTTGTCATTCATGAGCAATAACCAACCAAGGATGATTAGGGGTCGACACAAAAGGACCATGATGGTCCTCCACTTGATGTAGAGATTTTTTTTTATGACTTTGGTATATAGATATTTTTGTGTGTGTCAAAACATTAGTCTTTATGTTTATGGCATATGGATTTGTACTAGCCATACCACATGTTTAAGTAGCAATTTTATCGAAAGTGTTTATGCAATTTTTTGACAAATGTTTTTTGTTATCACAAGGGGAGAAACATAATCTTCCTCAACCTTACAGTATTACAATGAAATGTAATCATCTTACAACATTTTAGGGGAAAAAACCCTTAATTAAAAAACTGTGAATAAAATTATTTACTATGCGAAATCATCTTGCACCTAAATCCAATCACTTAAAACAATTTACTCAACTAAAATGACATACAAAAATAAAAACAATCTTCTAAGACATTCAAACCTAAACAAAGGGATATCACCACTTCACTCAACCATCAACACAAAACTTTATCCCTTTGTTGGGAGGGCTTGGTTATGTGTATTTTTCTTTTTGAGGCAATAGAAGGATCCTCTAACTTACAAAAAAAAATGAATATTCTACCCATCATTACAAAATATAATTATATATAATTGAACAAGAGACACTAGGTTCTCTTGTGAAAAAGAGAAAAAACAACTACTTTGGTTATTAATATTACGTAACAAAGATATAAATATATTTTGAGTAATATTAATTATTGTGTTTATTTAGTTAGTGTCCATATCTTGAGTGGTGTACAGTTAATAAGTTAGTTGCATTTGATATTTTTTATAACCTTGAGTGGCATGCATACCTAGACTGGGTTTTTGGAAATCTAAATCTTAATCCTAGTGCTCTTTATGCTTATTTAAACTAACAATACATAATATTTATACTAATTACTAATCTTACATTATCTATATCTATCCTAATCATAGTTTTAAATCATAATCATACAACTTATAGTTTTCCTAAAGGCTAAAACCTAAATGCTCCTAAGGAAGGAGGACATGTACTTTAACTTGAGAACTATTTATCAAGTAGCTAAGAAGAGATCCTAAAGCATACTTGATTGATCTTAAAGAGTATATAATATAACTAAAAGATAGTTAATAGACCCTAACTAATGTAAACTATGGCAAAGAGGACCTTATTTTACTCTTAATACATAAACCTTATTTTACTTTTAATGCAAATAACATAACATAAGCCTATCTAAGAAATCCTAATGAGTTAATGAAGGAAGTATCCTTGGTGATAGAAGAGATTCTCGAGTCGGCTGTACAATGGGGTTCTAATTACATTAGTTGATGGAACACAAAGAGGGATTCTGCAGATACATACTAACTAAAAGTACTTAGTAGTGGTGTGTTTTGATATAGGATCACCCAACAAGGTTATTCAGGTTGAATTTTTATTATGTATTTGGTTATTCTTCAATCTATGGATAGTTCTTGAACTCATGTGGCAACCCGATTCCAACTGTGTGTTGGATGTAATGTAGAAAGGAGTAGTCTAAGCGATCGACGATTTGGCCCGGAAGCCGATCGCCAGAGCCGGTTCCCGGCTAAATCGTCTTTCTGATCGGCAACCCTCCGTGACCAATACCGGTAGCCTTTTCGTGGGCCCGTTCGCCATAGATTCGGTATCCAAATGCGTATCTTCGGACAGCTTAGTTGGGCTCCAATTCCGCGGAAAGACACGATAGACTCGGCCAGGCACCCACTGCATCCGGAGTTCAACCCACGCTCAATTCAAACCTGTCTATCTTCCTCCCATGTATCCTTTGCTCTCTTCTGCTCCGCATGGTGGCTTGACACAGAAGCGTACCTCCCCATTGATCACCAATAGCGCCACTTATCACCCTTTACGTCTGGTCTCCGTTCTTCTGCCCCGCATGGTGGCTCGACACAGAAGCGTGGCTCCCCATGGATCCCCAACAGCACCTCTACTCGTCTTTTGCGTCCAGCCACCGTTCTTCTGCTCATAATGGTGGCTCAACACAGAAGCCTAGCTCCCCATTGATCGCTAACAGCGCCTCTGCTCACCCTTTGCATCTGGTCTCCATTCTACAGGTAATCACACTAACGACACTTGATATACCATGTAATCATCACCAATGCTTTCTGAAACAATTTTCAATGGAATCTAGATCAATATTCTTTGTATTTGATAAATCAAGGAGTGAAGAATTCAAAAATGGAAAATTGCGTAGTGTGATGTCTGAAATCTCAGTATCTTTACACGGCATGAGCTGTGCAAGAAATTCTCTAATATGCCTGGAAGTTTCCATGACTCTTTTTAGGGGACGCTGCCTTCTCATTCAATGTACAATATCCTCCTTGTCTGCAACATAGCCAAATCCCAACTCACCAGTTTACATCCTCTACGTCCTCTGAGGGCTTTGGGAAGAATATTTGATACTAGTATTTGATGTTCTGCTGGCATTGAGATAGTGAAAGCATTCCTTTTGAGTCCTCCTCCATTAAGCTTTTTAGCGTTCTTTGGCAACCTGGGCCACTTTCCTTTGGCGAGCTTAGACGCTATGATGATGTGAATACCATGCCCATCCTCTTATAAAATATTTTATTGATCTTTCTATACTGGTGGTTTCATAGCAAACCAACACATTTTGCACAAAGACTCAGCTCAAGGTTTCACTGTGTCAACTTGTCTAACAAGGCCTATAAAAACCCTTATCCAGCCTGATTTAGTCATTTTTACGTATGCTGGATGCATTTCTCTGCTGCTGGGTGATTTTATTGTGTGAAATTGACCAAATGGAGGTCACATTGTCGCACCTATGGAAACCAGTGATGCTTATATTCTTTCATCAAAATATGTGCATATCTTTGTATTTTTGTACTTGCCAATTTTTTCGTGAGTTTTTCCTCATCTGTCCAAACTCTTGGCTCTTCTGCGTCATTGAGAAGTGTCCGCAATGGTTTATTATAATGTAACTGTGGGATTCTTCAACAATTTTTACAGGAAGTAATGTGGTGTCCGTGGCAGAAGATGAGCTAATGCGCCTCCTCATATTGATGCGCAACTTTGTGCCTAGATATAAGCAAATTGTTAGGGAGGATTGGAAAGTAGCATCTATTTCTTACAGGTCATATGATCTAGAAGGGAAAACTATTGGTGCAAGGCGAATTGACAAAGAACTACTTAAGCGTTTGAAGGTATTCTTATGACCTATTATCTTGCAAACTTTTAAAAATCAGTGATAAATCACTTGCATGCTGCTTGTTCAAAATTTCACTCTAAGAATGAACATTACAAGTCGAATTGACATTCCTTTGTGGTTTTTTTCTACAGCCTTTTAATTGTAATCTTCTTGAGCATGACCGTCTTTCAATTGGACCCGAATTGGAAAAGGAAATTGGAGCAACATTGGAGACAAATCTTGACGATATGCTACCTAAATGTGATGTAGTTGTCATTAATATGCCTCTTTCTGACAAAACTAGGTGTGTTATCACGTTTTGTAAAACAATCTCACCCAATATTCAATCACAGAGAATGCAATGTCAATGGAACCTGCATTTTACACAACTTGTGCATAGAAACCTAATTATTGCTTCTCTTCCCATTTTGGTCACAATAGGGGAATGTTTAACAAGGAGAAAATCAGCAAGATGAAGAAGGGGGTCCTGATTGTGAATAATACTCGAGGGGCCATCATGGATGCTCAAGCAGTTGCTGATGCTTCTGCTAGTGGAAAAATTGGAGGTCATATGCATTTATTCAATTCCTTTTGTTCATATTACCTTCCTGGTTTCAATAGTGGATATAGAAGTCCTTCATCAAACATATCTCCCCCATACAGAAAGAACATAACACTTTGCTAATAAACAACATAACTGTATTTTTGTGCTTTGGCGGTCTTTTTGTCTATTTTGGAGGCAATTAAGATAAATTGAATCAATTGTTTGGATGTGGTTCTGTGTTTTAAAATTTTAAATTATGTCCCTGTTTTTTAGAACTAGTTAAGCTGCCAATTGCAGTGATGGAGACATATGCATTGCTAATTCTTGGGACTTTCTGCAATGCAGGTTACAGTGGAGATGTTTGGTTTCCTCAACCTGCTCCAAAAGATCATCCGTGGCGCTACATGCCAAACCATGCCATGACTCCTCATATTTCTAGGACTACAATAGATGCACAGGTGTCTGATTTTTGTCTCATTTCACCCATTTGCTTCATACTTAATTCTTTGATTGACTTACTTACCTCATAAATAATTCAAAAATTCCATTATATTGCATCATGGTCCATTGCATGAAGCTTTAATGTTCTCATTATTTTATCATTTTTGGCATTCTTTAGAAGTTGAAAATAAGAATCATCAAAATACAAAGATATTATTAAGTGTTTTCTAACTAATTGCTAATAAAATCTATACTTCAGATAAGGTATGCAACTGGAACAAAGGATATGCTTGACAGATACTTTAGGGGAGAAGATTTCCCTTCACAGAATTACATTGTGAAGGAAGGAACAATAGCCAGCCAGTACCTATAAAACTTTCATGTTGGATGCCAAAGCATAGATGGTTGCATCGTGATTCTTCCATCTGCAGGCTGCTTTATCTGGAATAACAAGCAAGAGGCAGTACAGTGCTCGCTTTCCTGAAATAAAACAGTACATCAAATACTGAATTGTCAAATACATTCCTGAGACCAATGATGCTTCAAAGGATTGTGCAGGAATGAATGATAGATGATTAGCATGCAACTCATCATTCCATCTGTTCTGATTTTATAAACTAGTAGTATTGAATAAACAAAATCCAAAATAAATTGCGAAGTGATTTAAAGTCAGTGCTTAGTCCTTTGGGGCTATTGATTCATGAAGTTGACTTGGAGATCGCTATGCCACATTTTCACTAGTAGAGGGAAACGAACCTTTGTTTGTGTATGGAAGGTGGATGAGCCTTTTCTGCCTTTCCTTGGTGTGGTTTTTGAATAATTCTATTTTGAAATTTCTTGATTATAAACTCTGAAAGTATCTATTGACAAGGCCATACTTAAGTCATTGTTTTTTAATGGTATTTAATTTTTATTGTTTATGTAAGCTTGATTTGGTGAATATATTGTATTTTGGTAGTTTTATGTTAAATGGGATTTCACTTAATTTGTGGACTTTTAACCTTTATGTTAACAAGGTGATATGCAAGGAGTTAGAAGACCAAGTAATTCCTAAGAAAATAATTTTTTTCCTTTAAATTGGTTTCTTCGCACTTTTATAATTGTGCAAAGGCTTGAAAATTCGTATCTATGGTAATATGGTAATTTTATTGACAGATATATTTTTTTGAAAAATGGGTTTCTCTGGTTCTTAATGGAGACAATGTGCATTTCTTCATTGTTAAATTAATTTGTGTAAAGTTTTTAGTTGTTGGTTGTACTTGTGTTTCTATACATGAAGTATTTGTGCTTTTGTAGTTGTTGGAGTCATCCATTATGAATATTGTATTATTGTACTGTGTGATATTGAGTAATATTTTTAGTGATGTTATAGGTATGATTTAGACTTTTATTACAGATATATCCTATGCCAAAACCACACTTAGAGGCATCTTGTTGTTGCTCTGTTCTACAATATTGTTTTGTGATTTTGTTGCACAAATTCTTATTTTGCATGCATTTGAAGTGCAGATTATGTAGTGTCCTAATTCATGCTCTGATGTCTTTGTTGGTAATTCTCAAAGTGAATAGGATCCATGATCTGCTTATTAGTATTTTATGTCCAAATATCCTTTTATACACATCAAATGAACCCCTTTGATGGTTCTCATGTCTACCTAGATTTGAAATAGCCATACTTGCCATATTTGCAAGCATAGTTGAAAAAATCGTTGAGTTACTTGAGTCTACCTAGCTTATTAGAAGACTTCCTTTTTTCTACACCTCCTTTCTTATCTATGCCATTTCTGTTCAAAGTTGGAAAACTGTTTTTGTTGTCTGGAACAACTAGTATCAGAGGCTGGACTTTTGCTTTATTGAAGGTGGCTATTTTTGCTAGTTTTAGTGGTGAATCAGTCTGATCTTTTTTTACTTTTTCTAAACTGCACATGAGTATTTGTTGCCCGTTTCTCCCTGTGGTTTGCTTTTTCTATTTATTTAATGTAATGAAGGTTTATCAGTAATTTCAGGACCATTGTAGTAGGAACTAGAGGATAGTTCGAAACAAACACTATCTTTGGGATAAGAATGATTCTCATGTCTACCTTAACCTTGTATAAATTGTTTAATAAAATTTCCACTTTTACCGAAATTTTCAGTTTATTAACCAGACTTTCCCTAATATACATTCCTTTTGCTTATATTTTGCCTAATTTTCATGTTCAAATTGGTGAACATTATTTATACATGATCTTACCTATTGATGGAGGGAAAGCATAAGACTTTCATACAGAATCAAAGTTCAAATCACAGGAAAGAATGATTGTCAAGGGGAAAGTTTATGACTGTGACCCCTTTGAATATATCTATATGTCAAATAAAATTCCTTGGGCATGGATTAAATTGCTCTAGCAACTTCCAAATTTATTGACTAAATAGCTAGGTCAAGAAAGCACAAAATGCACATGATTTAGTCTAGGAGCTTGTAGAAATGGGTTACGTCCATCTACATTATTTGGACCTGCAATGTAATTTGCAACTATTAATTAACAAAAATTGTAATTTTTTCAATCTTGGAAAATTATCTATAAGCCTTTGATAAAAAACATATATTTTCTTCCAAATTACATACAGAGTTCCAATTCTTAACAATTGTCATGCAGCACGAAAGTTCACGCATCCAAAATGGGGTTTTTAGCCAACCAATGATATTCATTAGATGGTTTATACTTCTTAGAAGCTTTAGAAAAATAGGAAAATAACTACTTTCAATAAGGAAGTTGCAAAGAACTTTTAGAAATTATTTTTATTTTCCTTTGAAGGGATCAAAGTATACACAATTCACAAAGTCAGTTCCAGGTGGAAAAATATCGCCTCCTTCAATAAGGAATGACAATTCTCAGTTCAGAGACCTCTTAAAACTAGCTTACAAGCTTGATAATAATACAATTTGACTAGTAGAAATCTATCTTGGCACTTTCGACAAATATACTTAAAACATAATTGATTGTCACTAGTGCGTTCTCTTTGACAGACTCTGCATCAAGCACATTCTCAGCTGTCATTGTCACTGTCACTGTCACTACCTTGCCTCGTTTTGTTCGACACCCATTGCAAGAGCAATATGCATCAAGCACATTCTTAGCTGCCACAATAGAGTCTGTGATAGAAGAATCTGCCTCTAGTGGACTTATTTTACAACATTCAATTTCTGCCTAGAGCAATTCCAGAGATACATGATACAAGCATATGATGCGAACACAGGCAGACTTTTGTTGACACCTCATGTTGCATAATGCATCAATAGAATTACACATAATTTAAAGAAACCTGCAAATTTCTTACTTCGATTTTTTTGCTCCATCAAAGGAAAAGTGATTTCCAAAATGAATTTCCTTGAATAATCATGAATAGTGTCTTTCAAACCAATCAATTGTTTGTTGCTTTATTACATTTTCACAAGACCTGTTCCAGGTACACCATTCCACAATTACAACAAAAGACATAAAATCACATCAAAGTTTCATATGGTCCAACGAATATAAAATGAGGTCAAGCAATGATAGTTTCCCATAATATCATAAAAGAATATTTAATCAAATTTTCCACATAGTGGCATATATAAATGAGCTACACATTTTCTTGAGTCATATGCCTGAAGTACACACAAATATTGGTTGTGAAAAGCTAGTAATTAAAGGAAATAAAACCCTTTTGCATGCAGAGTGTAATAAGCTCTAACCTCTTAACCTCTTAATAACCTATAACCTAAAATCATGTTTGATTACCATGGATGCAATAGCAACCACCCTTGATGGGAGGAGTGCACTCTTATGGCTATAGCAAATTTGGAAAGCCATCTAAGCTTTGCAAGCTCAAACACGATCTTTATTTGGGCTTCACACTCGGAGAATCCCTGGACAACTTCCATACTGCATGCATTTCAGCAACACTAGTTATATTATTGGTCATTGAGCGTGTATGGTTCTTCAGTATCTCCTCCTGATGATGGGTTGTGCTATTCAACTCGAAACGTCGAGATTTCAAACTTGAACACATAGTCTTTATGTATCTTACAAAAAGTTGAGTATTTATTAACGTTGTGAAAATCACTCAATCTAGCAACATAAGTTGAATATCAAACTGTGTTCATTTTCTCTTTGTAACATAACCATGCCAAACCTCGAAAACACACAACAAATTCACACTCAAGAAATAAAATGTAAAACCTTGAATTTGAAACAAAGTGTATCTCGATAACCCACGCCAAGAAAAACTCACAATCCACTTTGTTGCTAGGATTTTACGCTAATATACCACATCAATCAATTCTGAGCCACCCTCCTTACATAAAATGCATTCATCCAATGCTATCATCGGTAACCCATGTCCCCACCATACTTGACCCATAGAAATGTCCTCAACATTGTCCAATGTATCAAATTGAGCGTAGCTAGGCATCCAACCAGAAACATAATAAATGTGAAAATCTTGTAGAGTCTTGGAGTTCACTATCAGCTTGGCACAAGAGGAAGATCTTTAAAGTGTCATGCACCCAATTTGGAGCTAGAAAGATCAAGGTCAATATATTGTTGAAATCCCTTGTTACAAAGCCTGTGTGTTTAATATGAAGGGCATTTTCATTCAATGGCAGTACTTGTGGGACTATGATGCTAGATCATAGTTAGATTGGAGAATGTTAACTCAATAGAAGCATCTTCATACTTTAGACAGACTAGCTATTCGAAAGAGTCAGAGGTTGATCCCTTCACAAGATTTGTTTAAAATGAATAGTCAGATGCAAGGGCCAATTTTGAGGGATTGGTGTTGGTCTTTTGGGCAAGTTGATCCAGAATTGTAACGCAAAAAAGTTTTTCGTTGTTGCATCAAAAGCATTGTTTGGCCTCAGTTTTGAATGTTAGATGGATGTTTTGGCCTCAGTTTTGAATGTTAGATGGACTTCTTCTGACCTGGAGAATAGAAAGATTCAAATACTTCATAGTGTATGGACTTTTCGTTTATCTTATAAACTACTAGGTTTATTTGGTCAGTTATCTACTAGGGAGTGCCAACAAAAGCTCGTATGGAAAAAAGTGGTTTCATGGATAATCAATGTCCAATTTGTGGTAAAATGGAGTCCCTTGAGCACATTTTGTGGGAGTGTCAAATAGCCAAAGGCTGTTGGCATCAAGTTCAAACACAAGTCCCCTCTTATTTTCAAGGGGCTATTCATTGGAGGGCTACCGTGTTGGTGCCTCCAAACAGTTTACTCTCCCATCTTTTATGGGCTTTTGGAATTGTATAGGAATTGTGTAGGCTACTAGTGAAAGGTTTACAGTATGCTTAATCTTATTACTCAAGTCTGTTAATATCATGTTTGAATTAGGATCACCAATAATCCCCACATGAACACTGTCCATCTTTGAAATGATGGAACCGGTTGTTATCTCTCAGAACAATTTCTCGCACAACAATCTTGGAAATGAACATAGTGGCAGAGTGGCAGTCACCACACACTCTAAGGTTCTTGACAATCTGAATAGGTGTCCCAAGAGGTGTGTTGATAAGCCCAAAAATATTTGCTAACTTCTCACTGTGTATGCGTATGCTAAGGATATGTTCCTTATTCTCCTCCTCCACATCACATAGTGCAAAGTGTATCTTGGGTACATACCCTGCCTCCTTTATTTGTCCAAACAACCTCTCCAGCTCTGCATAAATTTTCTGCAGTTGTGGGTGTGAACTGTCTCCTACAAGGAAAGTATGGACCTTGTGATTAACTTCAATCCAGCTGCAACCTGGTATCTTTTGCACACTCTGTTTTTCATCAGGGTTCGCAACTTTTTTACATCATCCCACCTTCCAGCTGCCGGATAAATGTTTGACAGCATCACATAATATGAAGCATTTGTAGGCTCCAACTCAAAAAGGCGTTCTGCGACACACTCACCTAGCTCAATATTGGTATGGATCTTGCAGGAACCAAGCAATGATCCCCACAAAGTGACATCAGGTTTAATTGGCATTTTGTTAATAAATTCTTATGCCTCACCTAGACAACTAGCCCGGCCAAGAAGATCATCCATGCAGCCATAATGCTCCACAGTAGGAGTTATTTGATAATATTGACTCATGCATTTAAAGTATTGCCAACCATCATCCAAAAGACCTGCATGGCAGCATGTAGAAAAAATACCAACAAATGTAATATGGTCTGGTTTTGTTCCATATTGTTCCATTTATTCAAAACGTTTGATAGCCTTCTTGCCACACCCATACATGGCAAATACTGCAATCATAGCATTCCATGAGGCCGCTACTCGTTCAGTCATATTATTGAAAATTTTGTGTGCATCCTCTATAATGCCGCATTTGACATACATGTCTATAAGGGCGTTCCCAACAATAAGATCAAACTGCAGTTCGTTCTTAATAATGTCTTCATGGACCTCCTTTCCATTTTTCAGAGCTGCTAAGTTGGCGCATGCTGGAAGAATGCTAGTGAAGGTAAGAGGGTTTCACTCCATACCCTTTAGCTGCATTTGTCTGAACAGCTTCAAGGTATCATTAAAAAACCCATTATGTGTATATGCTGCAATCATTACAGTCCATGAGACTGCATCCCGAGAAGGAATGTTCTAAAAAAGCTCAAGGGCCTTGTCAATATACCCATACTGAGCATAACCTGTAATCATTGAAGTCCATGAGATGACATTCCGTTCAGTCATTCGTTCAAACAAATTTCGTGCATCCTCTAAGCTTCCACACTTGGCATACATGTCTGAAAGAGCGCTTACCACAAACACATCATCTCGAATACCACTTCTAATTATATCCTTGTGAATCTCTTTTCCATGTTCCAGAGCTGCCAAGCTGGCACAAGCGGGTAGAATAGTGGCAAAAGTGTGTTGATTTGGTTGGATTCCTGCTTCTTGCATTTGATAATATAGTTTCAAGGCTTCCTCACTATATCCATCTTGTGCATATCCTGAAATCATCATAGTCCAAGAGATAACATTCTGCTCATGTAATTTGTCAAATAGTATACGTGCATCTTCTATGCAACCACATTTGACATACATGTCTACAAGGGCACTCCCCACTAACAAGTCACAGTGTAACCCACTTTTAATTATGTCTACATGAACTTGTCTGCCATTTTCCATCTCTGCCAATTCGGCGCATGCGGGAAGAATGATTGTAAAGGTAAATTGATTCGGTTGGATACCTGTTTGCTGAATCTGGTGAAATAGTCTCAATGCTTCCTGGACAATCCCCTGTCTCGAATAAGCTGCAATCATTGCGGTCCAGGAGAAAACATCTCGTTGAGGCCTTTTGTCAAACACATGGCATGCATCCTGCAATTTTCCAAATTTAACGTACATGTCTATGAGGCTACATCCCAAGAAGATATCAGATTCGAACCCACTTTGAATTATTTCTTGATGAACTTTCCTGCCATGCTCGAGAGCAGCCAAACCGCCACATGCTTGGAGAAAACTGGAAAAAGTGAATTGATTTGGGGAAATGTTTGAATCTGCATCTCGTCATATAGAGTCAAGGCATTGTCACTGTGTCCATTCTTGGCGTAGGCTGCGATCAGAGCAGACCATGGCACCACATTTCGATTGGGAACTTCCATCAATAACCGGCGGGCATCAGCCAGACTGTTGCTCTTAGCATACGCAATAATCAGTTTGGTATCTAAGGAAGTGTCTGCTGGAATCCGGTTTGAACAATATGAGCATGGACTAGCTTGGTCTCTGGCAGAGATTTGTGTTCAAGGCGAGCGTGCAATACAGTGGTATACACACAAGAGCCTGGGGTAAGTGCCTCTTTCAATTCGTCCTGCTTACATACTGCGCTTCTCAAGTCCATAACGCAGGGTGTTTCCCTTCCCAGTTGTAGGTATAGATATGTAATACCATGAATTCGAACTCAAACCCAAACTCGCGCTCGCACTCAAGAGAACCTGGTCTTCCAAAGTCACGGCCCCCATGGATCGATTCTCCATGGAACTGTGGTTCAACACATTCACAATCGAATCCACAACCCATTCCGCCACAAGCCCCACTTTATTCCGATCATCCAAGATCAAGTAGAAGAGCGCTGCCATGGAATTTTCTTCGGTTTAAGAATATCTGCAGGACAAGAGGGGTCAAATTTTCACCACAACCGCAGCTTCCACAATACGCAGGCGCGTCTCACTATTCTCCTTCGACAAGATTTAATCTCCCTCACAGCATCTCTCCCGGTATTAAATGCAAATGCAGAGATCGAATGCAGCAACAACAATCGATTATTGAGTTGAGCACGTTGCCCTCGTCTGTTGGTACTCTGCGCATTCGCGTGGAAGGAGGACTCGTTCGGGTTCACAGCATGCACGGGAGGTCGTTTCCGGTAATCGGGAGTCGGTAAACATCGCCGAGGCTGTACGTCCGTCAGAAGGGCGATTTGGCCGGAAATCGGTAACGGCGACTGTCTTCCGGGCCAAATCGTTGATGTAATAGACTACTCCTTATATTAATCTTACAGTTATTTGTCGTTACTTGTTAGTGGCCTTGGTGTGAAGATTGGGAACGAGGACGTGGATTTCATTGATAGAGATTATACAATTTTGAAATTATATCCCAAACCATGGTTTACATGATCGTAGAGGGCATAATTTGTGTCATAGCGATAGGATTGGTCTATGATGATGGCGTGTTTTATATTAGTTTTGGGTTAACACGTTTTTTATGAGGAATGGGGTGTTTTTCTTTACTTTTTAAGGTTCAATTTTTACGAAGGTGTATAATCTTTGAGGTTGCTATGAGGACATTTAGAGGTAGTGGTCAAACATGTGAAGCTTGCATTGCATTCTCTACACAAATAAGTGGATCAAAGGCCACCCTCTTGTCATCCTTAAAACCGACCACTATCTGTTATGATTATGACCACAATTTTAGTCGAGGGATCAACAACTTTATTGGAAAGGAGGTAAGTTTCACATTCTCCCCACTTGTGTTCACATCCCCAATGAGACATTGGTTGGTTGTGATAATGTTAGAAGGGTAGATTCCATGTGGGATAGAGGTACCCACGGTGTTCCTCGAGAGGTCTTGGTCCTTGCTAATTCACAAGTTATTGGTATGTCTGGCTTGTAGGTTGTTGGCTATACTCTTGGGTTATAGTATAAGCTAGTTGTATTTGACTGTGGGCCTCCCACTGGAAATATTGGCTAGTAACCGATTCCATGGTTTAAAAAAAACATGTTTATGGAGTTGGTCTAGAGTTATAGTGATGTTTTTTCATTAGGGTCAAATTTCCCTCAAAGCTTAGCTATGTTTAAATTTATCTTATGAAATAGTGAAGCCATTATGGTTGTTAAGTTGGGTTAGAGTATTGCATTAAGTATCATTAATGTAACACAATGCTCCATATTTTAATAGGTGGTGGATGTTGGACACTTAAATTTAAGGAACCATGTTATGATATTTTAGAGCAAAACCCTACTAGTATATCTAAAATGAACTTAATACTCAAACAAGTTGCAATGCCCAATACATAGGGGAAATGGTCTACTACTCATTTTCATTGATCAAAGTAGGAAGTATGAGTTACATTGTTGGTACTCTACTCATTGGCTCTATGACTATTCTCTATGTAACACTATTAATTTTCATAATATGATTGACCAATTCTACAATTTGATTGCTTATGGAGTGGTTATGTTGTTGCATACCGGTAGACACAAATAAAGAAGGAGGTTGATGTCTTGGACTCAACATGTCTCCAATTGCACCATTTGGTATCAAAATATTTAAACTTTCATAATTCCCATAACATGATATTTCAATCTTTGATTACCTCTTGCTCTTCAATAACCTTATGAACTCGTAGTTAAACATAGAGACAATTTAAAATACAATTAACCAAACTCAATCGTGCCACACACAAACAAAACAACCAAACACGTGTGAAGGGGAAATCTAAAGGTAGTTGGGGATGCCATGTCGAGGCATGACCAACAACTCAATGGAAAATTCAAACTATGCCTTCACCCAACCAATCATTAAGAACTCATAATAAAACACAAAAGTAATCTCAAACATATGTAATTAAACTCAACCATGCCCTCCCACACAAGAGACAAACATATATTTTATGGCAAAAAATTCAAAGGCAATAAGGAAAGTTAAGATTTTTTTCCCCACTATAATAGGTATTATTTGTATTAAAAAAAGGGTTGCGACCAAATTGAACAACATGCAATACAAATTGATAAAAAAATTGTTACAATCCGTAAGAAAAATGCAGTCCCTGTTTCAAAAATTCCTATAGCTATCTACCCTTTAGCCACCATATTGACTAGCTTGATAGGTATACTACCTAACAAGCTTCCCTACTAACAAAACAACCCAACAAACCATTCTAAACAAAGAAATATCTAAAAAAAATATCCCATGCAGGGTGTCTTATAGCACCTAGTTTTCCTTATTGTCCTCGTCATAACATGTGTCAATTTCGGATTGTGTTGTAGGGAACAAACCAATTGTTGCAAATTTTAGTTTCAATTAGAATTGCGCTAAGCCCCTACACTTTCTTCCTTTGGGCAAGATGAATCAAAAGCATACATAGTAGGGGATATGAGAATATCTATAGGAAGATTAAGGAAACTAACAATACAAGCCTTTAAAGAAACTACAGATTCCAAACAAGTGTCCAATTCTAAATACTTGCTTCTATGCACCTATTTAAATCCTTTAAAATTTTGTTCCAGGTCCTACATTTTCCTTAATAGAGTAGTAATCTAAACAACATGACTATCATGCTCTTGAATTTCCACCAACAAATTTTCCTTCCACATTGCCTCTTGCCATAATTTCCTTTGTAGAGTCAAGGCCTCCAGAGACTATTAGGCTTCTACTACCCAACTTTTACATTGTTTCACACTTTCGTTCACCTCCACCAACTCACACATCACACACTTGTTCTTCCTACACCAAGCCATTGTTAATACAATGTTGGGGATGCCCAAATCAAATGTGTGTTTTCTAGAGCACTAAGAACCACTAGGGAAATTTTAGATTGTTCACTTGCCACATTCCCTAGATTGAGGTGATTGGAGCAAACTCCTAAGGCCAAGCCACGAAAACCAGCTTCATAGGAGAGGGAAGACACTACTCTCCCAAACCACCCTTCAATCCACCAAATAAAACCACACGCACGTAGGAGTTGGACCAACATGCTTTTATTAATAAAAGGTACCAACAACTAGTAGCATTAGGGAATGCGACATATTAATGCCCATAACCCATAGTCCTTTCCAGCCCATCGAACTAGATTCTCATGCACATAATTCATGATGGGTTTAATGATGATTAATGTCATGGGAGAAGAGAATAATAAAGAACCACACTCCCCCCTCTTTTCTTAATTGAAACTTCATTCATGGACACCCCCATATTCGCAAGAAGATCGACGTCTTTATTATTTGTTCACAACACTTGAAAGAAAGATATTTCTTCAAAATGGTGGGATAATTTTATTATTCTTTGGTCCAAACAAGATAGGTGAGGATTTTGAGTAGAATGTTGTAAGAAGGACCTTATAATGATTGAGGAGTCATATTTTGGGTTTATAAGAAGAAATATACGATGAAGGAATGTTAGCTCTCAGTCATATTTTGGGTTTATCTGTCTTTGAAGAGAAGAATATGTAAACTTTGATTCGCAATTGATGAATAACAAGTTTATATTTTTTTTTCCTTTCTAGAAAAAAGAAAAAGAAAAAAAGACCTTATAATAATTGAGGAGTCGTCAACTATAATTACACAAATCACACCTTGATCCTTAAGTAAATAAATACCTTGAAAAGCTACCAATACCTCAATTTCATTATTAAAAATAATGTTTAAACCTTAAACAAAGTTTGATTCTATTTTCTAAAACCCTGTTAATAATTTTTATTTTTTTATTTTTACTTAAAACGATTTTGGTGAAACTATAAGCTAAATTTATTTATTTATTTAAACAAACTTAAAACAATTTTGATGAAACTATATATATATATATATTTGTGTTGGGTTTAAAATGAAAATTCCAACCATCATCCACGAAAATTATAAAAAACATCATCCACGAAATTTATAAAGAACAATAATATATAATAATGTTATATTTAGACCTTATAACATAACGTGTATTCACCATTTTTCTTCCCATGATGTTTTTTCTTCAAGTTTATCCTAGCACATCAAAAAAGACATTCCCCAATATACACCTCTTATATTCCACTCCAAAGTTCCAAACGTATATGCTCTATTCTACCCCATCCCTAGAACCATGATGATGAAAACTTTCACTCCACCCCCACATACCCCCTAAAAGCATAATTGACCCACCCCTAGAACCATGAAACCCTACACCCCCACCCCACATACCCCTTAAAAGCATAATTGACCCACGTTAAACCAAGAACAAAGCTTAATACCTTTTCTCCATAAATATATTATAAAAATCTTGGAAAATATATTATAAAGCCTTGATAAATATTTCACATTTAGAAAAGGGATGAAAATATATAAAAAAGCCTGGATAAATATTTCACATTTAGAAAAGGGATGAAAATATATTTCGACATGTACGAGGAGACCATGGAGATTCTTTCCGAAATTCCGAGGCGGCTTGGCACGTGCGAAAACATTTACCCGCGAGATAAAACCTCGAACCCGGACTACATTCTCCGTGTAAATTCGGAATCCCAATTCCCCCACCGTAATTTCGGGCCGTCACTTCGCGTCAATATTCGACCTATGAATATTCCCTCACTACACTGCCTTTCAGTGGCCTTCACTGGCAATAAAAATGTTGCTACGGAATGGCTGCATGTGATCGCGAATGACGAAATGCTTGTCCACTCTGACTGTCAAATTCTAAATGTGCACAGCAGCTGCCCACGTAGCATTACCGGCAGACTTTAATCATAATCCAGTTACGTTTGCCATGTGTGGGCAGGCAATAAAATAGCATACTGTTCGTATTTGTTTAAGTGATCGTTAGGAGAGAAAAGAAATATTCAATTATTCAATTTTTTTTAATAAAATTAACTTTCGAAGAGAATAGAACCAGGATTAACATTTTTTATTAATATTTATAAATTAATTAATTTTAATATAAAAAATAAATTAAGCACTCTAAAATATACCTTATCATTACTTTAGAACATTATTTTAATCGTAAATAAAAACCATTACCAAGAGAATATGATGACAGTTGTTATATATATATGTGTGGGGGTGGGAGGATTTTCCTTGAGCTTCATTGTTTCAGAGATCACAGAAAGATTGTGACCATCGAGTTTCATTCTTCAAAAGAAAATTGTTGAACAATGATACTTTAGCGAAACCTTGCGCTTCAGAAATCACAAAAAGATTGTGATTATCCAGTTTTGTCATTTGACATAAGAAGAAAAATAAAATCTTAGTGTGTCAAAGGTAAATTTGAATTTTTTTATTAAAATGTTTTTAGAAATTTTTAAATTGTTTATATAATCTTGAAATCATGGAGGAATGAAGGTGTTTTAATGCTGAAATCATGGAGAAATGAAGGTATTTTAATTTTAATGTTGAGAATTTGAGCAAACATTTGTATCTTACAATATTCTAATTAAATGTTATTGTATGGAGAGAAGAGAAGTGCTTTACAATCTTTACGGGGAAGATGTTGTAACGTTCTTACCTAACAAAATAATTAAAAAAGATCTATCAACCAAGAGAGATCAAATTTCATGATTTTTTTTTTTTTTTTTTTACAACTTAGTAACCTCAGTAAGTTGGATCCCTATCAGTGTTTAATAAATTTAAATTTAAGATGGATCTGTGCTAATATTTAATTTGAAATAATTTAAACTCTTATATATATCTTAAAATATATAAACTAAATTTTCAACAAATTCTTAAATATGTCATTTCAATGTGTACTTAGCACCATTTAAATGAAATTTTAAGCATTTGGTGTTTATACCAAATTAAAGTAATATAATACTTAATAAATATAAAATTCCAAAATGTTTAAATATAATACAAGTGTTAAGATCATGAAGAAATGAAGGTGTTTTAATTGTAAAATTGAGGTAAACATTATGCAACTAGTACCATTGCAATTAATGTTATATGTATTGGGATAAAGGGTATAGTGTAATTTAAAGTACTTTCAAATTCATATAAATTCATATACAATATTAATTGCCTTATTGCATAAAATAAAACAAATGTCTAACGCGCGATTATTGGTTAGAAGTCAAAATGAGAACACGATATACTTAATACAATTAAAATGAAATTTTAAGCATTTAGTGTTTTTACCAAAGTACAATGATATTGTAAATGTCTAATAAGTACAAAATATCTCTTGTAACTTTAAATATAAACTTTTAATAAATTAAAAATATCCAATATTTTTGTCACCTGAAATTATAAGTAACTAATAACTAATAATAGGTTAAGAAATGAACATATCTAACTTGGGAGTAGGTTAATAAATGAACAAATTTAACTTCATGGAATAAGATCTAATGGCTAAGAGCTCGTCTAAGTTTGTCTTGCATTTTGTATGAGTGGGAGTCTATATCTTAGTAACCTCAGTTAGAAAACAAAATTAACAAATTTAACATTTTGTTTTCTTAAATTTATTAAAAAAATTATCTTAAAGTTTAATTTTAATTTTATTTGATGGAAATTTTTAATATAAAATTTAAACAAATATTAATAATAAGTTTAATCACATTAAATTCTTAATAAATTTGATAAAAATTTAATATAAATCTATCCCCTTACTAAATTATAAATTTTAAAAAATAAATGTTTAAAAGTAATTCCATTTCCTACCACCTTCTAGTAGATCATGCACTACTTACTGGTCTTCTCTATCAGATCTGGGTTTGCTCGGTTGTTGGAAAGAGGAGTGGTTGTGTTATGTCCAGAATTTAAACTTTGGTGGGATTCGTCTTTTAATATTTTAATTTTTTTGAATATAGTTTAAATAATTTAAATGATATTCATAATCTTTTTTTATACATGTTGCAGGGTGGGTTGAGTCCAGGGGGAGGCCCGAGTGGAGGATAGCATGGTGGACATTTTATTTTTATAGCATAGTGAACAATTGTTTTTTGTTGATATGCATCTAGATTGCAAAGATTTGTTTTGGACATGTTGAGGAGATTTATTTTTGGACTAGATATATACATATATGGGTACATTGAGCTTGCATGTCCATGAGTATTTTTTTGAAGATTATATACATGTTCTTTGAACTTATTATTTTGTGAATCTTGGTTTAAATGATCTAGTTTATTTTTGCTTATTTGACATATTTGGTGTGATTTAAAGGTTTAGAATATGTATTTGCATGTTTAAATGAATGAATGAATATGTAAGAATGAATGTTAAGAACATGATATTCTTGAATATTATGAAGTTTAAGAAATGTTATTTAGGTAGTTTAAAAATGGATGAACATAGGTTTAAAGTTCATAAATGAGGAAGTTTTGATTGAAACATGGATGAATGTTAAGATTGAATATATTAAGAACAAAAATGTTATCTTTAAATGTTAGGAAGTTTAAGAATTTGTTAGAAGTTTTGATGGAAATATGGATGAACCAGGAGGTTTAAAAATGAATGTTAATATTTGGTGTGATTTAAAGGTTTAGAATATGTATTTGCATGTTTAAATGAATAAATGAATATGTAAGAATGAATGTTAAGAACATGATATTTTTGAATATTATGAGGTTTTGAAAATGTTATTTAAGAAGTTTAAAAATGGATGAACATAGGAACTTAAAGTTCATAAATGAGAAAATTTTGATTGAAACATGAATGAATGTTAAGATTGAATATATTAAAAACAAGAATGTTATCTTTGAATGTTAGGAAGTTTAAGAATTTGTTAGAAGTTTTGATGGAAATATGGATGAACTAGGAAGTTTAAAAATGAATGTTAATAACATGAATGTTATCTTTGAACGTTAGGACGTTTATGAATGTTAGAAGTTTTGATAGAAATACATGGATGAACCAGAAAGTTTAAAAGTGAAAACATGTTGAGTTCAAATTTTAGGAATGTTAGGAAGTTTATGAATGTTTGAAGTTTTGATGGAAATATGAATGAACTATAAAGTTTAAAAATGAAATTTAAGAACATGAATGTTATCTTCAAGAATGTTATGAAGTTTTAGGAATGTTAAAAGTTTTGATAGAAATATGGATGAAATAGGAAGTTTAGGAATGTTATGAAACTTAGGAATGTTAGGAAGATTATGAATGTTATATAAGTTTTGATGGAAATATAGATGAACTAGGAAGTTTAAAATGAATGTTAAGAACACGAATGTTAAATTTTTGAATGTTATAGCTTTGAAAGAGATACATGGATGGATTAGGATGTTTAAAAGTGAACATATGTTGAGTTTAAATTTTAGGAATGTTTGGAAGTTTTGATGGAAATATAGATGAATTAGGAAGTTTAAAAATGAAATTTAAGAACATGAATGTTAACTTTGAATGTTATGAAGTTTTAGGATTGTTAGAAGTTTTGATAGAAATATGGATGAAATAGGAAGTTTAGGAATGTTATGAAACTTAGGAATGTTAGGAAGATTATGAGTGTTATATAAGTTTTGATAGAAATATGGATGAATTAGGAAGTTTATGTTAAGAACACATGAATGTTATCTTTAAATGTTAATAAGTTTATGAATGTTAAAAGTTTTGATAGAAATATGGATGAACTAGGAAGTTTAGAAGGGAACACATATTAAGTTCAAATTTTAAGAAGTTTGAAAAATGAATATTATTTGTTCAAATTTTGATATATGGATTTTTAATTAATAATTCTTACTTTCAATGTTCAGGTACATTTGATGCGGCTGAAATCATAGCAAATGGGGATAACAATTTTTTGTTTTTTAATCATAAGCGAAGATTACAGGATTATGAAGTTTGTGTTAAATTAGAGCAATGATTTTAAACAACAATTTGATGAATTTTCATCGATTTGTTGTAAATAATCATTTCTCTAATTTAGCATAAGCTTCACAATCTTGGAATTTTTTCTTGTGATTAAAAATCAAATAATCGTTGTCTCCATTTGCCATGATTTCAGTTATGTGACCTTACACAAGTGATATTTTAAATTAAAGATTTGGGGCGGAGAGTGGCGACAATTACAGATCCGTTATCTCATCATTTAATTGGTCTAATAGACATATGGGTCCACGTGAATAAAGTATTTCAGACAGAATTAAGACAAAAATTTTACACATTCGGGTTTTCGTTACAAAATAATTTTACACAAGCGATATTTTAAATTAAAGATTCGGGGCAGAGAGTGGCGACAACCACAGATCCGTTATCTCATCCCTTAAGTGATCTAATAGACATATGGGGACCCGAATAAAGTATTTCAAACAGAATTAAGTTAAAAATTTTACACATTGAAGTTTTCAATATCAAATAATTTTTGAATTCAAATTTCAGCATACTAGAATACGATTATTTAAACTTTTATATTCTAGTTCTTTTCAAGATCATAAACATAAAAATAAAAAAATATATTGTACACATTTGACAATGACATCGACAAAACCATTGATCTATTAATTTTAAATATATAGTTTTAAAAACATCGCAATGGAATTTGCCGTCTTCAATTATCCGTTCATGGTCATATTTGGACAGTTTCCATTTTTATTTTTTAATTATTTTTTCGATGGAACTTGAACCAATTTTATTCGAGATGCACATACTAAATGGCTATATTGACAACATATGACATTAGGTTCATAATCCTGAAAGTAGACATAATTTTGAGTCATATGGGTTTGTTGAAAAAAATAGCCCTTTAAAATGATGGATCCTCTATCGTATGTATATCCGTTTTCATTGTAATCTTCCAATAACTTCATTTTTCCTTCAGTGCATCGCATCAAATAATACTTCACATTTTCGCTGTTGTCAATAGGTGCAATCACAGCAAAAATATCTCCTGTGCAAATTACAATTGATGTCAGGATTTTTAATTCAATTAACATGTGTATAAGGTGATTGACAAGAATGAACAATTGACAAAATAGTGGTATTTGATCATTACCTTCTCTAACGAGATCTGAAATTCTGTCGCCATCAGATGATATTGCTATATCTTCTGATTCCAATTCTTTAATGCTTGGTAGTGGCATTTTTCCTTTAGGATTAATTTCTGTGTGTTTCCAATGTTTCACGTAGTTGTTCGTTATGTTTTCACAAACTTCTGTAGATTCAATATTTTCAGTGCAAATATGACAAAAGCATAATTGCTTTCTACTGTCAAATGCATAAATGTTTTGGAAGGATTTTGTTTGAATAGAGTAAAAATCTCTAGTTCCATGTATGGTGCTAGCGTTGTATGGTATTGATCTATTTATATCTTGGATCCCAACATGCCAAAAAACCTAGTACACAAATGACAAATTTTGATGTTAAGTACACATACTTTCTTTTAAATTGACAATATTTAATATAAATTAAAACATTTGTGTGTACATACCTACGCATATTTTTTGATTGTTGATTATAATCATGGTTTAGATGTGATTTACACCATTGGACAACCTCTGTAGCTGAACGGAATCGTGCAGAACTATGGTTCATTTGCCATCTTCGAAGTGCTCTTTTTACACATGCTCCTGCACCATCATGTTCACCTTTTCCAAGACCAGTTTCAAAGAAATTCTAGTGATGTTTAATGTTCAATGCTTTATGAAGTCGACATAACCAATAAAATGATCGCGAAGATTTAAATTGTCCGACACATCCATCTGACCATATCCAATGCTCATTGAATTTAATGTTATGTTCCTTTAGTGAATTGTAGAAAATACTTTCAATACAATGCTGAAAAAAATGTGTATCATGTGTACGATCGTCGCTGATATAAAAGTGATATTCTTTAATCACATCTCAATTGTCACATGCGCTTTCAATGCCATCAACATCCTATTGAGAATGTCTATATAAAACATGGACGAATATTGAAACTTGGTCAAAATGATAGTATTCACTCTGTATCTCTTTTTGTGCAGCAAATGTATAATTTTCTGCAAAGTCAACCACTGACAAAATTGTTCCTGGTGAAAAAATTTCATGAGATTGTTTGAATTGAAGGACTTGCCATCGTACTTTATGTGAATGCTTGGTGTATTTATAAATTTTACTTTCGAATTTCTTGAGAAAATCTGTCACACCTATTTTATCTTCTCGTAAATCAATCATTTTGGAATGTACATCACTAGTACTTGTAATGTATTCATATCTTCTCCAATCAACGGTGACATTTCACAATGAGTGATCAGTATCGATAGGATATTTATTGTGGTATAAAACCAAATTTCCACAACGATTACAATGTTTTCCATTGACACATTTTTTATTATAAAATACTTCATCTTGATTTCTCTCACATAGGGTTTGAAATATGAATTCACGTATTGTGGACGGAGGTGGTGAATTTGTCCAAAACATTTTACCAAATTCAAGAAATGTGTCGTAATATAATTGGAATTGCACATGATAACGACAACAACATGTGTCACGAATAATAATAGGTCTAACATACCATGGTTTTAGTTGCACAAATGTACTGATTGACACATTAATTCCACGATAATCTTCCTTGAATTTATTGAACAATTGTACTTGTGTCATATCCATTATATGTTTTGGACTGCTTACATATACTCCTCGTGATAGTCTTTCTTGTATTACATCTCTTGAATTTGGTGAAACTCGAGCATGTGTCAACCAATATTCCCGTACAATATCTTTAACCCCTGCTCCCATTCTATCTTTGTAAGGCTGTCTACAAATAATTGCCCAGCAAGCAAGTTCATCATTTTCATCTATTTGCATTCTGAATTTGCTATGTTTATATAATGTCTTTCTTGAGGTTCCAACTGCTTTTGCTTGCTGTGTTGTTAAACGTTTTTGTTTAGTACTAGTCGAAATAATTGCTGTATGAATTGCTCTTCATGCAACACTGATGTCTTTCTTTCTAGATTTTCTAAACTTTTTTATTGCATCACCTATATTTTCTATCACATTATGTTTTAATTTTGACTCTTTGATCGCCTTATGAATACCCAATAATGATGTAGCATCTCTAACTTCTTGGTCACTAATAAACATCTCAAAATTTGTGTGTGTCCTGTTGCTGAATAATTCTTCAGAACATCATCATAAATTTTTTGAGCCCAATATCGTGCAGCGTGTATGGGTATTTTTTTTTCATATTTATTGCAATCAACGTTTTCTAACGTTTCATCATCAGTGGTGAAAGTATCTATACATCAAGGTAAATTTAATTTAAAACATTTATCCAAAAATACATTTCATTATAAAAAATGAATTTGGAAAATACATTCAATATATACATACCTGGTCCAATTTTTTGTTCTTGAACTTGATCTTCAATATTGACTTCATCGACATCAGTATGTAAATCACTATTTACATCCTCAACAATGGTTTCTTTAACTTCAATTTGTTCATCTTGTATTTTATTTTTAATTTCCATTTCATCGACATTATCATGTAAAACTATATTTGTATCTTCAATAATCGTTGCTTACGTTTCTGCAAGGCTTGCTTTGTTGGCATGATATTTAAGTTTTTTCTTTTCTCTATTATCATCATCATCAGCACGCTTACGATCATATTTTCTTTGACGGTTTCTCTTACTGCCCATGATTGTTTAATCTATAAATGATAAATTAAAGAATCATCATTTTATTGTAAATAAACAAAATGAAGATTTAAAAATAGTTACGAAATTTATGAACACATGAACTGAAATTTACTTCACCTTATCAAAATTTTGTACTTGAGTCTTTTGAAGAAAAAGTCTTTGGAAACAAGTTTCCTTTGAAAAGAACATTCTTTGAATGAAATAATAACTCTTTGACAATAAATCATCTATGAAAAAATTCCATTGGAAAAGAATAAGAACACTTTCAAAATAAATCTTTTTTGTAAACCCACTGAAAAAAAAAAAAAGAAAAAAAAAACTGAACTTCTTTGAAAAAATACTTGGGAAAAAGATTTTTTTGTAAAAACCTTTGCAACGAAATATCTTTTTTGCAAAAATAACTTGGGAGACTTTGAAAAAATCCATTTTCAAATTAATAAGAAGGAAAAATATATTTCCTTTGTAAAAATAACTTGAAATAAAATCTTATTTGCAAAAATGCCTTGTAATAAAAACTCTGTAAATGCACACTTTGGAAAGAAACATTTGCTGAAAAACCCATTGGAAAAGAATAAGAACACTTTCTAAATAAATCTTCTTTGTAAATCCACTGAAAAAAAAAAAAAAAAAAAAAAAAAAAAAAAAAAAAAAAAAAAAAAAAAAAAAAAAAAAAAAAAACAACTTATTTGAAAAAATACCCAGGAAAAAGATTTCTTTGTAAAAACCTTTGCAACGAAATAACTTTTTTGCAAAAATAACTTGGGAGACTTTGAAAAAACCCATTTTCAAAGAACTAAGAATGAAAGAAACGTTTTTTGCAAAAATATTTAGAAAAAAAAAAAAACTTTGAAAAAATTCATTTGAAAAATTCATTTGAAAAATTCATTTTCAAATAAATAAGAAAGAAAAAAGCAACTCCTTTGAAAAAATAACTTGGAATAAAAACCTATTGCAAAGAACTAAGAAGTATAAAAGCTTGGAATAAAAACTTATTTTGTAAAAATGCCTTAGAAAAACAATCTTTCAATGTATTCCTTAGAAAGAAGTAACAAAAAAAATACTTCATAAAAAAAACTCTCTTTACAAAAAAACTTATTAGAAATTCATTGGAAAAAAAACTCATTGCAAAGAAATGAAAAGTAAAAAAAGCTTGAAAAAAATATTTCATAAAAAAAAGTTTCTTTGCAAAAAAAAGCTCTTTAAAAAATCCTTGGAAAAAAACCCATTGCAAAGAAATAAGGAGTGCAAAAAGCTTGGAATAAAAACTTCTTTTGCAAAAAAATTCTTTCAATGTATTCTTTAGAAAGAAGTAAGACAAAAAATACCTCATAACAAAAACTCTGTTTGCAAAAAAAACTCCTTAGAAAATTCCTTCAAAAAAATTCTGACCAAAAGTATGCGAAATTGAAATGTGCGAAATTAATCAAAGTATTTAGTTTTATTTATAGAAGTGTAGAAAAGAATTTTTTTTTTTTTTTTTTCTAGCCGACGAGTTTTTTTTTACGTTTAGTTATTCGGCCGAATAACCTTTGATTAAATTGACGTCGCCGTTACGAAAAACAGTTATTTGGCCGAATAATTATTCGGCCGAATAACCTCTGAAACCTGAAAATCTGATTGTCAATCTCAGTTTTCAGGTTTCTCCATTTTCGGAAGGTAAAAATGGTCTCTTACACTATAAGGCGACTGCCGAACTTGATACCATTAGTTTCGTTATTGAATCTACTTTCCAAATATATAGATTTCTTTATGTATAGGTAAGATCTGATATTTGTAATTGTTTGTTTTCATAACAGGTGTCGAGTTTAGTTTCATCTCTTTCAAAATGCGGTGAAATGAAAAATCCATAACTTTAAAAATACACCACGAAAAAATTTGAGAAAACTATGGTGCAGTTAATTGGCGTGTCTACTTCAAAAACGTATTCATAGAATTTTTAGTTTTATATTCAGTTGAGAGAAAAGTTTTGCGACAAAAAATATGTTGAAAATCGACAAGGTTTCCCCATTGATTGAATTCAAATAAATATAATAATTAGTATATAGATCCATTTGCTACAAACTTATAGTCATGCAGTAGTATATTGTGTGTAGATTGTTGTAGCATATTTTTTTTTTGCAAAAAACAAGTTTAACAATGATTTTACGTGTGCGACAAAACATGGCTATTTTGTAGTCCTTTCGTTTTATAAGAATACACTGTCAAACATTTGTCGAATCGACATATCAAATATCAATATAAAAAATTGAAAAAAATATGGATAGCAAGCTAACATAATTCTCTAAAAGTTTTGTTTTTAGTGAAAAGTGAAATTCCAAACAAAAATATCACTTTTATTCGCCCAAAGATGGAAAACATGAAAAATTTAGAATTATTTTCTCACGGAACCCCCCAAAATAGACACCCATCTTTATGGATTCACCCATATGCATATTATTATATATGTAAAAACAATTGAAATAAATGTAGCATTCTTATAATAGTTTTGGAAGTGGGTTTTGCATCATTTGTAGAGTTGTTATCATTGATTCTACAATACATTTGGTTCACTCCAAACATTCTCAATGTTATGAAGGAAGGCCTCACCCCAGTTGGTTCAACTATTTATGAGAGGGAGTTTTCAAGCGCTCACCCTTGCAATCTTTGAGATAAAACTCCTCCTCAACCTAAAAAAAGCAATGATGGATGGGATCTTGTCATTCATGAGCAATAGCCAACTAATGATGATTAGGGGTCAACACAAAAGGACCATGATGATCCTCCACTTGATGTGGGACTATTTTTTTGATGAATTTGGTATATAGATATATGTATTTATGAGAGGAGGGAATTCCACCACAATTGCTTCCCTCTACCCATACATTAAAACTTGGAGTTTCAAGGCTCACCCTTGCAATCTAAGAGATACAAAGCCTCTGGAACCTAAATAAGGCAATGATGGATGGGATCTTGTCATTCATGAGCAATAACCAACCAACGATGATTAGGGGTCGACACAAAAGGACCATGATGGTCCTCCACTTGATGTAGAGATTTTTTTTTTATGACTTTGGTATATAGATATTTTTGTGTGTGTCAAAACGTTAGTCTTTATGTTTATGGCATATGGATTTTTACTAGCCATACCACATGTTCAAGTAGCAATTTTATCGAAAGTGTTTATGCAATTTTTTGACAAATGTTTTCTGTTATCACAAGGGGAGAAACATGCTCTTCCTTAACCTTACAGTATTACAATGAAATGTAATCATCTTACAACATTTTAGGGGGAAAAACCCTTAATTAAAAAACTGTGAATAAAATTATTTATTATGCGAAATCATCTTGCACCTAAATCCAATCACTTAAAACAATTTACTCAACTAAAATGACATACAAAAAGCAAAACAATCTTCTAAAACATTCAAACCTAAACAAAGGGATATCACCACTTCACTCAACCATCAACACAAAACTTTATCCCTTTGTTGGGAGGGCTTGGTTATGTGTATTTTTCTTTTTGAGGCAATAGAAGGATCCTCTAACTTACAAAAAAAAAATGAATATTCTACCCATCATTACAAAATATAATTATATATAATTGAACAAGAGCCACTAGGTGCTCTTGTGAAAAAGAGAAAAAACAACTACTTTGGTTATTAATATTACGTAACAAAGATATAAATATATTTTGAGTAATATTAATTATTGTGTTTAGTTAGTTAGTGTCCATATCTTGAGTGGTGTACAGTTAATAAGTTAGTTGCATTTGATATTTTTTATAACCTTGAGTGTCATGCATACCTAGACTGGGTTTTGGAAATCTAAATCTTAATCCTAGTGCTCTTTATGCTTATTTAAACTAATAATACATAATATTTATACTAATTACTAATCTTACATTATCTATATCTATCCTAATCATAGTTTTAAATCATAATCATACAACTTATAATTTTCCTAAAGGCTAAAACCTAAATGCTCCTAAGGAAGGAGGACATGTACTTTAACTTGAGAACTATTTATCGAGTAGCTAAGAAGAGATCCTAAAGCATACTTGATTGATCTTAAAGAGTATATAATCTAACTAAACGATAGTTAATAGACCCTAACTAATGTAAACTATAGCAAAGAGGACCTTATTTTACTCTTAATACATAAACCTTATTCTACTTTTAATGCAAATAACATAACATAAGCCTATCTAAGAAATCCTAATGAGTTAATGAAGGAAGTATCCTTGGTGATAGAAGAGATTCTCGAGTTGGCTGTACAATGGGGTTCTAATTACATTAGTTGATGGAACACAAAGAGGGATTCTGCAGATACATACTAACTAAAAGTACTTAGTAGTGGTGTGTTTTGATATAGGATCACCCAACAAGGTTATTCAGGTTGAATTTTTATTATGTATTTGGTTATTCTTCAATCTATGGATAGTTCTTGAACTCATGTAGCAACCCGATTCCAACTGTGTGTCGGATGTAATGTAGAAATCATAGGCTGAATATTAGTGATTGGGTTGTTGTGGTTTTCACGAGATTAGGATGAGTACTTTTGATCCAATATTGTAGGATCTAGTTCTTGGTTTGTTGACATTAATATCTACTATATGTGTAAGTGTTTTCTCCATGATTAATTAAGCTGTGTTGAGAGTTAGTCTCGCCTCCATTGTTTTCCCGATGTGGCCTGCTGTCTTATGTTCCACTTATAATTTAAGTTGGTATCAGAGCCGAGGTAGGAGGAACACCTAGCTACCTTTGTGGAGGAGCGCAAACCATGAGGTTGATATCACACTCTACTATTCGTGATCCGCTGTCAGAGGGAGTCGCTAGATCGTATGTGGAAGAATCCTCCATATTGCTGCCCATGTAAAAGAAGTTGCAGTTGCCTGATATCGCTACCTGCCACCATAAGTAGCCGCTGCTGTGTAACCTGTAAAGACTGTCAAAGGTGAGATTGCAGCGTGTGAGCTTCCCGTAAGGAGAAGAGCGGTGCCATTATTTGAAGGAGCCGTTGTTTTTCTACATTGAAGAGCCTAGTGAGAGGTTGAGACCCCGGTGAGAGGGACTACTGCTTGTTGCTCCTGAGTACCCATTGGATATAGCATGTGAGAAGGATCCGTGTCAACCACACGAGAGGGATGGGAGGCTGAGCCGAGGCTCGCTGTCTGAAGTGATTGCTGGAGGGAAATCTTGCAAAGTGCTGGCACGCGAATGAAACCTGTGAGCTGGGTGTAGAGAAGAGAGAAGCTGTGTCAATTGAGCCGCCATAGTATAGAAGTAAGAGCCGCTATTGAGGAGTGTGAACTACTGCACTGGTAGAGAGAAGACACCCAGGAGTCACTAAGAGCCAGCGAGTGGTGCTACATGACAAGATTACGTGTCACTTGAGATTGTTGTTGCTGGAATCGCCCGTGTGTAGTAGGAGTTGTCCCCTATGTATTGGAGAGAGACATTGTCTAGAGGAGAGAATCATCACCGCTGAAATGTGAGATCACAGCCTCCTGTGTGATTGTTTCGCTGAGACATATGCACTGTAGAATTAATCTTGAGTAGAATCACATTCTTTTCAGTAAGACAGGGCCATCATTGTTGAGCAAAATATGGATCCAGGCTATCACAAACAGATAATTATTGCGTGGGTGTTGAACCATTGTGGATTTTCCTTTGTCGTCAAAGTGTCAAGCTGTTGAAGCCACCACGAACTTGTTGAATCTGTCGATGTGCATGGAGATCTGAGATCAATGGTTTGAGAAGTTTATTGTGCATTGTGATAGTGTCGTCTGAGGGAGAAATGAGCCACAATCAGTCTCGTTGCTGCACAAGATAAACATGGACTTCCTCATGAGACTTGCTTTTGAAAGCATCTTTGAAGATCTAGTTGAAAATGAGAATGAATATTTTTATGGTAGCCACAATACTATAAATGAGGGAGAAGAAGATAGTGGTTATGAGACGAAGATGAAGGAGGAATATCACATGCAAATCTGTGAGGATGAAGGATTTTTTATTAATGACGGAGGACTAGTTCCTATTTCTATGACTAACCTACTTCATTATACTCCATGTGGGTTTGTTGCAAGTATTGGAAATTTGGAGCAAAATGTTATAGATGAGGAAAACAATTATGGGCCTCTAGAATTTGAAGGACTTATAGAAATTCTCATAACACAACTGCTTGTAAATGATAGAACAACTAACCGCTATATTGTCTCTAATGATTCAGAAGTGATGTTTCATTTCTATAACTGTGAAATTAGATAGATGTTTCTTCTTGTGGTCATGTCATGCATTATGAATGCCATGATTGCTATTTACCATTCCTGGGGCAGAGGTATAACAACAGGAATATCTTTGGAGGGGTTCCTTTTATGGAAAAAATTGCACAAGTGCACTCTTCCACTTGGTGAGGGGATAAGCCTTGTAGGTTGCTCCAAGGCCTCAGTCCTTGGAGTCCATTTTTGGTGATTGGTATTCGTCCAAGTGATCCTGCAAGAGATTGTTAGTGTAGTTCACATCCAAACATAAATATATTGATAAAAATAAAATGAAATAGATGGGGGAAAGATGCAAACTCCAACAACAACCAAAGATATGCTAAACCACTATTGTATTGCCCAATGGAATAAATGTGCAACACCTAGGAGGTGAAGGATTCAAGGGAAGCCAACAATCTCCCTTAGGGAGACCTTTCTTGTCCAAACTAAATGCTAAATAGATAGAAGAACAATGGAGATAAACACTTGCCCCTTAGTGGTAGGTGGCAAACAAGCTTGGGAATGCTCACAATGGTAGGAAATGGTGGGATATGAGGAAGCTCCAACTTAAATCCAGCAGCATAACCTTGCTCTAATTTCTCTCTACCGAATGCATGCCAACAACTTCCTTTTATAGGACAAGAAGTGGCCATCAAACAACTAGATCAAAATGTGCACTCTCCTCCTTCATGAACTAGTTCCAAGGTACATAAGAGGGGATGATTAATGCCCCCAAATGTGTGAGGAGCCAAATTCCGATCCTTAGGTAGGATGGAGTCTTTAATGCGCCATTGGGCGTGAGTGGTCCCATAGTTTTGACAGTAGCGCGACTATCAAAGGAAAATCCGTGCGGGTGTAGCGTGGGCATGGTTCAGGTAACTTGCGCTATAGTGCGGGTCAACTGTGTAATACCCGCACTACCCCTTGTTTTGACTATTTCTTGGCACTTGTGGACTCATGTTGTGTTTTGAATCTATTCAGGATGCCCGTGGTGAGATGCATTCTTTATGTTGATGACTCTTTACTGGATGAATTGCCGAAATGTCAGATGTGTGCAACTTTTAGGTGTTAACATTGCCTATTGTTGATCCAGATACTGAGTGGCCATATCCAATATCTTCGTCTCATAAGTTCAATTTATCAGTCAATGACATTGTGGAAGCCTTGACCGACAATAATAACCTTTGATATAGTTGTGGAGTTTGTTGGTGTGTGGTATTTATTATTGATTTTTTAAGTTTGAATCCATTTCTCCATTAAGGGGGAATGTTGGATGTAATGTAGAAATCATAGGATGAATATTAGTGATTGCATTGTTGTGGTTTTCACGAGATTAGTATGAGTAGTTTTGATCCAATATTGTAGGATCTAGTTCTTGGTTTGTTGAGATTAATATACCCTATATATGTAAGTGTTTTCTCCATGATTAATTAAGCTATTTTGAGCATTGGTCTCACCTCTAGTGTTTTCCCAATGTGGCCTGCTGTCTTTTGTTTCGCTTATAATTCAAGTCTGTGACACTAAAAATATCTTAAAGCATCTCTAAACACTCTGAAATCAAAACAAAAAAATTAACTGTCCTGTGACGTGCCACAACTACAACCTGATCCAACTTGTTCCTCTTCATACTTCAATTTACTGATCATACTTATTATACAAAACAAAGGATCATCCTCAATGAGATAGAAAACCTGATAGTTAGTCGTGGTTTCTTGTGTTGATTCACCAAAACAACATGGGGTTTTATTCAGATCTCAGGCCCTATATTAATTATTTAAATAAAAATTAAAAGGCCGATGGAAGAGAGAAAATCCCTATATGTTTACACATTGCATCAAATTTTAAAGAAAATAGGATTTTTTTGCATTGCATGGAATATTTTTGAAAGCTTATAATATGTATGGTAACCTTATCCTGGTACTCTAGGGTAGAAATCACAAGTAAGTATTTTTGGGAAATCATTTGAAATCCGAGATTCAATCCATTATAATAGGACATGGTGTTAGGATAGTTTAATACTCCATCCTTGTCCTACCTAGCATTATTTATTTTTTCTAGTTGTTGATGATGTCATTTTCCCCCTAATGGTGTGCAGATGTCATCCAGGATCCATCTACCACATTCTGATCCCTGCATGCATCATGTTAGGACCACTTCAGTCAGTTCCCTATTTTATAGGAACCAACTAAGTGTTCCAGTGTAGTCCACCTTTGTTAGCTGACTCTTGTGGGGGGTTGGAGCTCCAAATTCCATTGAATGTGGCCTCATGCACCCATTTTTTATTGACATGCATGAAAAAATCACTATGGTTCCCTCCTTAGTTAGTTAACTGATTGTGACTTCAGTTAGATGCGTTTAGGTTCAGTTCAGTTGAGTTTGAAACTTCCAGAGCACTCCAGTGGTGATAATCCCTATGCTAGACCAACCGAGGTTCGAATTATCCTGTGTGATTTGAATTATCTCCATTGTATCATCATTGTTCATTATATTGATTATTGGATCATGTGATATTATTCTGCTCCTATCTGAGTTCTGTTGCATAATTATTCTTCTGCTCTTTTTTACTGCAGTTTTCACTCTTATTCAACTTTTCTGCTCATTCTTTCTGTGTGAGGTATCCTCAGCTCTTAGATATTGTGACTTATAATTTCACATGGTATTAGAGCCATTGAGAAAATAGGTTGAGCAGTTTCTTTCATTAGTGCACCAGAAGCCTTTGGATTTCCACCACAAATCCCGGTGCCATTGCATTGAATTCATTGGAGAAATCCAATGAGGTCTAGCCATGTGTGAAGGATCCGGATAAAAGTGCTTACTTCCCTAGTTGGATCTAATGACATATATTTTCAAGATGATGGGAAGTGATGGATTTCCAATATGCCTATGGGATCTTGGTATCCTATGGGGTGACAAGTTTCTCTAGGTGATCAAAATGTTGGGAAGATTGCAGCACGATCAATGAGATCTTGGAGGGAGAGCTAGTTTTGAATTTTAGGAGTCTATCCAAGTGAAGCAATGGATTAGTTTTATACATGGGAAAACTTATATTGGATGGAAACACTATGTTCCTACTAGATGATTTGGGATTCTACAAAAGACTCTTTGTGTTTATACTTGGCAAGGTAAAGGAGGATGGCTTGAGAAGGTTCTTGGAAACCTTCCACTTGGTATACCACCAAACAAATAATCTAATCACTTACTTGGATGGGTAAGTTAGGAACAAGCCCATAATTTTTTTGATGCATACAAGGAAGAGGAAAAGAAGGTAGTAGTATGTAGATTTCTTTCTTTAATAGAAGATCCATTTTCTTGGAAAGTTCAATTGGTTATGGAGTCTTCTAAAAATAAATTTGCATGTGAGCCATGGAAACAATTGATCCAAGGAGAACAATATGAGATCATGTGTGGAGTCATCCATTTTGTGCCAAGATCAAACTTGACTCGTTCTCCCACAAGGGGAGCTTCCTTGTACCAGTTTATCCCACAGTCTAAGCTTCTAACTTCAATTCTATATCTAAAGCTTCGGTCTAAGTTAAGATCTTTTGCTGCATTAGAGGAATTCTTATGTGTGGAAGTAACACAACTATAAACCATTCTTTGTGTTTAACTTCCGTCTTCTAGAAGCTTACTCTAGCTAGAAGAGTTTTAAATCTCTGGTTGAAGTCCCAAACACTCTCATAAGGGATTTGCTTGATCTCTTTTATCTTAGTAATGCATTGCGACTCTAACTTCGATTTCTTGAATTCGGCCTCTGAAGCAGTCTTAATTCCTCAGAATTATGTTTGTGTAGACCCAACCTTCATATACCAATCCAGATATAGACCCCAGAAATTTGTAACCAACTGAGATTTCTTCTCATTGTCATCTGTAATCTGTTTTCCCAAACCGCTTCGCAAAGGAACAAATGTTGGCTCAGATCCTCAGATCCATTCCCATGGAATAAAGGAATCTTAATGTCATCACCAACCATCTTAAACTTCTCAGGATTTGCCAACATTTGAACTATAATGCCAATACTAGCAGTACCACTACTAGGATTACTGCAACTTTGACTACTATGAGCCAAAAACACTTAGTTTACTAGTTGGAGATGTACACAGGGTAGGGGGTGCATTGTAGTTTTCGATCTATGCTGGTTAGGTAGGATCTCCTTCTAGAATATCTTGTGAACTTCTCTCCTCTATTTCATCTTCCCTCTATGTTTCTTCCTCGGATTGTGGAACTAGGTCATAGTGTTAGCTTTAGGAAACACACTAACTTCTTCCTTTGTTTTCTTTGCCACAATCCTTCTCCTCTTATTCGGCATGAACCTCACCCCACTTTGCAAAAAGCCACACTCTTCGTCAATCTTACTCTGTTTTTCCCTTTTCTTCATATCCCTAGATCATCCTCTCTGTAACACCCATTCCCACTGTGCACTAGTGGGTTTACTCATCTGATTCCATCAATACGATTCCCTTTTCACAAAGTAACATTGTAATTTGAAGGTTTAGGGAATTCGCAAATTTACCTGTAGCAGCTTGAAAGAATTCTCATACATCCTGACTATATGATTTAGTAGTATCGACTATGAACTCAATAATGTACCCTTCAAGAATGTTGGCTAAGCAAAAATCTATAGCCCAAGATGTCTTATTAACTATCCTCTTCACAGTTCATATCATCTCAGGTGTCCAAACCATAGGTTCGTCTCCCCAAAGGCTTCCCTTTTCGTATGCTAGCTTCACCAACCACTCATACAACAAAATTGGGAATTCAAAAAAGAAGACCTCATAAATACCAGTAATATAGGCATACCTTTCCAACCAAGCCTCTGGGATAAGCCTCTGGGATAAGCCTCTGATCTCAATTTTTTGGAACAACAAACTCTAACTCTTTAGACTTGAACCAGTCTTCAAACTCAGGCTTTGTTGGGTGCCACAACATTCCCTCCAACAGTAGATCGGGTCTTGACAATGGAACCAAAATTGTTGGCTCACTTCGATCTACAACCCGGATCCACCTCTCATGCAAACCAACCATGACCACAAGATACCGTCCCTTTCAGCATCACCTACAAGTAGGCGAAGTCTCACTCGAGGTATCCAATGGGGGCTACAGTAACTAGTTTTCTATAGCATAGGAGGAATTGCACTTCGCTCAGCCTTATCATAAGTTCATTCATTCATATTAACATAACATAATCAAACATATTCATAAATTATAATGCATGACAAAGGTAGACACACACATTCATCACATCAAATCATTCACATAGAACACAGAGATTACGTGGTTCACCCGGTGTGGGCTACGTCCACAAAAGCATTGCTCTTCTTTCGATTATGGAGATTTGCGGTTACAATGATTCAATGCTTATTTCTTTTGTGTCTATACACACAGCCTGCATGGTTCTCTCATCCTTATCACTTCCTACAGATCTAAGCACACAACTTGTGGATCGACCTTCTCAAATATATTCCCACAAGTGACTCTCTATCCAAATGTTCTATTTAAGTTACGACCTCAAGGCGTAATAGACCCATAACGAATATACGTCTATAATCAGAAAAAAAATTATCTTCGACATCAATAGAACGAAACATCAGAACATAGTAGAACATCTGAACCCATATCTACCCTTCCCATTACCTATTTATAGCTTTCCCAAAATCCTATATGTGGCCACCAAGCGGACGTGTGGTTACAAAATTTGGACCACATAATGACCAATGTGGACCTTAGGTCCACTTACGACTTTGTTTAAGAATTGTCCTTCTAGAAGCTCAACTGCTACATCGGAGTTGACTCATTCTTCGGATCAAATCCTTTATCCTTGTCTTCTTCTTAATTCTTTGTACACTTGCTTGAACTACTTTGCTTTAGTTCTATCCATACTTCTTTTACCAAAATGGATCAAAATTCATTCTTCTCTCGAAACCTTAGTTCGACCTTCTATCAAAATTTATAGTGTCACCTTATGGCCAACACCATTGAAAAATACACAGAAACCACTATTCACTAGATAAAAGAAGTCATCTCAAAAGGCTCATTAATTTGACCTTATATATCCTAGTCACAATATGTGCCAAGCATCAATATCATGGATATCTAAGTCTACTTATGGAATTATTGGGTCAATGGACCATTAAAACCATCATATTAGGAATATGGTAATTAAATATTTATGGTAACCATTATAGAGGAGATACTACGTGCTATGGATGGCCGACGATCCCTTATGGTTATTCAAATATGTGTCACAATAGACAATAAAGAGAAAGTGCTCATACATATCTTTCATACTACTTATAGTCATGACTACATCCCCTTAATCAATACTCCTCCTACCCTCAAGATGCAATACATGCACCTCCATCTTATTAAGGCCTCATGTGCCGATATAATATTGTAATCCCTACCAAAAAGTCTAAACTACCCCCCCCCCCAACAAAACCAAGCTTGTAACCAACCCCCTTGACAACAATAGAATAAAGGAAAGTGGAGGAAGGGCAAAAACAAATACCATAATGCTCGACATGACCCAAAGTCGAGTACGTGGCAAAAGAACAATCAACAATATTAACCAAATGATGTTGGGGAAATAACAATCAACTAAGGAAGGAAAGTATACTTACCTAATGACTAACTTCCCCTACACCTTTTATGTGGTTTATAAAAATTATATACATCATTTTCTAGAAACACGCATGTTGCAAACTTAGAGGCATTATAAGGACTTATAAACCCCATCCCACCCCATGGGAGTGCTCCACCAACACTACCCAGGGATCCCTAACTCACAATAATTTAGAAATAGCTGAGAATTCGCAGTAAAAAGTTAAGGTATTTGGTGGAGAGTCTGTGATGGGTGAATTAGTATAGTTGATGTTTCGAGTCATTCTTGGCTCATTTTTAGGACATTAGCGATGCCTGAAAAGATCTCTTTCCTCATCACTTAATTAATACCGGATAGTCAAATATTTTAATGGAGTAGAGCCGACATTACGGTTTGTTTCAAGAATAAATTAAGTTGGATTTAGTGTAAAGTTGTATTCATTTTTAATTTTAAATGTTAATTTTCAATTTTATTTTTAAATGTTCATTTTTATTATTTTAGGGTTGACAAATTCGTAAAGTTTTATTATAGAGTATATGAAAATTTTTTAAGTTGTGAAATAACATTAAGTTTTTGTTTTTAATTTTGTATTTGATTGAAATTTTTTATTAATTAGATTAGTTTGTTTTTATTAGTATAAAGTTATGATTTTAATATAGTTTATTTAATTTAAAAGTTATAGTATAAATAATATAATATAATAATTAATAGTTGATTAATTTTAATTAATTAATTTAATTAAACTTAGTTAATTGATTATTAATTAAAATTAATTATTATTAGAATAAAATTAAAATTAAGTAATTTTAATTTTAATTGATAATTAATCATAATTAATTATAATCAAGGATTAATTATAATCAAGGATTAATTAGATTAATTATAATTATTTAATTAAAATTTATTGTATTTGATCATTAATAAATTAAAATATTGGATTAAAGCTTTTATTAAGGGTTTTCCTAGGGTTCTAAGGTTTTATTCATGAATTTTAATTAATTAATAATTAATAATTAATCATTAATCATTCAAATTATCTATGATTATTAAAAATCTATTTAATTATAGTTAAAGGTTTATTTCTTATGTTGGTTTTAATTAGATTTAGTGAGGTTGGGGAGCCAAGTTCTACTAATGGTTAAGTCGTCATCCTTGTTCAAGCAGTTAGGGTTCTTAACTATCTCAATTGCCTCCCTGATTCTCCTTTTGGACCAGTTATCAACCTGAGCTAACACCGTCATGTCTTCTATCCTAATAGGGTGCTTTGTGTTATGGGAGTGCTCTGCTAGTGCATATTTGTGGGTTCGGTCTAGACGGATATATGCGCAGTGTTCTTTAACCTTGGTTCGAATGGATCTCCCTATTTCACCAATGTTGGATTTCCCACATTCACAGGGAATCTGGTAAACTCCCTTTTTTAGTTGGGGGTCAATGGGGTCTTTTGCAGACTTCAGAAGCCTTTTAACACTATTAGATGTTGAGAACACTGAGACAATGTTTTTCTTTTTTAGGTGTTTGGCTATCTTGTCTATGACTCCTTGTATGTAGGGGATAAATGCTTTATGGTCACCCATCATACTTTCTTTGGAAGTAATCCTAAGTTTATTATGGTGGTTTTCGACTTTACAAAAGGCTCTGTTAATTTGAACTAGGTCATATCCATTACTTAAGCTCTGATAATTAATTATGATCAATTATCAATTAAAATTAAAATTAATTCATTTAAATTTTATCCTAATGATAATTAATTTAAATTAATTATCAATTAATTAAATTTAATTAAATTAATTGAGTTTAATTAAATTAATTAATTGAAATTAATCAACTATTAATTATTATATAATACAATTTATACTATAAATTTTAAAATAAATAAACTATATTAAAATCATAACTTTATACTGATAAAAACAAACTAATCTAATTAATAAAAATTTTCAATCAAATACAAATTAAAAACAAAAAACTTAATGTTATTTCAAAACTTAAACTTTTTTAAGATACTCTATAATAAAACTTTAGGAATTTGTTAACCCTAAAATAATAAAAATTAACATTTAAAATTAAAAATGAATACAACTTTACACTAAATCCAACTTAATTTATTCTTGAAACAAACCCTAATGTCGGCTCTACTCCATTAAAACATTTGACTATCCTATATTAATTAATTGATGAGGGAAGAGATCTTTTCAGGCATCGCTAATGTCCTGAAGATGAGCCAAGGATGGCTCGAAATGTTGACTGTACTAATTCATCCACCGCAGACTCTCCACCAGATGTCACAATAACTTGTCATATTATGGGATTTGTTCCCTAGTTTGAACTTAGTGGATAATTATCAAGATTCACTTATTCCCAATGAGCACTTATGTCTTTTGTCTTGATATTGATTTTGTTATTATGATCCTCACAATCTTGCTCACTTTCAAAATATGTAGCATTGATATGGACTTCAATCCCATTAATTTTTTCACTTATAATGGAATGGATTGATCCTCACAATCTTGTTGCAAATGTTATTTATTTTGCAAGGGGAAATAAACTTGTTTTCTTAAAAAACTTTTTGGATATGGGAAACAAATGGAATATAGCAAGAAACTCTAGAAGGAAGGATATGCCCTTTGATAAGGTCCATAATCTAAGAGAAAAAGTAAGGTTGGGCATGGAAAAACATAGACATGAAATAATCACTACCTCAGATACTATCACAATGCCTGACACAATGACATAATGCAACAATTATCAAATGAAATTAGAATTCAAAACATAAATAACTCACCTTGGATGAGATTGTGTGTCATGAGGTGGTTTCCTTCCTCCTTGTGTCTAACCTCTTGGGAATGCCACCATGAGACATTTACAACAATCAGTTGTTTGAAAACAATAGATGATTAAATTCATTTTCATTGATGCTTCCCAATATTTTCATAAACTAGTCAATGTGACCATGAATGTATTGTGAAGTGGAGAGGACTAGTTCTCTAGGCTAGCTGATGGAGCAAAAGGTTGTACAACCTGCTCCAATGCAATGGTGGATTGGGAATTGGATGTAGTTGCAGAAACTGCAGATAAAATTACTATAAACTTGTATATGGTGATTGCAATAGTCGAAGCTGCAATGGTGGGTGTTCGGATATCCACATCATCTTTTTCAGGATCTTGCATGCAATTAGGGTTTGCATGCAAATTCTAGGGTTTGCATGCACTTTGCATGCATCTCAGTCACCAGGTTGATGCCTCCAGCACCTTAGCCACCTTATTCTAGCACCTGGGAGCCACTTACTTCAGATTTTTAGCCCTCCTAGTCTGGAAGGCGCCCACTTCTCACCTACTGCCAGAGAAGGGCGCACTTCTTCACCTACCAATGCAGTTCCACTTCAGTTACACTCAGTTAGCTCTGATTCTCCCTGATTTGAGGCTAGTTTCACTCCCGACTGACTGTTTCACTTCCGTTGGACCTCCAGATTGACTAGATGACTTGTTCTGACTTCAGTTAGCCTCCCATGCGCCCCCCACTGAGCCTCCTTCCCTTAATCAATGCTACACACTTCAGTTACACTTGTTACACTCAGTTAGACTCAGATTGACACCTGGATGACTGGTTTTTGTGCATTGATGACCACCACCGATTGATGATGAGGACTCCTAGTTGGAGTCAAGCTACTCCATTCAGTGAATCGAATGACCTTCTTAGTCAATTCAAATTGCTCAGTCATTGTTACTGTATTCTATTGCAATCATTCACCCTTACTGGGATATTGAGCACTAATGCATGTTTTGCACAGTTTTACACCATATTTTCTATGTTCATCTGTTGCGATTGATTTACTTGTTCATTAGATCTGCTGTGACTAATTTTACATGGTATCAGAGCCATTGCAGGGACAAGATCTCTTTTCTACAGGTGGTTCTACAAGAAGATTTGAGTGAATTGCTCAAAAATTGCAAAAAGTTTTGGCATGAAATATCTCAAGGGCATTCGCTCCTGTGCATGCAAAGCTTGAAAATACATCCAATACCACTCCAGAAGCTTGAGTTTCCACATAATTCCTGGATCTGATATATTGGACCCATTCAACATTGTTTGATCTCCAATCCCAGGTGTGATGCAACTCTAAAAGGGTGGATTGTTCGACCTCATTGTTCTTGGTTTATTGTGATTTGTAGGTTTATTGTCTCCATCATTTGCATTCGCTACACTGTGCATGCAAGCTCCTCTACATCAGTGTGCACTCGCTCCTAGCAATGGAATACTCTTCTTCAAAGCCTATCCTCACCCCATTCAATTATTTTGATTGGAAAGATGATATGGAGATCATATTACATTCAAAAGGATACTACCGAGTCACTCTTGGTCTTGAATTGGAGCCAAACAATCTGTCAGATAGAACCAAACACTACAACAAGCTTGATGAAGCTTATGGTCTTCTTTGTCTCTCCATCTCCAAAGATCTTCACTTCCATCTCAGCGGATTGAAGACTCCAAAAGCTATATGGGAGCAACTTGAAACACTATTTGGCAAGCAGGACGAGCTTAGGGCTTTTCAATTAGAGAATGAATTGATTGCCCTTAGTCCTGAGAATTTCGAGACCATTAATGAATTCTTCACAAAATTCAAGAACTTGAACTTGCAATTGAAGAACATTGGGGTTATCAAAGAGGATAAACAATTGATCCTCTCCATTCTCAGCAAGCTTGGTAAAGATTATTCGGTATTTGTCTCTACTTTCAATTCCGGTCGGCTAACTACCCCGAATTGGAAGATGCCTACCTTGAATGCCTTCATTGAGTCCGTCACAAAAGAGCATGACAAGTTGATTCAAATGGGGTCCATAAGCTCCAAATATTCAGACCTATATCTTCAAGGACCCAAGATCTCGAATGGTGAAGGAAAGCAAAAGAAGGAGAAGCCCAAATTCGATCCTCACAAGCAAAGAGAGGAAGGCAAACAAACGGATGCACCATCCAATTCGAAGTTCAAGCAAAAGGGAAAAGAAGGTAACCAAAAATCTAAATGTACTTATTGTAACCGTGGATTTCATCCCGAAAGTTCATGTATGAAGAAGACTATAGATCAAATGGCCCTCCTTTTGGAAAAGAACAACATAACCCTTCCTGACGGTGCAAGGAAAAAGGATAGGAATGATGATCATGAAAGAGGACAAGCACTCATGGCAACTGTTTCGAAGCCCACTACTCTCTTGATAGATTCGGGTGCATCGAATCATATGGCTGCAAATATTGATTCTTTTTCCTCATTCGATCCAAATAGCTCCATCCCCATCCATTTGGGAGATGACTCAAAAATTTCTTCAAAGGGCAAAGGTACGATTCATGTAGATCATGGAAGCTTTCAGAATGTTCTCTATGTGCCTTCCTTGGCTTCAAATCTTCTTTCTGTGTATCAAATGACACACACTGGTGAACCAAAGCAAGTTACATTCAGCCCTAATATAGTTGAAATTTCTGATATCAAAAGTGGAAGACTTGTTGCAGTCAGAAAGGCAAACCACACTGCAAAATGCTATGAGTTTTCACACTTTATTCCGCTTGCAAAGCCCACTGCTCTTCGCACACATGGTAATGAGGTTAGTAGGCTTTGGCATGAAATATTTGGACATCTTAATTATAAGTATTTGCTGCTGCTATCAAACAAATCCATGGTAGATGGTCTTCCACAACTCCGTTCCTCGAAGGGAATATGCATTGGTTGCATCATTGGGAAGCACCCCGAGCACAGATTCGACCGTGGCAAAGCTAGCAGAGCTTCTACAGTTTTGGGGTTGATACATTCTAATATCAGTGGTCCTCTGCCCCATATTTCATTAAATGGTTCAAGGTATGTTTTGACATTTATTGATGATTTTTCCCGCTTTACATGGGTATTCTTCCTCAAAAACAAGTTAGAAGTGCTTGGAAAATTCAAGGATTTTAAGGCTTCTGTTGAGACCGCCACTGAGAGCAAGATCAAAGATCTTAGATCTGATAATGGTGGATAATATATTAAGTCTGAGTTGCTGCAACGTTGTGCCCAAAGCGGAATTCAGATCCAACATACAGTTCCCTACACACCCCAGCAGAACGGTGTAGCAGAAAGGAAAAATCGGTCACTGAAAGAGATGGCTACATGCATGATTGAATCAAAAGGTTTGGTTGCAAATATTTGGGTTGAAGCAATCAATGTTGCAGCATACATACAGAACCGTGTTCCAAATTCATCCGTGAAAGGTATGACTCCTTTTGAAGCATTCTTTGGTCACAAACCGGATGTGTCAAATTTGAGAGTTTTTGGCTCTACTGCATGGGCTAGAATTCCTTCCAAGAAGAGACGAGCTTTGGATCCACAAAGTATTGAGTGCATACTGATAGGATATGGGGAAGAATCAAAAGCATATAAACTCATGGATATCAGATCTAAAAAGATATTCATAGAGCGCAGTGTGCAATTTGAAGAACCGCTTCAAGAATTGCAACTAGTCAAGGAAGAGATTCCCGATTCACCGCCTTCACCAGAAGAAGATCCGTGCAGCGATAATGAAGGTATGAGTTCTGATATTTCTGATATTGTAGCAGCATATGATGATCATGACATATCAGGTTCGGAATCTGACCATTATGATCCTCCTCAGTTACCAAAGTGGGCCCAAAACACTCTTCAATCTGCTGGTTCGAATCTTGGAAATCCTATTGATCTGAGACGAACAAGAGCAGACTTTCAAAGAGCAGGTATGGCTCTTTCTATTGTTGATCCATTACTTCCTAAGATTTTTTATTTGATGGCTGGTTCATATCCCACATCATACTATTCTTCCCACCGAGATCCGAGATGGCAAAGTGCCATGGATGAAGAGTACAGTTCTCTTCAAAAGAACAACACATGGGAGCTAGTTTCTCTTCCACCTAGAAGAAAATTAGTGAAGTGTAAATGGGTCTACCGCATGAAAGTTGCTGCTGATGGCTCTATCAGCAAATACAAAGCAAGGTTGGTGTCAAAAGGTTTCTCCCAATTCCAAGGAGTGGACTACACTGAGACCTTTGCACCGGTTGCAAAGATGGATTCCATCCGCCTTGTTTTGGCTATTTCTGCATCCAAGCACTGGGAAGTGCACCACATGGATGTGAAGAGTGCATTTTTACATGGAGGCCTTGCTGAAGAGGTATATATGTAGCAGCCAGAGGGCTATACATCAGATCCATCATTATCTTGCAGATTGAAGAAATCTTTGTACGGGTTAAAACAGGCCCCAAGAGCTTGGTACGCAAAGATGGACTCCTTCCTTCTTTCTCAGAATTTCCAAAGATGCAAATCTGATCCGAATGTGTATCTTCAGCGAGTTAAAGGTAATTTGTTGGTTATTGTACTTTATGTTGATGATCTTCTCATTACTGGTAGCACTCTTACTTCAATAAACAAGCTAAAAACTGCCTTAAATCTAGCTTTTGACATGAGCGATTTGGGCTTGCTGAGTCACTTTTTGGGCTTGGAGATAGCTCAAAATTTTGATGGGATCACTATATCTCAGCAAAAATATGCTTCCGACTTGTTATTGAAGTTTAATATGGCTGAATGTAAGGCAGCCCCATTCCCATTCCTCTCAGGAATCAGTCTTGAGGAGGGAGATTCTACACTGCTTGCAGATTGCAGTATGTATCGACAGTTGATTGGTTCACTACTTTATTTGACACACTCAAGGCCTGATATTTCATATGCCGTGAGTGCCGTGTCAAGATATATGCAGCAGCCACATGAGCTTCATTGGCGAGCAGCCAAGCGGATCTTGCAGTATGTGCAAGGTACGAGACAGTTTGGCATACATTATGCTGTAGATTCTGAGCTAGATTTCATTGGTTTTACTGATTCAGATTGGGCAGGTGATAGCATTGATCGGAAGTCCACTTCCGATTATGTTTTCATGATTGGTCATGGTGCTATTTGCTGGTCCAACAAAAAGCAATCAGCCATTGCACTTTCTTCAGCAGAGGTAGAGTATCGAGGGGCAGTTAATGCCTGCATTCAGGCAGTTTGGTTGTAGGGTATTCTTTCCGAGTTTGGTTTTGGTGGCACTACTTCGACTGTCCTATTTTGTGACAATCAAAGTGCTATCAAGATCTCCACAGATCCAGTTCAGCGGTAGAGGACCAAACACATTGAGATTCATATGCATTACATTCGATAGTTGGTGCATGACCGCACCATCATTCTGCAATATTGCCCTACTGATGAGCAAATTGCAGACATCTTCACCAAGAGCTTCACTGAGAATAAGTTCTCTTACCTCCGTTCACTGTTGGGGGTGAGTTCCATCATGGTGGAGACAGATTGATTCATTATTATGCTTTAGCTTGAGGGGGGGATTTCTTCCCACTAGGTTTTCCCTCTTTCCTCACTTAGTTTATTTTCAGCATTTTTTGGATTATTGTATTGGGGTGACCTTTGGTATTAGTTACCAGGGCCCCACATTATTTTTTGCACATCATAGTCTAGCTTGAGGGGGGGTTGTTCGGATATCCACATCATCTTTTTCAGGATCTTGCATGCAATTAGGGTTTGCATGCAAATTATAGGGTTTGCATGCACTTTGCATGCATCCCAGTCACCAGGTTGATGCCTCCAACACCTTAGCCACCTTATTATAGCACCCGGGAGCCACTTACTTTAGAGTTTTAGCCCTCCTAGTCTGGAAGGCGCTCACTTCTCACCTACTGCCAGAAAAGGGCGCACTTCTTCACCTACACTGCAGTTCCACTTCAGTTACACTCAGTTAGCTCCGATTCTCCCTGATTTGAGGCTAGTTTCACTCCCGACTGACTGTTTCACTTCCGTTGGACCTCTAGATTGACTAGATGACTTGTTCTGACTTCAGTTAGCCTCCCATGCACTCCCCACTGAGCCTCCTTCCATTAATCAGTGCTACACACTTCAGTTACACTTGTTACACTCAGTTAGACTCAGATTGACACTTGGATGATTAGTTCTTGTGCATTGATGACCACCACCGATTGATGATGAGGACTCCTAGTTGGAGTCAAGCTACTCCATTCAGTGATTCGAATGACCTTCTTAGTCAATTCGAATTGCTCAGTCATTGTTACTGTATTCTATTGTAATCATTCACCCTTACTGGGATATTGAGCACTGATGCATGTTTTGCACAGTTTTACACCATATTTTCTATGTTCATCTATTGTGATTGATTTACTTGTTCATTAGATCTGCTGTGACTAATTTTACAGTGGGTGCACTTGTGGAAGGGGGTGGACGAAAGGGTGATGGGCTCTTGTGACAATAGACCCTTATCGGATGCAAGATAGAGGGAATCACCCTATAACTAACAAAGGGGATATTAGGGGATTGAACAAGGGGGGGGGGGTTGATGGGAGGGCATGGGTGAATGGACGAGGGAGGGTGGAAGGAAGGGATGTCGTGGAGGAACGGGGCAGGGTGGAAGGAA